>OU343224.1:204593821-204716108 GCA_910596185.1 Chrysanthemum makinoi | reverse complement strand
TAAATAAATAACCATAATATTACAAGTATAATTACTTTCCGTTGTAAAATCTTATTTCTATATACGAATACTCATATTTTATTAAATAATGAAATCATGATAAAGTTACAGGTTTCGATAGTAAATGATATTGGCTTAATAGATAGTGGATAAAAGGATATTTTACCCAAGCGAGTTGGGCTAACTTACCATTAACGTAGTTGCTCACCCCATATCCTTTGCATGCGGTAAAAATGAATGGCATGTTATGCCAAAGTAAAAGTGATACATAAACCGAATATGAACATAATCTAAAAAATATGTACATTATTTTAGTTGAAAATAATAAAATATATACAAATTGATTATTTTCATTATTTAATTTTATGTTGCATTCGTGTTTTTCATCAATTTAATATCTTCTTAATAAACATTCACATGAACTATCAGTGTGTTTGCCGTTAATGAACCGTCAATAGAGGTGAGATCAATGACGATCACATATAACTAAAAATTAAATGGATCAATCTCAAGAATTCATGTTTTGATCACAACAATAAAACCCACTTGCACTCTTAATTTAAAAATTAAATATCTTACAAACCGTGAAACGTTAGGTAAAACTAATTATACCACTTCGACAAGAACAACAATATCTTTCAATAGAGATCTAACATTGTATATTTTTCAGGAAGTTGTTGTTGCCGTTGTATGCGTGATTCTGATTTTTGTGAGATATATTTGTGTTAAAGTGAGGTATATTTGAGTGTTGAATATTAGTTGTGTTATTAATATGATTTAAGATCATTCGAGGACAAAAAATTATTTACATATCAAGGGATCAATCTCCACTATCCATTTTTATTTGATCTAATCGATAATATTAATCCTAACAATTTTAAAAACTCACTTTCATCCTCTTTTTTAAAATATTAATAACTTTCAAACTGTTAATCTTTAAACGAAAAAAAAAATATCATTAAACGAGCATTTAATTATCTTTCTATAGATAGGCACTTTGATATACTTTCGACAAAAAATTTCGTATTTTTCACGTTTTTTTTTTAAGTTTCGTTTTTACGTTCTTTGAAATTTGCATTAAAATATCATATATGATTTAACACTAATTTGAATACCACATGTGATATTAGTGTTAAATCATATATGATATGTATATCATCTGTGATTTATCATATATGATTTAACACTAGATACATATGATATTACATATCATATGTGATTTAACACTAATATCTCATACATGATATTTCATGCAAATTTCAGTTTTGAAGAAAAACTAAAAAAAGACGAAAAAACGTTAATTTTTTTCTTTTTGAAGTATATCTCGAAAGTAAAGATATATAAAGATAATTAAATGCTCGTCGCGATGGTGTAATTATTTTTGCTTAACGATTAACGGTTTAAGAGATATTTAAATTATAAAAAATAATTGAAATAATAAAATGCTTTTAATCTCAGCCATTGATTTTATTTTAAATGGATAGTGGGGATGAGTCCCTTTGTATTTAAAATAAGTTTGGTATGTAAAATAATTCTCCTCTATTAATATATATTAAAAGGGAATTGATATTTTCATCATCATTTTTATGCATGAACCATTATCATGTATTACATGATATTCAGACCGTATATCGAATGCAAATAATAACATCATCAAAAAAGTGTATAATATCACCTCTCATATTAAAAATAATGTTGGTTGAGAAAAGAAAAGTTAACTTGTCACTAAGTTAACCATCATATTTAGGCTCACTATTTATCACCCGCCTTAATAATTTGCTTGTTAAACAAGGCCTAGGTCCACAAGCATAACCCAATTCTAGACCCCAATTTTGACAAGTCATATCTAATATTTTGACCAAGAATAGGTTGTGGCTTCGATTGTGAAATACTGAAATGTGGTACCACTTGAAGCGTTGCATTTATTCTTGGAGACAAATTGTCTTTGGAATCACTAATGCTTAATTTTTTGAAGGGTTTGTGATCATCAGAGAGGCATCCGTCAAGGTCACCGGGTCAACCGGTTCAACGCCGGGCCGGCCGGTTAGACTGGGATTTATCACTATGTCCAAACATCATTTCTAATTGTCCAAACATAATGTCTAAACATTAGTTTTTGATGAAAAAAGTAAATAACCATTTTCATCTTCACAACAATATCAAAGGTGGGTGAAGGATATAAACGCCATAATTTTCTAAACCATAAATATTACGGATTACATGTTTCAATACTTCAAAGGCATAAATCCTACGAGATTACAAGTTTCATACTTACAAGGCATAAATCCTACGGATTTACAAGTTTATTTTTGAGGTTTTGTATTTAAAAAATGATAAAAACCAAACCCGGCGGGTTTCAAAACCCGGTTGACCGGGTCACTAAGGTAACCCGGGTATAAACGATTGACCCGTTTTTTAAAACCCGGGGTTTTCACCGTTTTTTGTCCGGAACCGGTCGGCCAAGTTAGCGGCCAGGGTCGCCGGGTTTCAACATTTACTATAACAACAAAAGGGTACAACAACGAAAGACACTGCTTCCATATTTCTTTCTTGAGTTTGGTTATTATTTTAGGTTTTATTTAGTTTTAATTAACAGAAGTTTGTACCAAATTTTGTTAAAGGTAAAGGTTATTGTTAGTTTCTTTAACGCTTTTATTATTATTATTATTATTATTATTATTATTATTGTTATTATTATCATTTCATAGGATTTACAAGAAATTAGTGAGGATGGAAAAACTAATTGGGTCCTCACTCCTCTGTCTATTCCAAAACTAATCCATGTGCTTTTTTAAAATACAAACCACACTTCATTATTATTATTATTATTATTATTATTATTATTATTATTATTATTATTATCACTATTTATTTATTTATTTTTATTATAAAACATCACTTCATTAGAAAACTAAAAAGATTATACAAGAAATTGGTGGGAAGCCTAGACACTAGCTGAACTCCCACTCCTTTCTGATACAAAGCTTAGTTTATGAAAAATAAAAGCACCACTCTTTATATTATTATTATTATTATTATTATTATTATTATTATTATTATTATTATTATTATTATTATTATTATTTATTTATTTATTTTTTATTATAAACATCACTTCAATAGAAGTTCAAAAGGGTTACAAGAAATTAGTGGGAAGCCGAGATACTAATTGGGCACCCCACTCCTATATATAGCAAACAAACCCCTATTAAAAATATAGTTAGCGATGCGCCCAATATCTTGGGTGATGAGAACTTTCGGATCCGGCTTTAGCAGGGTCAGCATCCTTCTCAGGTTCCGGAAGGGAGAGAAGGGAACCATCATAGCATTTGGTTTCGTACTTGACACGTTTATACATTGCGGCTTCAATCACGACAGCCGGTACAAAATCCCATCATACCAGTGCAGGTCGAAATGACCCAATTAGATCAACACATACATCAAGCCCTCTATCCCACGAGTAAAGTAACAAGTCAGCTGGGCGTAGGTGTTTTTCTCCCTCTCCGCTAAGCCCGATATCAACTTCTTTACGGATCGAAACCCCTACCCAGGAGCAGATATCAGCAAGAGTATCGCGCACCACATTATCTCCAATGATCGTTCCATCGTCTAGGTACCAAGCTTGAAAGGGGAGAGAAAAGGAGTCTTTGATCTTGCGAGCCAAAGGATGTAACACTAATGCAAACAGGAGAGGTCCAGGAGGTCACCGCTTCTTTGCGCCTTGGTGTGACTATAAAGTGTTCCCATAATATAATGCAGGTTTGGAGTAGCAAAATTCAACCCAACATGATATGGCAGGGCAATGGAGGCGAACCTCTTGTAACATAACCTCCGGTCCACCAAAATGAAGGCGTTTTTGAAATCCACTTAACATCGAAAGACCTACATCATCTCCACGGCTTAATAAACGATTCACGGCATGAAGAATGGCTCTCCTCCAAACCCCAACTCCGCGTAGATCATTCAAGTAACCATCTAAGGAATGGCCAATCATAGAAGCTCCCACCTTGGAGACTAAACGCCTCCAGACAGTCCCCACCGCAATAGGGCGGATACCACCACCGGTTTAATGCGGTGTGAGGAGAACACGGCAATGTACTAGCCTAAAGCCTTAGGGCACTTACCATCAAGAAAAAGATTTACCACCGGTGATAAGTGATTAACTCATCATATAGCGCCGCAGCACCACTAAAACAATCCGGAAGGTGTTGACGCAAAACCATCGCCACAAGATGTACCCGAAACTCTTAATCATGTCAAGAACCATAGCAGGGGATGCAATGAGGTCATGATGATCGATAGGTATATCAGGCAGGGAAGGAGCAGACTTGAAGGGATGCTTAGCCTTTAGGTCTTCAAGGGTAGTATCATTATAAGGAGCAACACCGAAGAAGAAGAACTCGGCATGGCAGATTATAATGACCATCACAAATCTTCCTCCTACATTGCTTGACATTATGCTCACCCAACTCCATGTTTTCCTCATCAATTTTAGACCAACCAGGAGAGGTTCACTAAAACCTCTCTAACAAGCTGCAAACTACCACGAGGGCGTACCCCAAGACCGAATGGCATTAGCGATATATTCTTCTTGACGCGGCGCTTAGCTTAGACCTATACTCTATGTTGCTCCTGGGAAAAGGTTTTAAGGAGACAAAGAGGCAAGGCTAACAAGCTAACCACAAGAAATGTCTTGGTGTGCAGACCACCTTATCAAGAGCTCCTTTCAAAACACGAGAGAATCCCAAACAACACTTTGGAGGGATGGATTTGACAGTGTGCAACCCTTTAGCGAGCAAAGTGTCAAGTAAGCGTAAGTCAAAACCAGAGTGCTCTTCCAAAACCAAATCTTCAACGCAAGCAAGCTGAACAGAAGAGGGAACTTGGGGCTTAGCGAGATCAAATAACACAAATCTAATAACACCGTCACCACAATCAGGGGGTGACACAAAATTAGATCCATGCCGACACTTAGAGCGAAGAGTATGCGTCTTAAAACAAACCCCACACAACCAAAGACCCATACATTTCAACGTAATCTCAGCTGCCTCAAACACAACCAGATTATTGGCCAGAGAAAGTTTGGTGGTGGCTAGCGCATCCTCATTGAAATGACGATCACGAAGATGAGAAATCAACGAGGTCTTGGTAAGCCATTCCCCACTACCGTCTTGACAACCACTTAAACCAGCAAACGGACAATGAAACCGAATGATAGCCATAGAGATATTGGGGCACAACAAGACAAAAACTACCAAAAGAAAACAGTGGGTATTCTAAAACGGCAATTCTTTTTTTTTTTAGCCAAACCGCATAAAGCTAATAGCCAAAAAGCAATTCGATCCAGAGACAAACCGCAATACAGACAAAATAGGCAATACCGCAGTCAAAAACACAAACCGCGGGTCACAGAATAAAACACAAACCGCATCCTCAAATTTGAAAACACAAAACGCACGTTACATTATAACAAAACGCACACCCCATAAAACCTTTAAACAAAGGCCAAATCTCAAACACACTTAAACAAATCGCATCTCCTGTGGGTCCCACAGTCAAAGGCAAAATGCAGACAATACTCCAAACATAAACAAATGCCAAATCGCATTCACGCAAGGCAAAACGCATCCATGCGGGACCCTCAGTCGAAGACAAAACGCAAACTACCCAAGGTCCCCCACCAAAACACGTCACCTAGGAAGGACAGTCACCAAATCGCAACCAAGCAAGGAATATTGTCAACAAGATAACCTTCTTCAAGAAACCCAGGTGAAGCAATCAAGACAAGCTTCAACAGGAAATCTTCCACGTGGGTCCCCTCACACAGAACAACCCAGGACTCAGCAAGTTTCAAGAAAGAAACCCGATCCCTGAAAATGACACGATAGGAAGAACCGCCACACTCCAACCCAGACGTTGGATCACTGACTGCAACAAGGGAGTTGAATCAGTGGGGCCAAGACATGGTGGCGCAAAGGATCAGAACGGCGAAACCGCCATCGTAAAAAAAAATTCGCCCACAGTTGGAGAGAAAAAGGGATTATTATTATTATTATTATTATTATTATTATTATTATTATTATTATTATTATTATTATTATTATTATTATTATTATTATTATTATTATTAAGTTTTATTCTTATTTTTTATGTTTTGAGTTAATTACATAAATCGTCCTTGTGATTTGCTGATTTTTGTGGATCTTGTCCATGTGCTTTTTTGTAAGCGGGTCATGTCCCTGTAGTTTTTGATTTTTACGGATCTTGTCCAATTTTCGATCCAAGTCCAAATAATCGTTAAAAAGGACCTAACTTGACATTGATGAACTAACGTGAGGGTTAACATTGTAATTTGGGGTTTCCTTCTCAAAATACAAACCACAAGGACAATTTATGTAATTTACTCTTAAAAAAATAATTTTACTATAGGATTTTTTTTTTTTTTTAATTTTATAATAATTTTTTTTTTTTTAAACATTTGGGCTTATGTACTAAACGGTTTTTTTATACATTTTTGTAATTCTTTTTCTAAGTTTTTTTACGTTTTAATGCGTTTTCGTCCGTTTTTGTACGTTTTCATCCGTTTTTATACGTTTTTGTACGCCTTTTACGATTTTTGTTCAGTTTCATCCGTTTTTATACGAATTTTTTTCCTTTTTGGACGTTATTGTACGTTTTCATCCATTTTTGTTCGGTTTTTACGCTTTTTGTACATTTTTGTTCGTTTTTAAGACGTTTTTGTATGTTTTATGCGTTTTCATACAAAAACGTATAAAAATGAACAAAAGGTATGAAAAATTATAAAACACTTATAAAAACTATAAGAAAATGTATGAAAACAACGTACAAACACGGAATAAAATGTACAAAAACGTATAATGACGTCTAAAAATGGAAAAACAATCGTAGAAAAATGTCCAAAAATCGTATATAAACGTATAAAAGATATAAATACGTATAAAAAGGGACGAAAACAATAAAAATGTACAAAAACGACCGAAATGTAATAAAACGGAGTATAAAAATTGATGAAAACGTATAAGAATGTTTTTTTATACGATTTCATCCATTTTTATATAAAATAAAAAAAGCTTTTAACTTTTATTTTTAAATTTTTATAAAATTTTTAATAGAATTAATTTAAAAAAATATAGTTTTTTTTAAATATTTATTATAACAAAATTAAAATTAATTTTTTATTGTTATTATAATTTTTTTTTTTTTTAAGAAAAAAACTATGATAATAAATTAAAAAAAATTTCGCATAATAAATTTTTTTATTTTATTTTTTTTTAGTAAATAAGATAAACCGTCCTTTTGGTTTGTATTTTGATAGGGAAAACCCAAATACAAGGTTAATTTTCAAGTTAGTCAATCAATGTCACTTTAGATCTTTTTTAACGATTGTTTGAACTTGGGTCAAAAATTGGACATGATCCGTAAAAATCAAAAACCACAAGGTCATAGCCTGCTTAAAAAAAACACAGGAACAATATCTGTTAAAATCAACAAACCACAAAGACGATTTATGTAATTAACTCTTATGTATTTGTTAATCACTTTTTACTGCTTAATTTTCATCTATACCCTCTTTAATTAACTTTGTAAAAACTTTTTTTTGTGTGAATCGTTTAGTTTTGTGATTTTAAGATATAAAGTTAAAAACTTACCATAAAAATTGTCATTCTAAGTCATTTTAGTTTATAAAGTTTACATCTTTCATATTGAATCTCTTCTTTTAACACTTTTACAGATATTATTTTTAACATTACTTCAATTTTAGGCTTAAAAAGTTCCAAAAAAATCATAAATAAGTTGTTGGTAAAGGCGTTAATGATTTGTGTCGAGTCATTTTTAGACTCGAGCATGGGCTTGAAAAAGTTCGTTAACATTTTCAAGAATTGTTAAAAACTCACAATAAAGATTATATAACTTATGATAAACACTTATTTGCATTAAAAATTGATGAGTCAATTCGCACACAAGATAGTGGTAGTCCTATGGTCAATTCTTGCCACTACTCTCAACCTATTCGTCTAGGGTCCGATGGTCAATTCTCCTAACTTCCTAGATACTACCAAACATTAACACTATCGAAACTAGGCTTACACCAATTTCATAACTACCAAATAAAGCGATACGAAAACGAGAAAACTAAATCATTACAATAACAATTACAATAACAATTTCATAACTAGGCTTACACCAAAGTTGTTTAGCCAATCATATTAAATAATGCAAGAGATTCAATATTTAAGATCATAATAAAAGACATTGAATAAATAACAATGTTTGATATGAAATACAAAAACTTATGTAGTAAATGGCGTGAATTCTCCCTTGGAAATGCTCCATGTGTTGCTGAATATCGTCCATCTGGAAGCCCTTTTACGTCTCTTGGTGTTGTGTGTTGGGCAGTTATGTGAAAATGCAGAATTAGGGCTTGTATTTATAGCCTCGTCAAAGTTACAGCGTAACCTTGTGAATTGGTTACGCCATAACCATCATATCTCTGACGATCTTATCCATAGTAAAATATTTATTGTGTAACCTTAAGAATGGGTTACGACCGCAATACTCTCGTAGTGAATTTCATCACTTTTACGCCGTAACCTTGCAAATGGGTTACGGCGTAACTATCTTGACCATAAAAATTCTTCTAAGTCTGGAATTATATACGACGTAACTATGTTGTGAAGTTACGCTGTAACCTTGAACTGCGTTGACTTTGGTCTTCTAGTGTAAATCCTAGTTACAATGTAAGTAGAGTATGGAATTACGCCGTAAGTCTTGTCTCGCCATCATACTCTTGTATATTTACTTTAATAACCTTCCAAATCCGCGTCTCCTTGTTCCTATGCTCATTAATGACCTAAAAATGATAAATTAAGAAATAAGAGTATATTTTCAAGTAAAACAATATAAATGATGAGCATAATAGGAGGAAATTGACATTAAAATATTAGGACTATTTGATGTTATCAAATATCCCTCCACTTGAACTCTACTTTCCCTCAATTAGACCTTATTAGAATCATTCTTAAAAAGATATCTCCCACGTGACATGAAAAATATGAGTTTAAAAACTTCCTATGACATAATTTATCAAAGCCCAACATCTCACTAAATGGGAACAAAACACTCATACTCTCTCTATTTTAAGTGTCAATTTCGGGGTGGTCACTCATTGCATAGACATAGTATGTATTCTATCATAGTCTTGGTTGTTACACAATCCACCACTAAAGCTAAGGTCAAGATAATCCTTAAAGACAATGTTGGTGAATAAATTTAATAGGCTATGATGAATTGTCATTACTAACGTGTTGCGACGAAGGCGACAAAGACTATCGATACATGACCAAATCAATGGCCAAGACACCAATGACTGCTGACTCCCTCACCTAAGCATGATTCATGACTAAAGGGTAGCGTAAGACATGGGATGCACATAAATGATGAAAAAAAAAACAAGGAAATAGTCTTAGCCTACAACCAAGTCGTTACCGCCCACCGTCCATCCAAAATCCAAGCTTCAAGACGCGAAACTGGATCATAATATAACAAGTTAGTCTGCCATAAGTAGATGTAATATAATGGTGTGCACACTAACTTGGTCTTCAACACACTCATGTCTTTAAATGAATGTGACCCAGGCAAACTCCTCTATACTAGTCCAATAAGCTTCTAAGGATTAGTGCTTATAATGTTTGCACTATTCTTTTACAATAAACAATAAACTATTTTTCTTATAACTACAAACAAATAAATAAGTCATCCCCCACTTGAAATGAATCATATATATGAGGGAATATTCCAAATGATCTTCAAAAATATGTCTTCTATGGAGGCGTGATTCCTGAATCTCTCTACCAGAACCTCAAACTTAGCCAAACAACAACTTCCTAATCATAAACCAAGACTACAAGGTAGGATAAGGCGAATAGGTGTAACGAAACAATACAAAATATGGGTTAAGAAATGAAAATAATGGCTCGAAAGGGTGTAACTGGGGGTATCATGCACTGAAGGTGAGTGCAACAAAAGGGATTACATGGGAGTCGAAAAGTCGAGGTGACTAATCGATAAACACACACAATAATACACATATGGGCTATTTGGTTTAAATCCTAAAAAATTGCCTTCTCGAACTATCCCTCCCAAATATATCAAGCTAACTCGACATACTACTCGTCTATGGTCTCAAAATGATGTAAAGGCCAAGTTCAAAAGTTTACAATACTAACGGCACATTCAATATTTGGTGGATTTGAGTAATATGGGAAAATTGAAAGGCTAGACCTCACCAATGAAATCAGGGGGTATAGCGTGCTCGGCTAAAGTTTATTCTATTTTTGTTAAGAAAAACATGTCAAAAATTTTCAAAATGGCATAAATTTTCAGAATAAACTAGAAAAAAGGGCAAATAAAGTTCAAGTTATAATTAATTCTACTCCCATCCCCCACTTGAAATGTACAAAGTCACTTTTATACGCAAATATGTAATAATAAAAGGAGAAAAAAGTAGAATTGGAACGAGAACTCTAATGAAATTTGCTCTAAAAATGGTAGAAGGATCACGTTAAAAAGACGTGCCTTTACTTCGCCTCCATGAGAAAACTTCAAATTCCTGAATCACGGTTGCATTTAGCTCATGCAACAAGCCTTTTAAACCACTCGGTGCCCCGAGTGGACGAGTGAAGTCTCGTGACGGTTTACAGGGAACACACCCACAAAGTTCATTTAAAAACTAATACAAGATTATGGAGTGCAAGTTATTTGAAATTAAAATTTTTCTGGTACAAGGGAATATTATGGTGTAAACTCATAAATTAAGTTACGCCGTAAGTATTTAGACCTGACAAAAATGAAGATGTCTGAGGATGGTTACGGCGTAACCATATTAAGCCGTAGAAACTTTCTGAGACGAATTCCAGGAGTGAAAAACTCAGTGGTGCGTTTCCAAGCCATCCTTCTTCCTCCAATACCTTGCAAATAGTTATAACAAAGCATACTAAACCAAAATACACTATAAAAAGGAATGAAAGGGATAATTCGGGTTGTCTCTCGAAAAAGCTGTTGGAATCACTCCTAAACCATATTTCAAGTGTTAGTGATTCATATGTAATAGTTAGCTTTATATGGCTTTTATGTTAGTAATCAAGGCTAGGCTTATCTAGAAAGCCCATAAGCCTAGGTAAGCCAATAAAGTAAAAGGATGGGAACTTGGAGTGTTGCCCTAGTTCCCTCCTATAAACTGTAAACCTTCTATTGAAGGTTGGTTGTTCACTTTTCTTTCTCTTTGCATAAACCTTTCTCTAGTTATTGGTGTGTTTGGATAAGGGTTCAACCGATCCTCTCTTCATCTGTTTCTTCTATTGATGCTTGTGTTATGAATATGGGAACCTAACAGTGGTATCATTCGCCAAATAGTTTGGTGAAAAGGTTTTGTTTTTGAAGTTGGTTTTTTTTATCTTACACGTAACATACGGTCTAAACTTTGTCACGCTTAAAAACTTATTTTTACACTTTTCAATCCAAGATTCTTGTACTTTCAACGTTTTAAGGTGTTAAAATATCTGTTTTGGCAAAAGTTTGAACTTTACGTGTATTTCATTGATTTTAAGCTTAGTTTCATCGTGGGTTTTGTTTCATAACGTGTTTAGAAGGTTTGGATTATCAAGTTTCACACTTTTGTGTTATTTTGGTGATATTGAACATTTAATCACAAAATCTGTTTAGAATCACTTCAGGCAAAATCTCAGTTTTGGTGAAGTTTTACGCGTAACAAAACCCTCGAGTTACGTGTAAGTCATTCTTGGATCGATCTTGATTTAAATGGTTTACTCATTGTTTTCTTGCTTGGATAAGCCGAAAATACCGACTTTGGATATCCTTTGCCTTTGTGATAGTGTAAAAGATCTTTTTGGCAAAACCCTAATCTGCGCATAAGCTCAAACTTAAATTAGAACTCATGCATACATAAGATTTATCTTACGCCTAAGCTCTGTCTTACGCATAAAACAATCCTCGCCTAAGTTTTCTCGCTTAACTTTCGGTTTCGCGCAACTTTAGTGTTTCTCATTCTTACAGCGTAAGCTACTCCTCGCGTAAATATCACTTTTACGCGTAAGTTTGGTGTTTTTACGCTTAAGTGTTACTTTTCCTACACTTGGTTTCTCACGCCTAAGATACTTCATCAAAAACGTTTCATTCGACTACAAAGATCCATTTAACAACACAAGTTTTCAACATGTCACAACCACCATACTCTAGCTACTTTCCTTACACTTATAATCAACAACAACAACAACAACTAAGTCCACAACATCAACAATTTAATCAACAACAACAAATTTATCAACAACAATTTAATCAACAACATACTCCACAACTAGGAGCAATTCCACCACAAATGGTTCAACCACCACCTAGTCTTCAAGTACAACCTTACACAAACTTTTAAAACCAACATCCATCCAGTACTATGAAGGAACCGACATGGTTTGGCAAGATGTGTGAAGCCTTAAGTAGCCAACAATCAATTCATGAAACTGGCTCACTTGATAGACCTCCAATGCTCACTCACGGAAATTATGATCAATGGGTGATAAGGTTCTTTAGGTTTTGTGATCTAAAGCCACATGGAAAGTTCTTAAAGAAGGTCATTATGGAAGGTCCATTTCAGATGCCTACTTGTTGTCACCCTTGATCCTAATGCCAATCCACCAAGAGATGATGTCACTAACATTGCAACTATCTCAAACCTCACAGTGATGAACTTCTACATTTTGAAGCCGATGAACTAGCAATGCAATACATCCTTTTGGGATTTCCCAATCCGATCCTTCGAAGTGTTGATGCTCAAAAGCAGTAAAGCAATGTGGGAACATATTCATCTTCTTATGGAAGGCACAACACTCAATCAGAATGACATGGAATCCAAAATCTACTTGGCTTAGACACTTCATGATTGAACCGGAGACATTAGAGTCATATCATCATCGCTTTTTAGACATCATCAATGATTTGGATAAACACAATATCATCATGCCGTATTCTGTCAACACTAAGTTCCTAAGTAGTCTTGGTTCGAATGGGAGAAGTATGTCAATTTTCTCCGTCAAGCTAAGAATCTTCATCATGCTACATACGGATTGTTGTACGACTATTTGAAGCCTCACCAAAAGAAGTTGACAAAGAAAGGGCTATCCGTGGACTCCCGCTCCTCAGTCTTCAGGACAATCAACAACTTGCTTTAGGCTCAAACTAGTGTTCCTCCTCAACCGGCTCCTCAACCAACTGCAACAATTACACCATATATAATCCTTGCAGCAACAATCTCAAGAAACTCAATTGGTTCCATACAACAACAACACTGATCAAGCACTATACAGTGAATCAAATAAGGTTCTTTTAAGCTTTTGATGCCTTGCAGACAAGGATTTATCATGATTGCTAGAGCCTCGTGATATTCCAACAAATCCAACAATCGCATTCGTTACCTCATCAAACACAAGGAATCAGGCATTGGTTAAAATGGACGAGTTGAAGTTGAATCGTGGTAATGTTTGTCGGATGGGGGGTCAAGGGTTTAATGCTATGGGAGAATAACATGGGTGCTCGCAACATCAAAGGCTCAAGTGATTGAACATGGGAATGCTCGGAATGGGGATAATGGTCTTCGTTATTGCTGTAATGAGAAGGGTCATGGCTAATGCATGTCTAAGCCGAGGATAAGAGGCGTGCTTATTTCAAAGAGGCTTTGCTCTTGGCTCTTCAGGATGAAGCTGGTGGAACTCTTACCAACAAGGAACAGAGCTTTATGGCGGATGCAAATTGATGATATGGAGGACTGCAGGCTAATGCAGCTGATGATGTTGATGGCACAAATGCAAGCTCTACACAGGTGACCAGGGGCCAGTGTATGACAGCTGACGGCTTGTCTCAGTACGGAACAAAATACACTCATTCATGATCTGATATCTCCATAATTTCTCCATCCGACAAGGATCAGAGTGTTCAACATGAGCCATCTACATCTCATTCCGATGATTATCAAATAGATCCCGTAGTTATATTTGATGATCAAGATAATATTATGGTTAATATTGATAATCAAATTGACTATGTGGTTATATTTGAGGATCTAAATAATGATCATGTTGAGACTCACGTTGAACAAGATGAGCTTGTGTCTAATAGAGAAATTGAGCTCCGACTTAATTAAAGACCAAGAATCTCGGTTTGGTAATTTACAAGCAATTAAAAGATAAAATGCTTTGTTAATTAGGGATAATGAATGCTTAATCAGACAAATCAACGTTTTAAAACTCAAGAAAAGCGTGAAAAAGGTTTGAAGTCGCTTTTGCTAAATCTCATCAAAACTAAAAATCATTAGAACGACAGATCATTGATCTAGCATCCAAGAATGCTTTGTTGTCTCAAATAGAACAACTGAAACATGAACACAAAAAAAACTTAACGCTCTTACTTTGGAACTCAAAAGCCAAAATTGAGTTGTTAACTTGTCAACAACGAGTTCTCTGAGTACAGCATTCCCGCAAACGAATAGATAACTATCTTGAAGAAATTGTCGACTTACAACACAAAATCAAAGAGTTTTGAAATGTTGTTTATAAACATGGTGAGTCAATCACAACTATTAAAAAGTTTACTTTTAAACCAAATCCAAATGGATATGGACCGATTCTTCTTGACTACAAACCTAAGTTTTCAAACGAGCATTCAAACCAAATCCACGAAGTTTACATTAGAACATAGAATTGATGATTCAATTATGACATTGTTGAATATAATCATGGAGGAATAAGATCTGATGGCGAGGTCGGTCAAAAATGGAAAATGTCGTTTATAACAAACCATTTAACTATTCAAAGCCGTAACTTTTGTCACACAACAAGATACTTCTAACAAACCTTTGGTTTATCACACGATTTAAAGTCATCCCCACTGTGAATGGTTAAATTTATGGTCCTTTACCTTCACTTAGTGAAGTTAAAACAAAAGCGAAAGTTGTCCGCGTTATAAATACATTGACACTTTCTTATCGACCTCAAAATTTTGGAGCGTGAGATTGAATTTCATTCAAATAAAAAACATTTGAACGCCTGGCGAGAACAAAGAGATATTCTTGAAAGAATTTTACCCCATGTCAAAAATTTGAAAACACTGTGCACAATATTGGGAAAGGACTTTCAAAGGAACTTGGTCTAATGAAAACATTTTGAGAAAACGAAACATCGATTTCAAATACTAAGCGTAAAAAGAAATTATTGAGGAAAAGATGTTGATCGACTCTTGAAAGATGTTATATGTCTTGATATCCATAATATTGTGTTGTTTCATTCTATTGCTAATGCATCGATTATATCTCTGCGTCTGTGATTACTGTATTTGAAATTGTTGAGAATCTGATAATGTGCATCGGTCGAGTCTTTAAAAGTTGAAAATGATCGATTATTAAACCAGCTTTCAAATGCAAAATCGTCTTCAATGGTGTCAAAAGATTGTCACAAAATTGAACTTTCTTTGCAAAACAAAATCAACCAGTTAAATACAAAGCGTTTAATCCAAAAGTTGTGCAATGGATGATCAAAATCTTTGAAATGTCAAATCTCAAAATATGAACAAGAACTAAAAGTTAAAAAGAATATGGTGTCATATTTGATTTACTCAAACAGACGCGTGATGAAGCATCAAACGAACTTGATCATTATCTTGCACACACTAGAGAAGTCATGAACTTTTACGGAAATCTTCGATTCGAAAATCAAGATTTGTTTACACTATCATTAAGTTAAGGAAATGTTAGGAAAATATGAACAAGTTCATTCCTAGCATCATTAAAAAATTACTGTAACACTTAGCAAATGTCAACCCGAATGCCTCTTGATAAACCACAAGATACTAATGTGCTTCCCTCTCTTTGAAGCAGGAATAGTTGCCTCTTTTCCAACGTCCGCACTTCACGGCCTAGAGGCAATACAAGGAAGAATAGGAGATTTGCGACCTAAGAAAGAACAATAAAGAATCTTTGAAGTAGAAGAACACCCTAGGACTTTGAATAAGACTCAAGTTGCACCCACTTTAGATATTAAATGGACCGGAAATGTAATGGAAAAGTGTTGTAACGAATGCTAAACCTTTAAGTACTTTTGATATTAGGTCTGATGCTTCTTGTGTTATTTGTCCAAAAGTATGCTTTGATTGTCATGATAAGCTGTAGAGCTATCTTGTCTCGTTAAGGAATCCTAAGAATGAGATATCTCTAGGCCACTAATGCTTCTAAGTCTTGCTTGGTAAACGCGCCCTTTAGATTCTAAAAACGCTTGTGATGTCCCCAGTAGCTCTGATCCTCACCTCCAAGGAATGTAGTACCACCTAGTGCATTCACTAAGACTAAAGCTAAGACTAGTTGGAGATGGCATAAATGGATACATGATACACTAGGATTTAAATGGATACCTAAAATCATTGATGTGTGTATTTCTAACATAAGCTGCTTGAACCCTCTAACTCTTGGGTTCTACATCTACTTCTATTCCATCAGTCAATGCATGTATAATCACGGTGTACAGATCATCCTTTGGATTGTTGATAGCGGATGTTCCGAGCACAGCAGGCAATCTTAAACTTTATCAAACTTTATTGCAAAGTTCATTGCTTGGCACATGGTCGGGAATGATCACTTCGCAGATATCATGGGCTACGGAGATTATATCAATGGTAATATCGAAATTAGCGGGTTTATTATGTGGAAGGCCTGGTCACAATCTCTTTGATGGAAATTGATTCGTGATGGAATTTGGAAGTTGCTTTTAGGGAGAAAACTTGTTTCATTCGTGATCTACAGGGAAACGATCTTATGTGCGGCTCTCTTGAATTTCTAGATGCGTACACAATCTCAATGCAAGGCATGGTTGCTTCATCTCCCATCTGTCTACTCTCAAAGGCTACATCTACAAAATCTTGGCTATGTACGAGTCGTCTCTCACATCTAAACTTTCAAACCATAACCAACCTAGCTCGACACAAACTTGTTGAAGGTCTCCCGAGATTCCGGTATTCTAAAGATCACTTATGCTCGACTTGAACAAAGGGGAAAAGCACTCGTGCTCACTTTCCTTCAGTGGAACCTGACTCCTCGGCATGTGCTTCATCTTCTTCACATGGATTTGTGTGGCCGATGCGCGTCGCAGACGATTAATGGCAAGCGCTACATCTTGGTATTGTTTATGGCTACTCACGATGGACTTGGGTTTATTTTCTTGATAAAGATCAAGCTCCCAGATGATCATCACTTTCTAAAATTCAAACTCAGCTCCGGAACAAGTCAGGACAAATTCGAGCAGACAAGGGTGAATTTGTAAATCAAATTCTTGAGAATATTATGAGAAAGTGGGAATTTGAGCATCAAACATCCACACCCATTACCCCAGAACAAGAGTTGTTGAAAGACGAAACCGTCGCGTTAGTGGAGTACACTTGAGAATGATGTTAATCAATGCTAAACTTCAGTTACTTGTGGGCTGAAAATTTGTCTCATTGCATTGTAATACCAATTTCTAAAATTCACAAAAGACCAAAATACCTATGATCAAAAGTATGAATAATTAATTTAAAGAGAATACCAAACAAGCTATGTAAATTGAGAAAATTTTTAGAAATATTACATATGATCCAAATATATTTTAAAGACTTTGTAAAGATTATTTTTATAGTTTATAATTTTATAAAATCAGTTTTGTATTTTATATAAACAGCCGAATATATTTATTAAGTTTTATAAAAGAATAAAATTAATAAAAGCCCAATACAAGTTTATAAAATTAAGATCCCATTTATTTTAAGTCCATTATAATATTAAGCCCACAAGAAAATTAGTAAATCATATATATACACATTATACGGTTTATTCTATCCCTAATAACCGATTATACTAAATCCGACCTAAGAAAACCCTACGTAATTCGACATTCAGTTTCCAAGGCTTAAACCTATTTTTCTTGGACGAGTTTGAAGGTAAAGAAGGTGTTAAAAATCTGGTTCGAGGTCCTAAGGTGTTGGTTTGATCGTGGTTAGTTTCTTGGTCGATTAGGGTTTCGTCGAGTAGAAGTTTTGGTTTCTTTTGTTCTAACGTTCGATTCTCATCAAGGGTATGTTTCTAATATTAATTTCAGTCCTAAAAATCATATAGAACCTGTAAAAATTATTCATGCATAATTAACAAGTCTCACGAAATTGTTTTGAATTAAAACCCTAAAAGCGTATAAAATAGCAAACGAGCTTATAATAATTTTAGGACCATGACCTGATTTTTCTGGAAGCTCTTATATGTTATATGACCTGAATACAATACATGTTCATGAATTGAAGCTTGTGATTTGTTAAGGGTTTGTTTTGTTGATCATTATGAAAAAGGAAAGAAAATAAGAAGGACGATTAGGTTTATAAAATTTGGGCTTGCTTGTAATAATTAAGAGTAATTAATGCAGTAGTAATGATGAACTAATGATGGGTTAAACCTAGGTTTAGGGTTTGTACTTGAATTATGCATATTTCGGTTCTAAATAAAAGTTTTGGGTTGGTTTTGTAAATTATGAAACTTAAGGGTTATTTCATGTAATAAAATACATGTACTAAACGTATAAAATAAGTGTGGGGGTTAAACGTGTAATTTTGGATACTTAGAGGGCCATTTGAATTGTTATTAAATTGAAAAGGGCATGTTTTGTAAATTCTAAAACCTTTGGGCTAAAATGGTAAAATCTGATAATATAAGGTTAGATCATGAAATTAAAGATATCAAAGGTGTAATATGTAATTCTGAGTAATTATGGGTTCGACAAGTGTGAGTTGATTTTGTAGAGGCATGCATGAGTTTTGAGATATCTTCGGTTTTATTTATCATATCGTCCTAGGTCAAAGTGGAAATCATTAAAAGAGGTGACATGTGATTTAATGCGTATTAGTAATATTAAAAGTATGGGAAACCCTAGAACCTAAATAGGAAGTTGATTAGGGTTAAAAGCTAAATGTGCAAATTCGTTATTTCATGTAAGTTATCAAGGCTTGTGTAAACTATTTTGAAAGAGAGTCCTAAAATCCGTCCTTGACATTTATAAACCTTATACTTTGAATGATGATCATATAAGTCCTCAAATAAGATAATTAGTATATTAAGTCCTTAAGTTTACCATTTATCATTTGTAACCCATAAGTTTGGATAATTAATGATTAATACTATAAAATGTTGGAATTCGTGCATCACTAAAATGAGAATATTCGACAACTCTAAGAATATTAATGAGATTAATCTGTTATAACATTAATGATGCTAATAAGTATTAAATCAATCATAATCTGTGTAGATTCGTTGAAGGAGACGCGGCGTTACATCTTCGTATTCTTACATTCGTTTGCTTTCCTCTCATTTGCTTTAAGGTACGGATATTACCTTTTTTTTTTAAGGTTTCTTATAACGGTTTCTTTTAGTTAGCTTTTGTATTAGGATTTCCGATGCCATTGCTATGAACCCTTTCCTGATTGTTTGACCTGGTTGCTTATCTGAACTTATGTTTTATTGAATCATGCGATACCTGATTTGAACTTTATGATAGGAAGACTTTGATATGCATATTTGTTTAACCTTGTTATATTTGAGTATGAACCTTATGATATGAGTTATCTGATATGTTATTTGTTGAACCTTGTGTTTGATTAAGACTTGTGTCATAATTGAAATTCGGTTTGACCTAAGTTAGTTTGACACCCGAGCCAATTATTAACTAGTC
Source organism: Chrysanthemum makinoi (assembly GCA_910596185.1). Classification (NCBI taxonomy): domain Eukaryota; kingdom Viridiplantae; phylum Streptophyta; class Magnoliopsida; order Asterales; family Asteraceae; genus Chrysanthemum; species Chrysanthemum makinoi. The sequence goes on along the minus strand of OU343224.1, from coordinate 204,696,291 downwards.
ATGAGGGTTCCATGTCCGTGTCGATAATGCACCGACATGACTCTAGGGCGATTAGAGTGAAGTTCGCCACGTCCCTTACTCATTATTTGTTATGAGCTCAAGTTATATTATATTATCAATGTATGTTTGTGGGGCGTATAGGTGCATCCTAGATCCGATCTTTATGCGATATGATTTGTTTAAGTGAATGATGTAGGTATGCGATCTTCATAAAACTCCGGAGCCAGCTACTTTCAAATTATTTTGAGATTGTTTCTATATAGTTATGATGTTTTTGATATGATATGTTTTGGGCTCGTGGTAGTTAACTAGATCTTTATCTGTTATTTCTATGTTAAGTATTCGATTATGATTGGTATGTTCAAGTGTTTATGATATTATGTCTTTGGGTTTATTATATGTTATTATATATGTGTATGCTTTTGTATGTTTATGTAACTACCGTCTACTATGCTAGGTTATGATTAATATGTCTTAATATGATTCGCATCTTTGTCATCTGATGTCATATTGTTAGTTTTCGTTATGTGAAGTCGTTGATCTGTAAGATGAATGTGCTAGAGTGAAAGTGAGTATCCTATAAGTGTAGTGTGTATAATTGTTCTGTAAGTTTTGTAAACTTTAATTATACGTTAATGTTTTATTTGCCTATGTGACACCCATGTTTTAACTCTGTGATGTTAGGATTTGATCGAGAACTGTTTTAGCTTATAATATCTTTTTTGATAATTGCTAATGGTTATGCTATGTTTTTATGGTCTATCTAATTATGGTTTGCTTAATATGTTTTCTATTTGTTTGTGAGACTGCCATGATTTGAATCTTTATTTCGTTCTTTGCGATATTGTTTGAGTGTGTTAAGTGAAGGTTAATTAATTTGTTGAATGCCATGTTTATTTTCTAGGAAGTGTTTTCTGTTAGTCTTAGACTTTTCGTTTGGTTTATATGTAATCTATTTATTTTGATATGCTAAATGATTGGTTGTTCCGATGTGTTTGTGTTTGTGTCATTAATGTGCTATGAGATGTTTTAAATTGTTACGTGGTTGTTTGATTTCGTATATTTGTGCTTCCTTGAGAATCCTAAAAGATTCCTCATTAACATTTTATTTTGATTTCGTCATTTGTATATTTAGTTTTGTTTAGATTTTGTTTCGTTATATCTGTTCACTGGGCTTTGTAAGCTCACCGCATTTATTTTCTACTTGGCAGGTATTTTAAGCATTCAAGATGAGCTTATGGGATAGCTGATCAGGGTTGAGAGTAGAGATGAGAGCAAGATTTGATTATAGAGATCTTAGATTTATTTTGAAGTTTAGTTATTTATGTTTTCTTTTGAGTATTTTTGTAAGGCTTTCGCTATTATATATTATTTAGATTCATATGAAACCGTATTGTGATATCTTTACCGGGTTGGGGTGTTACAATTTATGGTATTAGAGCTCTAGGTTTTAGGACCCTTAGAGCTTAGGCTATGACCTGTGAGAAGTGGGTAGATTTAGGATTTTCCTTTCTGCGTACTTTTCTTGCGTCCACTATCGTACTTAGACTTTACTAATAGTGGGTTATTCTTTTAGATGGTTATTCCTCGTCGCCGTAGTTCATCCGATAGGAGCAAACAAGGACCGCTAGGCAACCTAGGGGAGATGAGGTGGGCCATCGTTATTGCTAAAGGTTGCAAGAGGATTGGTAGAGTGAAGCGGACCAACAAGAGGATACGAGTTCCGGCTTATATGTGGCCATGCGATCGCGAGGAGGAGCTGAAGGGCGTGAGACGGAAAAGTAGTAGAGAGTCTGATAGAGTTGTTGACAACCAAGGTTTCACCACTAAGTATCATGATAGATGTCCAAAGTTCGTTGAAGATGGAGGAGTGGGTTGGACTAGGAGTCGCGATTTGTATGCTTTCGTGGACCGTGTAATGCGGAAGGAGAGAGGAATCGGAGAAACGATTTTGCTAGCCGCTTATTACCGCAGCGTGAAGGAAATAAGAACGGATGGATAAGTGAGGAAGAAGAGGAGGAAGAAGAAGATGAGGAAGAATACGAGGTGGACTCGGATCTAGAATCTACGGCTTCTAGTAGGTTCAATCCGACACAAGGATAGAAATTGGCACTCCTGATTAGTTGTCCTCGTTATGAGAAATTTCTGACATTGGATTTTGAGTTAGGTCCTTTTGTTTCATTAGATGATTGAATCTTGGATTATTAAGTTTTATTTTGGGAGTTCATCTTATGACGATTTTGCAAATTTTGTTTGATTAATGGAAATGAAACAAAATTTTGAAGTATAGTTCCTGTCTGTTATTTCTTCTGATAGATTCGTTGAGTTTCCGTTAGTCCTTATAAGTTCGTCTGCTATTTATTTTTCTTAATGATGTTGTTTTATTACCGCTTGGATAAGTATGACCATCATGATAGTATACTCATGTGGATCTGGTTTGTTATAGTATGTTACTTGCTATCGTATGTTATCTCTATGTGGTATGTTTTGTTATGATATTAGTTATGTGTTTTGTCATGACCGAGACCGAATATAGTGACAATAAGAACTTGTTATGTGATGCAAGTATTATGACGGCTGATCAACGTGATAATACCGAGATCATATAATTTGAACTTATTGAAATTATATGACGTCTAGGAAATGCCTGTGGTTGATATGTGAATGGAATTTGCCTTGTATCCGTTATTTGGTACTTTTCATATTGGGTTGAAACTCTGTACTTAATTGTGACATTTTCATCGATATCTGTTACATATATGTTTTGTACCATTGGGATCCGAAATCGTTATGATCCGTGTAAACCTATAGATTGTTATGTCTAGATTTGTATGTCTCCACGTACTTCTACGATTAGTAAGACCGTTAGGAGTCGTTCCGTCTATGCATATGATAGTTTTCATCATTAGATACCTGTATAAGTTAGAGTGTGTTTTGAATTTTCCTTATCTCATCTTTTACTGCTAATACTTTATAAGTATATGATTAGCATTCGTCATATATTCCTTGAAGTTCAGAAATCCACATTTGTGCGTCTTTATCTCTTGTTCAATTTCGGGGACGAAATTTCATTTTAGAGGGAAGAAATTGTAATACCGAATTTCTAAAATTCACAAAAAGACCAAAATACCCTATGATCAAAAAGTATGAATAATTAATTTAAAGAATACCAAACAAGCTATGTAAATTCAGAAAATTTTTAAGAAATATTACATATGATCCAAATATATTTTAAAGACTTTGTAAAGATTATTTTTATAGTTTATAATTTTATAAAATCAGTTTTGTATTTTATATAATAGCCGAATATATTTATTAAGTTTTATAAAGAATAAAATTAATAAAAGCCCAATACAAAGTTTATAAAATTAAGATCCCATTTATTTAAGTCCATTATAATAAGCCACAAGAAAATTAGTAAATCATATATATACACATTATACGGTTTATTCTATCCCTAATAACCGATTATACTAAATCCGACCTAAGAAAACCCTACGTAATTCGACATTCAGTTTCCAAGGCTTAAACCTATTTTTCTTGGACGAGTTTGAAGGTAAAGAAGGTGTTAAAAATCTGGTTCGAGGTCCTAAGGTGTTGGTTTGATCGTGGTTAGTTTCTTGGTCGATTAGGGTTTCGTCGAGTAGAAGTTTTGGTTTCTTTTGTTCTAACGTTCGATTCTCATCAAGGGTATGTTTCTAATATTAATTTCAGTCCTAAAAATCATATAGAACCTGTAAAAATTATTCATGCATAATTAACAAGTCTCACGAAATTGTTTTGAATTAAAACCCTAAAAGCGTATAAAATAGCGAACGAGCTTATAATAATTTTTAGGACCATGACCTGATTTTTCTGGAAGCTCTTATATGTTATATGACCTGAATAAAATACATGTTCATGAATTCGAAGCTTGTGTGATTTGTTAAGGGTTTGTTTTTTATTCATTATGAAAGAAAAGAAAATAAGAAGGACGATTAGGGTTTATAAAATTTGGGCTTGCTTGTAATAATTAAGAGTAATTAATGCAGTAGTAATGATGAACTAATGATGGGTTAAACCTAGGTTTAGGGTTTGTACTTGAATTATGCATATTTCGGTTCTAAATAAAAGTTTTGGGTTGGTTTTGTAAATTATGAAACTTAAGGGTTATTTCGTAAACAGATAAAATACATGTACTAAACGTATAAAATAAGTGTGGGGGTTAAACGTGTAATTTTGGATACTTAGAGGGCCATTTGAATTGTTATTAAATTAAAAAGGGCATGTTTTGTAAATTCTAAAACCTTTGGGCTAAAAATGTAAAATCTGATAATATAAGGTTAGATCGTATAATTAAAGATATCAAAGGTGTAATATGTAATTCTGAGTAATTATGGGTTCGACAAGTGTGAGTTGATTTTGTAGAGGCATGCATGAGTTTTGAGATATCTTCGGTTTGTTTATCATATACGTCCTATGTCAAAGTGGAAATCATTAAAAGAGGTGACATGTGAATTTAATGCGTATTTAGTAATATTAAAGAGTATGGGAAACCCTAGAACCTAAATAGGAAGTTGATTAGGGTTAAAAGCTAAATGTGCAAATTCGTTATTTCATGTAAGTTATCAAGGCTTGTATAAACTATTTTGAAAGAAAGTCCTAAAATCCGTCCTTGACATTTATAAACCTTATACTTTGAATGATGATCATATAAGTCCTCAAATAAGATAATTATTATATTAAGTCCTTAAGTTTACCATTTATCATTTGTAACCCATAAGTTTGGATAATTAATGATTAATACTCTAAAATGTTGGAATTCCGTCTGTCACTAAAAATGAGAATATTCTGGAAACTCTAAGAATATTAGAGATTCTGTTATAACATTAATGATGCTAATAAGTATTAAATCAATCATAATCCGTGTAGATTCGTTGAACGAGACGCGACGTTACATCTTCGTATTCCTACATTCGTTTGCTTTTCTCTCATTTGCTTTAAGGTACAGATATTCTGACCTTTTCAGTAAAGGTTTCTTATAACGGTTTCTTTTGTTAGCTTTTGTATTAGGATTTCGATGCCATTGCTATGAACCCTTTCTGATTGTTTTGGTGCTTATCTCGAACTTATGTTTTATTGAATCATGTGATACCTGATTTGAACTTTATGATAGGAAGACTTTGATATGCATATTTGTTTAACCTTGTTATATTTGAGTATGAACCTTATGATATGAGTTATCTGATATGTTATTTGTTGAACCTTGTGTTTGATTAAGACTTGTGTCATAATTGAAATCGGTTTGACCGTTAGTTTGACACGAGCCAATTATTAACTAGTCATGGGGTTCCATGTCCGTGTCAGTAATGCACTTCTGACATGACTCTAGGGCAGATAGAGTGAAGTTCTTACGTCCCTATCATTTATTTGTTATGAGCTCAAGTTATATTATATTATCAATGTATGTTTGTGGGGCGTATTGGTGCATCCTAGATCGATCATTTATGCGATATGATTTGTTTAAGTGAATGATGTCGTGTGCAATACATCTTCATAAAACTCAGAGCTAGCTACTCGAATTATTTTGAGATTGTTTCTATATAGTTATGATGTTTTTGATATGATATGTTTTGGGCTCGTGGTAGTTAACTAGATCTTTATCATTATTTCTATGTTAAGTATTGATTATGATTCGGTATGTTCAAGTGTTTATGATGATTATGTCTGGGTTTATTATATGTTATTATATATGTGTATGCTTTTGTATGTTTATGTAACTACTGTCTACTATGCTAGGTTATGATTAATATGTTTTAATATGATTCGCATCTTTGTCATATGATGTCATGTTAGTTTTTCGTTATGTGAAGTTGTTGATCGTAAGATGAATGTGCTAGAGTGAAAGTGAGTATCCTATAAGTTTAGTGTATAATTGTTGTAAGTTTTGTAAACTTTAATTATCGTTAATGTTTTATTTGCCTATGTGACTGCCATGTTTTAACTCTGTGATGTTAGGATTTGATCGAGAACTGTTTTAGCTTATAATATCTGTTTTGATAATTCTAATGGTTATGCTATGTTTTGTGCGGTCTATCTAATTATGGTTTGTTTAATATGTTTTCTATTTGCTTGTGAGACGCCATGATTTGAATCTCATTTCGTTCTTGCGATATTGTTGAGTGTGTTAAGTGAAGGTTAATTAATTTGTTGAATGCCATGTTTATTTTCTAGGAAGTGTTTTCTGTTAGTCTTAGACTTTTCGTTTGGTTTATATGTAATCTATTTATTTTTGATATGCTAAATGATTGGTTGTTCCGATGTGTTTTTGTTTGTGTCATTAATGTGCTATGAGATGTTTTAAATTATTACGTGGTTGTTTGGATTTCTATATTTGTGCTTCCCGAATCCTAAAAGATTCCTCATTAACATTTTATTTTGATTTCGTCATTTGTATATTTAGTTTTGTTTAGATTTTGTTTCGTTATATCATTCCTTTGGGCTTTGTAAGCTCAGCCATTTTCTTTTCTGCGGCAGGTATTTTAGCATTCAAGATGAGCTTATGGGATAGCTGATCTGGGTTGAGAGTAGAGATGAGAGAGCAAGATTGATTATAGAGATCTTAGATTTATTTTGAAGTTTAGTTATTTATGTTTTCTTTTGAGTATTTTTGTAAGGCTTTCGCTATTATATATTATTTAGAGTTCTGATATGAAACCGTATTGTGATATCTTTACCCTTGTCGGGTTGGGGTGTTACATGCATGCTACACTCAGAACCGTTCAATGATTACAAAACGCCATAACAAAACATCTTTTGAGCTTCTACACAACAGAAAACCGAACCTCAAACACTTTCATGTATTTGGATCCTTTTGCTACCCAAATAATGATCATGATGACTTTGGAAAGCTCAAAGCCAAAGCTGGCATTGGAGTCTTTATTGGATACTCAGGAACTCTAAAGGTTACGGATCTGGAATCGTCATTACAAAGCAGGTTATGGAAGCGATTCATGCTAATTTTGATGGAAAACTAGAAATGGCTTCAGCATAATGACTTGGAACCCGATCACAACCATCTAAACTTCCCTCAAACCCCCATCATCAGTGAACCAAGCCCACACTTACTCGTCAACAAATGGAAATGCTATTTGCTCATTTGTTGGTGAGATATTGATGAACGTGCTCGAGGTGTATCCGATGTTTCCATTTGCACAACCCGATCATATTCCAATACATTACACTGCTACAACTACTACGGTTGAAGAAGCACCACCAGTTGACTCTCCAACAATAGTTGAACAAACTGCATCCAACGACGTTGATCCAGCTGATGATGTTCTTAATGAAGTACCTTCACACGCAGATTTTTATCCAAATGAGTTCTTTAACCCGTTTGCTAATGAAACTGCTACACCAGATGTCGCGGAATCATCTACAAGTCATTTGAATCCTCAAAATCTGCACAATGTATACCAACATCAACCCTCTAAACATCGTTGGACAAAAGACCATCCTCTTGAAAACATAATTGTAACCCGAATCAACTGTCGTAACAAGAGAGACAACATCTTCACACAGATGGTGAACATTTCATTTATGCACTCACTGTCTGCCAATCTGAACCTTAAAACATTAAAGACGCAATAACAAAGGACAACTGGATTGAATCCATGCAAGAAGAACTCAACCATTCAAACGTCTTGAAGTATGGGAACTGGTTGAAAGACCAACAGGGTCTACGTCATTGGTCTCAAATGGATTTGGAAAAACAAATTGATCTTTGAAGGCGTAATCGAAACAAGTCACGTCTGGTGGCTAAGGGTTATAGACGGGAAAGAAGTATTGACTTTGAAGAATCATTCGCTCCGGTTGCTCGTTTTGAGGTTGTTCGGATATTTTTAGCGTTCGCGGCTCATATGAATATAACGATCTTTCAGATGGACGTCAAAACTGCTTTTCTGAATGGGCAACTGAAAGAAACGGTTCATGTCGGCCCGCCCGAAGGATTCGTTGATCGAGTTCGAACCATGTCTACAAACCCAGACAAAGCTCTCTACGGTCTCAAACAAGCTCCTCGGGCATGGTACGATAAGTTATCATCCTTCCTAATTGCCAATAATTTCACCAAAGGTTCGTTGACCCTACACTTTTCATACAATATCAAGGGGCTCACATCTTAATTGTTCAAATCTATGTGGATGACATCATTTTTGGGTCAACACATTTAAAATACTCAAATGCTTTTGCAAAACTAATGACAAAACATTTTGAAATGTCAATGATGGGTGAACTCACATTCTTTCTTGGAATGCAAGTTCATCAATCACCCCGTGGTATTTTCTTAAATCAGTCCAAATATGCCCTTGAACTTTTAAACAAGTTTGGAATGCAAACACATGACACCTATGCCACACCAATGGCTCATACCAAGAAGCTAGACGCTGATTACATGGGAAATTGGTGGACCCTACAAATACCGTAGTATTATTGGGTCTCTCATGTATCTAACAGCTAGAGACGACATTGTTTTTCGTATATCTCTGCTCCCATTATCATTGAGACCAACTGAAACCCACCTCTCTGAGGCTAAAAGAATCCTCCGATACATCAAGGGAACCATTAGATTGGGGATCTGGTATTGAAGGATTCCGGTTTTGAACTAATAGCTTTTTCAGCCGATCACGCAGGATGTTTAGATTCACGAAAAAGCACTTCAGGAGCATTACAATTTCTTGGTGATAAAATAGTTGCATGGCAATCGAAGAAGCAGGATTGTACGCGTATTCCTCAACGGAAGCAGAATATGTAGCCATCGGCGTGTTTGTGCTCAAGTCATTTGGATGAGAACACAACTCAAAGACTATGGTTACGTATTTGACAAAATACCGATGTCTTTGTGACAATCGGAGTGCTATTGCGATCTCGTCTGCAACTCGGATCAACATTCGAAATCAAAGCACATCGATCATCGATATCATTTCATCAAGGACCACGTGGAACAGTCCTTGTTGAATTATACTTTGTGGTACAGAATACCAATGGCGGATCTCTCTCACCAAAGCCTTAGCTCCTGCTAGGTTTAATGAGTTGGTCCACCGAATTGGTATGCGGTGTTTGACTCAAGAGGAACTGGATGAACTCTTAAAACATTCTTAAAAACCAGTCAAACACCAAAACCTCTTTTGTAAATATTTTCCAAAAACAAAATACAAAATTATAAAATCAGAAAAAAAAACAACAAAAATATTCTTCTCTCTATTGTTCTTTTAACATGGCAAGTACAAATTCTTCCGTCAACACTCAAATCTTTCAAAATTCAGTATTTTTTCGATCAAGTGTTGAGGGGGAGAAAGCAAATATTTTTTAGTTTCATAAAACCTTGTACTTGCATGTTACTTTATCCCGGTTGTTTCTTTAAATGGTGGTCACTTTTCTGGTTTACTGATACTCCACGGACTAAAATTTATAAAACTTCATTATTTATTAAGTCGAGGGGGAGTGTCGTCAAAATTCTTTCCAAATATCCTTCGTTTGGTAACCAAAATGGAAGTTATGGACATTGGATGTAAATGGAAAAGGTGGAGGGGCTAAAACTGTCAAAAGCTCAAAGTTATTTTTGATAAAACACCCACCTAACTCATTAATTCACCTCATTTAATATCCCAACCACCAAGATCCTACGCGTAAAACTCATCCTTCCAATCCGTGATTTTGATCATTATTTTGTAAGTGGTTTATCAATCTCTGAGTTAAAACAAACAAGGCTTTTAAATCATTTCAAAAACCAACTGTTAGATTTTTATTTATACGTGATTTTGTGTTCTACGCATAAGCGTATGAACACACAATCAAGTGTGTGTGTTTCTGGTTAAAATGGTAAAGTTAAAATGTTTGTTTAACCATTATGAACCCATTTTTATCACTGAAACTCACCCAGAAACTCTAATTGATTGAACTTGGAATTTAGGGTTCATGCGTTATTTTGGGCGTTTTCAATAGTGAGTGTTTCTGGTTAAAAAGATAGTTGTATAATGTTGTTTTAATGTTGAATTGATCATATCTGAGCCTAGAAATCACCCAGAAACACTAAATAGGATTTAATTGAAAATTAGGGTTCATGTTCTTAGTTTTTGGGTATTCTTGATCTGCTTAGATTTTGATGTTAAAACGTGGATAAAACAACTCATTAGGCTTCTTAAACATCCCAGAACAAGTTTGGTGTTAATCCCATGGTTAAAAATCTTACTCGTAAAAAATAGAACCTTAGGGTTTAGGTTACGCGTAACCTGTTTCTACGCTTAATTGCTTAAACAAGTATTCATGATTTGATTTGAAATGGATTGAATGTATGTGTTAATGTTGATGTTAAGATGAATTTATTTCAGGTTTTCTACGCTTGAAAATTCAGAATCAAGGTTACTTGCAATCTACGCATAAGGATCGCCTTACGCGTAGCATGTTATGCGTAAGAGAAATCTTACGCGTAACATTTAAGCGTAAGATTCTACATAAGGGACTCGGCGTATCCCAGTGAAGGATATGCGTATGGCTTGAGTGACCTCTACGCGCATAAGGTTGACTCTTGCACGGGTAAGCCTTACGCGTAAGGTTCCATATACGGCTTGCGTAAGCTGCGCATAAGGCACTCTTTTCCTACGCGTAATATTTCTTACGCGTAAGTCAAGAACCTAAACATAAGCGGCTTATGCTGCGTATAACACTCCATTTGCGCATAAGCTTGCCATTTCAACGCCTAAGCCTAGTTTTAACCTTAATTATGAATTGTTACGCGTGCAAACTTGTAAATAAATAAATCATAACGCCCCGAAACCAATAATGTCACTAATAAGCTTAAACGTTTAATATGTTGTGAAAAATAAGTGAAAACATGGACTTTAAAACTTAAAGTTAATCAACTCACGAAACTTATCACGACGTCATTGGACTATTGGACAAACAAGTGACATTGGACTCGTAACAATCATCGACATATCACATTCAATAATTAGACAATAAAACCATCTGTTGACTACCATAATGTCTTTCGATAAGTTGGTTCTTTTGGCTAAATATCTTTCAGATCACGACATGGACACTCAAATGCAGAATGTGGAAGCACCAAATGTTCTCACCGTTGTTGATATCTTCCCTAATGGCTATCCAATGAAGTTTGGAAAGAAGAACCTTCGTGTTGATTTTGATACTCTCACACCTTTCGAGTCTTCGTGTTTAATCGAGGATATTCGAAGAATCATCCTTATCGAGAACATGCTCACCAATTACGCTACGAGTGCTTGAGATCTATATTCACCAGCTTCGGCATACAATGCAAAAGATCAAAGGTCAAAATCTTGTGACGGTGGCGCTCAACCACAAACAAGTCACCATCACACCAGCAGACTTAAGGGTTGTTCTCCTCATTCCTGTCATCGAGCCAACGAATACACTACCACACCAACGAAGAGCGTTCTACAATTCATGATCAACATTGGTTATGAAGCTTGGGAGTAATCACAAAGCATTCATCGTGGATCTTACGAATATTCCTCGACCATGGAGAACCCTCTACATTATCATCACCAAATCCATTTCGGGCGTGATAGTGGTTATGAGCATCCCAAGCTCGTTGAACTACAGATCTTTTGGGCTTTGGTCAACATGAAACACGTTGAAGTTGAAGCTCGATATGGACGACATGATGTCTTTCCTCAAAAGCTTGGCTCAAATCCCATACATCATATATACAAACCCTGTTGATCCAAAGAGCTCTAGGGTATAATCCGATATCCCTTGAGACTCAATGACCCCAACAATCACTCCATGTTGTATGCGAGCCTACACTCATTCAGATTTAAGGAATCGAAAACAAAGAAACAAGGTGCGGTGTTGCGGATCACCTTAACGATGAAGTCAAACAACTTTATTCATACAAAAGGTATCTGGTAGCGGTTGATGAAGGCAAAGTAGGCTTTCTTGATGACAAGTCCTCTAGTACACCTACTAGGAAAACCGGGAGAGCGTCTGGGAAGTGTTACAAGCACTGAGAGTTAAAGAAAGTTCCCTAAAAGGAAACCTGCACTCAAAAGGAAAGTTACCTCTAAGGAAGCTGTTCCTATTCCCATTCCAAAGTCTAAACCGCAAAGAAAGCTAGTGGATGAAAGCTCTGAGGAAACTGACTCAGACGAAGAGTTCACCTACTCTGAAACGACAATCGATGACACTCCAACAGTAGCTAAGCCTCAGTCAATAGTGATAAAGGAAAAGGGAAAACTCATGTGCTTGAGCATGATAAGGAAAGTTCTGAAGAAGAACCAGTTGATGAGGAAAGAGAATATCAAAAGAAATTGAAGAACCTCAGACTCAAACATCTTGCCGATCAATTTGTAAATGATCAAACTCGTGGCCCGGAGGGTCGAGTGGTGGTGCACTATCTATACCAGTTCTTGATGCGGTTAATCAACCCGATAAGGGAACTGGTACCACTACCCACGATCCACAACAACAACGATTGGAAGATACCATCACCTATGAATTTGAGGAACATGAAAAGGAGAAGTCTGAGAAAGAAAAAGCTAATGAAGAAGCCAAGATTGAGGCAGAACAATTGGCCAAGTCCGGAAAGATGACGAGTTGAATATGATGATTTTCTTCTTGATAGTCACCTGCGCTCAAAAGAAGAAACTTGAACCGACAAAGGACCGAGTCACCTCATATCTCATCATCATCAGATTTATCCTCTCATTCATCTCCACCACCATCCAAAAGATCAACCAGATCCACATCTAAATCTGTGAAGAAACCAATAGACTCTTGGATATCCCGAGCTAAAACAAAGATTGTCAAAGCTATCAAGCAAGTACGGAAGAAGGATGTAACCAACAAAAAGATGAATCAACTCGCTGACAGAATCAACTTTCTTCAAAAGGGGATAAAAGAGTTGTTGAAAGAAAGGGAACAAATCCAGAAGTTTATCAAAGGAGATTTCCAAAAGGAATTGGAGAAGACGGCAAGAGATTATACTCACAAATTCCTTCTCGACACCGTTCCTGGAATGAAAAGAGAAATGTACAATAGAAAACTGTATCCGAATCTGATGCATCTGTTCAAGCAAACTATAAGATCGACACCCATGACCATAACAATCAACCCAACTGATCCTATAGTGTTCTCTCGATCTGAATTGGTTTCCGTGTAGTAACTCAAATGTCTAAACAATCTGCAACATTTACTTCCTACGAAGGTAAATTGTTTGATACATTGCTGGAATACCAACTCAAATCAGCATGCAGAGAAGAAGCTCTAAGGCCTAAACGTCCAAGAGACGATGATGATAAGGATAAGGATAAAGATAACGAGCCTAAACGTCCAAAGAAGTCTTGAGAACCATCCTCTGTGCCACCACCACCTCTAAGGACTCCAACAACAAGACGATCTCCTCCACGCTCTTCCACTAACAAACCTCAGGACTCTGAGTTACCACCCCAGACAGAGAAAACCGGTGATCACTTTGAGTATACTGGTGGTGACAATGAGGAAGTCCCTGATCCCCAACAACAACCCACCTCTCCCGCCTCAACAAAGAAACCAGCATCCTCATCTAGGCCAAAGAAGAAGAAGAAGTCACTTAAGGCTGATGTCGTCTCATGGCTAGACGAAGATGACACCGAGTTTGAATGGTTCTCTACACTTGTTGATGCTACTCCCGCTCTAACTGATGATCCAGATATTGTAGAAGGTCGTACGTTGGAGCATTCTAAGTTCTAAGAAAATTTCCGTGTGAAGAAGATGAAATCGAGTTGAAACGAATCAAGAATGAAGCATTTCAACTACTCAAAGACAGCTCGGAAAGTGCTATTGAAGTCGAATATCACCTTGAAAACATAGCACGAGCCATGTCTAACAACATTGATTGGCTCAACCCTGAAGCAAATATTGACTTCACCAGAAGAGACAACCCTCCTACTACAGCGGTCTAAACCTCTACCAACGATTGGTCAACCAGATCAACCTAAGATTCCATTTCGCTACTTCTTCAACAAAGACTTGGAATTTCTTCTACATGGTAGCGATAGTTCAAAGAAATATGCTACATCACTTACAACTTCCGTTCCGGTAGCCACATACTCCAACTGCATAGCCATGAAGAAAAGGCTACCCATATGTTTTCCAACAGTGGAGCGGTATGATATTGATGCAATGTACGGGATTCACCATTGGCCAGAATGCCGACGAATCTACTACAAAAGTTGCCAGGTTCGAAAGTCTCCACATGAAGTGTACAGTGATAAAGGGATCATTGATGTTAAGCATGTCACTCTTTCTTCTAAATGGGACTACACCTTCCTCAAGACAATCGTGGTCAAAAGACAAGACGAAAGGGACTATGAATTCTGTGAAGCGGACTTTCAGAACTTGTCTCTCAACGACATTGAAGATCTGTATCTTGCCAAAGTACAGGGACGAATGAGACAATTCTCGACTGAAATTCAACGTGAATACATCAAGTCCTTGCTCATCTTCATCTGAAGCATAGTGATCCAGGAACGTGTAGAAGATTTACAACTTGCTGTTGAATCGTATCGGACTTCGTTTCAACTTCACCGGACCTCGGCTAGAACTTCTTGACATCAACCAGCTTCCACAATACACTCTCGTCGCAAACTATTCGGGTAGTGTACGTAGTGAACTACTAACGCAACGCTGATGGCGTGTAGAGATCTTCATAAGTTTGGGGATCACACTGAAGAAGGTCGGGGCGACTTGGCTTATAGGTTGAAGGCGATACATGAAGGCATTGGGTCTCCAAAGCGATGGAATTCTCAGGACAGGCGGGATGTTAAGAGGATCATCACTAGGATCGATGAAAGGTTGTACGAAGGGACCAGGTTCGGAACTCTGGAGAGCTTCGTAGGTGGTAGTCCAGGATTACTCTCACAGGCTATCAACGCCCATTGCATTCTGGAAAGATTGATGGACTACCCGGTACCCCTTAAACTGTTTCAATTTCATATTAATTTGGATGTGTGATTCTATAATGACTATGGTTTGTGCACACATAACAGTGTACAACCCGTACTTGTAATGAGAGGACCCTGTGGTGCGGCACCGGTGCCACAATCCTTATAAAAGGAGCGAAAGCTTCTTACTTTTGAGTAAAACTTATCAAACCTTTCAATTTTAAAAGGTTTTGCTCAAAAGAACAAGTACTTCCCCTTATGATTTTCAAAACCTCAAAAGTTTATATCACTTGTTGAGGGGGAGTATTTGTCAACCAAAAACTTTGTTCATAAATTGTTCTTCGTGTAATCTTCCCACAAAACTCAATATGGTCATATTTATTCTCAACATTTCTTCAAAAATAACATATTTATATGCCATTTTTGAGGGGGAGAAAAATTATGTGATAAGAAATATGTTGTGTTTTGCTATTGAATCCTCGTGTGAAAAGACTTCAACCATGAATTGACGGATCGAACAGTCATACATTAAAAGATTTGTCTTCCAAGACTTATCCAAGTAAATTGTACCCATTCGAGAAGCTCTTGATAGACATGAACTTTGACGGGTTTGACAACCTCTCGGGGTTGTCCACATCTTCAAGGTAGTTATAAGAGCTAGTTGTCACTTAAAATCTGACAATGTAACTCTTTAACTATGCAACGTAACCGTGTCTCGCGAGGGATTGTTTATCTTGAGTTGATCAATTCAAAAGTGCGGCGCTCTCTTCTCTCATTTGCAGATTTACGTCAAAACTCTTAAGCACATGTGGAGGGTATTTGAAAATCTAAAACTCTTGAAGTGTTCAAACATGGTTTTTCATTCACAAACACTTCGAGAGACTTTCATGAAAATGGTTTAATGGCAATGGAGTTATAAGGTGATTAAGGTTAGGAATAACCGTCCTATGATCCGCCAGAGCCGGAGGGATCTACCCAAGGACATTACCAATAGTTAGAATTAGAAGGCCTTAGGTATGATTATAAAAAGGAGAAAATGAGAATCGGAGAAAGAATGAGTTGAAGAATTAAAAAGAAATGCAAAGAAAAGGGTGAAAAGAAATAGCCATCCAGATTATTCAACTTAGGGCAGACACCGGGTTCAATTCATATGCTATTGGTTGTCACATGATGACACCGATATTGAAGATCAAAGTCGTCATGGACCCAGTGACGCATGCACTAAACCTTCTTAGCCACTCAAGTTTTTCTCAACAGAAGCTTGTTTTATTCTCACAGGGAACCCTACGTAAACTATCGGCTTTCTCTTAGAGATTGCTGGTATTGAAGAAGGAGACCCTCTCCCTAGTCTCCGCTCAGGAAAACCAAAGCGCACTATTGAGTCTAGAGCCACGAGATTCATCAAAAGATCTCTTAGGTACACTTGACATTTTTATCGCTTGACGTTCAACAATAAGAACGCAAGTGATACTTTATCGTGTCCTTCACAGATCTTAGCAATCTGTCGAGAACATTTATGAGAGGTTCACATGTGATCCTCAGTGATTGAATGGAAACTCCTGCCAGGGTCAACATCAAACAGCCCTGACAGCAGGTCACTTCGGTAACTCACCGTGGATTATGCTTAGTGTGTCTCAAACGGTCTACAGTCGTGAAGTGATGCTTCGGTGTACCTCAGCGACTCATCTGAACTGTAGGTGTACTTCGGTACATCGCGTTATCTCACTTGTGGGACTCCAGTTCAGGAACGGCCTTTGTGAGAATTAGAGTTGTGTTTTCACACTATGCTATTAACACTCTCGAAGTTCAAACTTGTAAGTGCCGGAATCCACTTATTACTAACCTTTCTTATGTTTTCTTCTTATGGAAGCTCTGGAGCGGACTGATCGTGCAGATTCTACACATGCTCATACCAACATCATCACTAATGAAAGTTCTCTCAAAAGGCAACACAAAAGTCAGAATGATTCTTCGCCAAGTCAAAGAATCTATAAAGTTTAAAGACTAAGAGAACTTCATCAGTACTGAAATCAATCGTCAAAAAGCGTGTGAGCATGTTGAAGAAAGACGTGGAGACACTGGAGCAACGAAGCAGACCTGATGCAGACAACAACAACATACTATCACTACCATCACAAAGAACAAAGATCAAAGAACAAAGTAAATGAAGACGTCAAAGCAGAATACTTCAAAGGAAAAAATTTCTCTACACTGGGGAGATTTTTCGAATCAAGACACTTCTTCTCACAAGAAAGAAGAATGTCTGAAGACGTCAAAGCTACTATTACATCAGCACCTACAACGTTTATCACTCTTTCATTCATCACTAACACTTAGGGGGAGATTGTTGGAATCACTCCTAAACCATATTTCAAGTGTTAGTGATTCATATGTAATAGTTAGCTTTATATGGCTTTTATGTTAGTAATCAAGGCTAGGCTTTTGTAGAAAGCCCATAAACCTAGGCCAAGCCCAATAAGTAAAAGGATGGGAACTTGGAGTTTTGCCCTAGTTCCCTCCTATAAATACTCTTGTAAACCTTCTATTGAAGGTTGGTTGTTCACTTTTCTATTTCACTCTTTGCATAAACCTTTCTCTAGTTATTCGTGTGTTTGGATAAGGGTTCAACCGATCCTCTCTTCATCTGTTTCTTCTATTGATGCTTGTGTTATAAATATGGGAACCTAACAAAAGCACTTTTTTTTATTAATGAGTCTTTAAGTTAGACTCAAGGCCATGGTGCTTCAAGGCTCCCTACGAAAATGTCCAACTGTGCCCATTTCCATCTTCTTCAATTCCTACGTACTTGAAGGTGATTCCAAAGTCATGAGAATCCATCCTCCCATTGGATACAAAGGAAAACCATGTTGGGTCTCCTGTGGGAAATGTTTCTTGACCCATTCGTCTCGGAACTGAATCTTCACTTGTTTATTTAGCTGAGTGTTCCTGAATTTAACTTTGACCAAATCTTCAAAAGATATTCCATGATACCCAATGCAACTCCTCTTATGCTCATTAAAATATCGTTTGTGAACCTTTTGAGCATGTTTTCTTCTGGGAACTCTCCTCCGTTACATTCCTTCTGAAAGGGATTGCAGGAAGGTCATGTTTGAGTCACTCCTAACTTCTTGATTACAGCTGGTTTGCAGAAATGAATTGTCCATATGAACTTCTCATTTAAATTAGCACTCATGAAGTTTGTGCGGAACCAATTTTCCTTAATTACCTCTTCCTCCTCAAAGCACCACCACACTCTTACCTCCTTTTTTAGTTGTCTTATTTTTGTTCCTCCCCCACCGTTGCATTCATTGACCAAGGGGTCGCATGTTGGCAGGGTTAATTTTTCTCCGTTATGTATAATAATTGTAGGAGCACAAAAGTGTAGTTTACCAATGGCGGCTACGGAATTTACTTCCTCAGATCCTTCCTCTGTTTCAGATTCTTGTTCATCATCAAACCAGAAAGATCTGTCTTTGTCGCTTTCATTGCATTCCTGTTCAAATTTTAAGCACAAAGGGGTTTTATAGGAAAAAAGGTCTTCTGATATTTTAAAAATATCCAATGGTTCTTCCACATCCATAACATTGGTCATACATACTCAGGCTATAGTAACCTGGGTTTGACATAAAAATCCATTTGTATTAAACATTACCCTATCATCACCTACTCCCAACGAAATTTCTCTTTTGAAAACTTTGATTTGGGCATGTTAAGTGGCCAAAAAGGTCTTCCTAAGATAATGTGTTCATTAGTCACATTCACCATATTAATAACTACAAAATCGGTGGGGAATACAAACTTGTTGATTTTAATAAGCACATTTTCAACAATCCCTACCGGAGTTTTCTTAGTCATGTCAGCCATTTCCACTATTAGTTTTGTTTCCTTAAGGTCTGTCAATTCAAGACTTTGAAATAGTGACATTGGCATAACATTCACACTAGATCCTAAATCGGCTAATGTCGTTATACCAGAATTACCAATGATGCAATGAAGAGTGAAACTTTCAAAGCTAGACTCCTTTTCTAGTAATTGGCAAGGCACAACTCCTTCAGTTTCATCCTACAAAAAAGAAACCCCACAAATTTGATTTGTATTATGAGAGCATTCATTGGAGTTTTTTACCTTTTTGTCAGCAAAGATTGCCTTTCAAGATCTCACGGTTGTCTTGCCTTGCACTAGAGGTTTTGAGCTGCTTTCTTCCATCACATTCTTTTGATGGATGTCTTCAGTTAGCTTTCCTATCATGGCTTCAAGATTTTTAAGAGATTCATCGTAATTAATGAGGCTCTTGTTAGTTGTCTCTTGAAAATTCTTCAACAATGCATATTGTTCATCTTGCTTTTTGGTAGAGTCTTTTAGGTACTTGTTAATGATCTCCTCAAGGTTGGATCTCCTTTCCCTGTAAGGTGCTCTATTATAGTAACCAGGTGGTCCCACGCGATACCCATTGCTATTGCTACTGTTTCCTTGAAAAGGTCTACCTTCTCCATACTTTACCTCTTCAACTTTCTTATCTTCTTTCAAAGGGAAATTCTTGGAAAGGTGAGCTCCTCTACAAGTTTCACATCCTACTTGAATATCATGCACGTTTTCCTTTAATTTCTTCATGTCCCTACCAAGCTTCTCAGACTTATTGGTGACCACCGAAATACCATCCATGTTACCACCCATACTTTTACTACTGCCTCCATCATGCCAATCCTGCGAATGGTCCGCCATGTCTTGGATAGATTCAAGGGCTTGAATAGGAGTCTTCCTAGGGATCGGCCCCTAAGAGTCAAGAATTTGCCTCGTGAAAATGTTGAGACCCTTGTCTAAGATGTTTACCACTTGCTGCTTGTTAGGTCATGAGTTAGGCACCTATAAAGGAGATCATTATACCTATCCTTAGCTTGGTACAATGTCTCATCACTATCTTTCTTGAAGTTGTGGATCTCCTTGAGTTGTTTTTCCGTCTTTGAAGGAGGGCAATAACATTGAATGAAGGCTCTTTTGAGGAGATCCCATGTGTTGATTGTTCCCAGGGGCAACCTATCAATCCACCTCTTTGCGGCTCTAGTAAGTGTCATTGGAAATACTCGGAGCATTACTGCATCATGAGAAACACCAAGAATGTTGAAAAGTATCACGATGTACAAGACATTATCAATATGTTCATGTGCATCTTTGGGCTTGCTTCCAGAAAAGGGGACTTTTCTCAACTCCCGCATGAACTGGTTCTTGATCTCAAACTGAACATCAGCTCCAATAACCAACCTAACTAAACCTGGCCCTTATTCCTCTTGTGTCAAAGCAACGTATTCCTCAAGGGTAAGCGTATCAATGTCAACTTCACCCATGGTACCTGAAACTAACAAAATAGAAATCGTGAGATGATGAAAAACTAACCAAAAAATTAAAACTTAAATAAAATCCTAAAATAACTACCCGACAGCGGCGCCAAAAACTTGATGCTGCATGATAAGGATTTAAAACATACTTTTTTAGGGGGTCATTTAAGCCCTAAATCGACACATTTTATATCCGTTACTACTTAAAATCGTTCCTTTTCACATTTTAGGTCTTTTGGAAGCAAAATGCTGGAATGAAGCATATTTGGACGAAAAGGATCGAAAACAAGAAGAAAATGACAAAGTCAAGACTCAAGCAGATTTTAAAGCCTGGCGGCGTCCCATCTCAAACGGCGACACCGTCACTTGTTGAAGATTTTGATCAAATTACACGCGACGGCTCAGGTGAATTTTTGGTTCTAAAGACTAATGGCGTCACGCCTAAACTCTAAAAGGCATCCCCTTATTTTCTACACCAGACCCCCAAGAACCATCCCTAGACGACGTCCCTCATGAAGACTGACGGCGTCACACTTATCAACTGACGCCATCCCAATGATGACTTGGCCCAAACGAAACCCTAATGATGGCAGCCTGCCGACGTCACTAGCAAAAGGTGACGCTGTCGCATTTGTAAATCTATATATAGAATTGATTTTTCTACATTTAGGGAGGCAGAACTTTGGAGAGCAAACCCTAATTCGGTTGTAGTCTGACTTGGATAGTATTTTAGGGTTCCATACCCTTCTTTACATCATAAGATAAGTTTGTTAATCCATATTATCATTATGTCTACCCCATGTTTAATTATATATGTGTATGCTTGCTTATTCACCATGAGTAGCTAAATTATCCTTGTGTTTGCTTAGATCTATGAAACCTAGTTGGTAATTATTGTTAGATTGTCTCTTGTCTTGATTGGTAGACGCTAGAGTAAGGAAAACTGGCTTTTTCTTTAATTGTTGCGAGCTTTAACGTCCTAAGTAGCAAAAAGCTTAGGAGTGTACCTAGGCCATCGGTGTGTTTTGTTGCGTGAGTTGCAGCTTGTTGATAATAGAGTACTAGGGGGAGATACTTAGGTACTTGGCGATCCCGGATAGTCTAGAGGAGAGTTACAATTCATAGAACTAGGGAATTAGGCACCCCTTATGACCAAACGGAATACAACGCACCAATTAAGATGAGAATGTGACAATTCAACCGACCAATAAGAGATAACTAGGGAGTAAGAACATCTAAGTAAACACATTTATAATCATCATAAGAGCACACCTACATTAGCTTAATCTATCCATAGTTTAATTAGTTAAGTAGTTTTATTAAAAAGTAGTTAAAATTGGTAGAAGTACCACCCCCCACTCCTATACCCCGAGATATTTACCTTGATTTCTAATAAATAAAAAAGACCAAAAAGAATCTCCCTCAACCTTACATTCTCGTCATACATCTCTTCCTAGCATCTCTATTCATTTAGAGAACGATCAACCCCCTGGGCTTGCCCCATACTACACCACAAAGATTAGGTACACTGCCTAGAGTGTTGTAAAGCTTGCTCGTAGAAAAGGAAGTCTTTCGACCCCGAACCCGCTATCAAGTTTTTGGAGCCGCTGTTGGGGAATAGAATAGCTAGTTAGATTTCTATCTCGTTTAGGTCTACTCGCTTGATTCCTATCACGTGAGCTTTTTCTCTTTTTCTTAGCTTTCTTTTAGTCTATCTTTTTCTCCGTGTTTTTGTTCATAGCCTCATCACTTTTCATCATGGAAGGTGATAACCCACCTAGCAACGATCCACCAAATCATCTACCACATCAACCACAACTCAATCAACCACCGATCGACCCGCCAAGAGGCCGTACTCTTGGTGAATACTCTAGACCGAGCCATCAAGGATATAGGAACATCATTGAGCTCCAACTTCAAGCTCCAACTACGGCCCTGCGATCCGACACCATTTGGTTGGTGCAAAACGTATGTGCATTCCATGGACTTCGTTCCGAAGTTCCTAATCAGCATCTCAAGGATTTCCTTAGAATCATTGACTCAATTGACCTTGATGCTACCACACGGGAGACCACACGCTTGCGTCTCTTCCAATTCTCTCTACGAGACCAAGCTAGTAATTGGATTGAGCGACTTCCGGCAGGATCCATCTCAAGTTGGAATGATCTCACCACCCGTTTCCTCGCCCAATTTTTCCCACCGGGGAGAATTACCAGGCTAAGGAATGAAATCTTGATGTTCCAACAATGTCAAGGTGAAGCGTGGACTCGATTCAAGGACTTACTCCACAAAGTCCCTCACCACGGCATTTATCTTTGGCTCCAAGTCCAAATCTTTTATGATCATGTCAATTTCCTCACAAAGCGATCCATTGACCGAGTAGCCAGTGGAAGACTTAGCAATCTCAATGCGGAAGAATCATAGGATATCATTGAAGAGCTCGTCTATCAGTCCTTTGAAAACTGGAATGAATCTCATGAAACTCCTAATAGCACGGTTAAGGCCATATCAGTGCCTTGCATTCCTTCTAACATCACCGAAGAGCAACTTTGTGCCCTTGAAAAAAAGATCGACTATTTAGTTGAAAGACAAAAGAAGGTGCCTGGACCAACCCCTCGATCGACGGTTAATTTCGCTGAATCAACCAGTACCCCAACACCCCTCTCTGAATCGCCTAGTCGCGAAAGAAACCCCGCTTCCCTAAAACACTTTCGTTCCTCCTCCCCAATACCACTTTCACCAAGCTTCAAAACACAAATGGGAGAATATATGGCGGCTCACTTGGAAATATTAGCTAAATTCGAGGAAGAATTTTATAGACAAAGGGAAGAAATGCAGGCGAAAATGGCTGAGATGATGAACTTGGTAAAGGAATACACTAAGATGAAGGTACCCGAGAAGGTGTTAGTAAGAAATGATGACCGCGCTACCCCCACTGTGTTCGTTAACGCCATTTCCATTGTTCATGATAAGGTTGGGGTAGTTGAGGAAAACGATATTGGGACTAACGAAAATAGCTCAAGTTGTAAGGATGAAGGCAAGGCTAAGGAATTAGATAAACCTAAAACTGTAAGGCACTACCTTAAGCATGAAATCAATAGGAAAACCATTGTTAACCAAGTAAACAATTTTAGGTACAATGATGCTCTTAGGAAGACCTTCTTAGGTGAAATAAAGGAGGAAGAATATGATACTATGCCTATGGGGCCTTTGTACGTGGCAATTCTTAAGAAACCAGTAGCTAAGAAAAAGGAAATTTGTAGGAACTTCATAATACCATGTAGCATTGGTGACTTAGAAGATATAAAATCTTTAGCTGACCAGGGGTCTGATGTAAGCATAATGCCGTTATCAATCTATAATAACTTGACTAAGGAGAAACTAACCAAGACTAATCTTAGACTTTTCTTAGCCAATCATTCATATGTTTACCCCTTAGGAATAGCAGAGGATGTATTAATTGACGTTGCAAGTAGAATCTATCCGGTGGATTTTGCAATTGTAGATATTGAGGAAGATGAACACATGCCCCTCATTCTCGGAACACCTTTCTTAGCCACCGCTAAGGCAACAATCAAATGTGGTGAGGGTGTTATGGTACTTAAAAGCGGCAAAAGCAAAGTAAGGATAACTATAGCTCCAAGACAACCTTTGAAGTTTAAGGAAAAGAGAAGGGATGATAATGATTCACAAGTTTGCAATAACACTGTTAGGAGAAAAATCATTGAATGGGAAGAAAAGATTAGGGAGTACAAGGATAAGGAGATTGAAATAGGAGAATGGCAACGAGATAAACACATAATAGGGCATAACTACGCCACGAAAAAACTCTATGGGAACCGTCATGAAGAAAAAGATACCAAGGGACGTGACCAAGGAGTTAAGAGCCCTAAAGAGTTTGCGGAAGAAGACAAGGTGCTATTGTTTAATTCAAGATTAAAAGAACTCAAGGGAAGGAGTAAGCCAAAATGGTGTGGTTGTTATACGGTGAAAGGGGCAAAAAGAAAAGGGACCGTTGTGCTATTTGACGTCGATGGGAAGGAGTTCACGGTAAACATACGACGTGTAAAACCCTATGATAATGACCTAGTGAATGAAGAAGATGATGGTAAGGAAGTCACGTAGGGGCACGACTTAGAGTCTAGCTACAAGACTCATAAATAAAGAAAAGTGCTTCTTGGGAGACAACCCATGCTTAATTGTTTGCTTGTTTTGTTTTTCAATTTTGTTTGTGTGTTTATATATCTTTTTCATTGTTGTTTATTATCATGTTTAATTTTGTGAAAATGCTTTATTTTGTTTTTAACCTTGTCTTAATTGCATGTAAAAGTATTTTACAAAAAGATAAGTGTAGGGAAGATCACATATGTTTTTAAGAACATGAACATGATATTAACAATAATTGGAATTGTATAAGTTTGTGTGTTTGTTAGAGTCAAATGCTTGTATCAAGTTATAATGGATGTTTTGCAGAAACTTTTCCAGGTTTTAATAAGGTAAATTTTCCAGAATTTTTTCAGAAAAACGCATCATACCACTTTCTGTCAGGACAACCTGACAGCGTCAGGATTAACACCTGACGATGTCAGACAATGTAGAAACAGAATATCAGTTTCATTTTCTGTGTAACTTGTAGTTTTTGGAAATTCCCAATTCTTAATTTTGCAGAAAAACTACAAACATCCATTCCACAAGCATTATATCTTACTCGCATTCTAGTTTAGTTTTGTTTCATATATAGTTTTACCGCCGATTTTACGCGAGGTTTCATTTCATTTTCTTATAAGTGTGCAGGTTATAGAAGAAACACAAATTAGAAGCAACACTTATTACTTATTCATTCTTTTTGGAGGAGGATTTAACCGCAACTTCATACATATCCTACCAAGCTAATCAGGGGAGTACTAGTTTTTTTCTCTTTTACTTACCTTCCTTTATCATAACTTTGATACTTTCGGGGAACATTAGGGACAATGTTCAGTTTAAGTGTAGGGAGGGAGAATAAAATGGGAACTTAAAAACTATTCAGTCATTTGATTTTTGTCTTGCCCTTGGTAAATTGTGTAATATACTATGATAAATATTTGTTAGGGCAATTTTAGCACCAAATTTAAATTTTTTTATAGCATTTACGAGTTAAACTTTAGTCTTAATAAAGCATCTCATGGATAGGAATTATATGACTAGCACAAAAACCGTTTACCACTCAAATTGCACCCCAAAAATGTGAGGTTCACCCCTAGATCTTTAGGAATAAAAGCATTCATCTTTAATGCTTAGAGAGTGTACCGGTAATATAATAGATTCTAGAACTTATTTTGTGATGTATTCCAAGATTGCTAGTGAGACTGCATTCGTTTAGTTAGGATTAACTAAATGATAAGAGTCATTAGGATAACCCTTGTTTGACACCTGTAATATAATTACTTCATCCACATCGGTTAAGTAATTTTCCCCACACCCTTGCGATGTACTCATCTTTAGTACACGATACCCCTAGTTAACCCCTCAGAGCCTATCCTTTTCGCGGTTCTCGTGATGTTCTGGTTTTCTAGAATATCAATGAAGAACATTGTTTACAATCCACCCCCAAATGTTACACCAAATCGCCTTAGCCTACCTTGTATGCACTCATCTTTAGTGCATTATTGTTATCATTATTAAACCATTAGTTCAATTATCTAGTTACTTGCATGGTTGCTAAGTCGAGTCATATCATTTGTATACAGTTTTGGGACGATTGGGACTCATGGGTTCAAGTAATATTTTATGGAGTAACTGGAAAGAACGATAAATTCAAATTCCCTTTGTCTACGTAATTAAGTACTCCAAGTGTTTTGATCTTTTCTAATCGGGTCAATTAGTATTAGTAAAATAAAAACTCAAGTGTAGGGATGCTCCTATAAATCCTTTTATTTTGATGTTATTGTAGAGGATGGTAGAGTTAAAAGGTATAAAAAAATGAGAAAAACATACGGGCTACCATCCTACATCTATCTTTATGTTAATGTTTTTAAGTTTATGTTTGTGTTTTGTTTCAAGTTGTTTAGTTTTAGTGAGTCGAGTCCTGGCTTAGCAACGCCACGCTTTACATGCTTGTAACATAAGATTTTTGACTTGCCACCACTAAAATATCCCCTATCCAACAAAACCCTTTACTTCCTTACCCTAAGCCTAATGTTACAACCCTTGTAAAGACCTCTTGGATAGTTATTCCTAGGTGCTTACGCCAAAGCGGTGGAGGTTTGATCTATTCTCAAGCCTATTGTAATCTATGTACTATGCCAGGTAATGAGTGTTTATTTTCCATTTCCTTACATGTTATATTTCATATAAACCCGAGAGATGAGAGAATCCAAACACCAATTGTGAGGTGCTAGTTGTAAATTAATTGGCCAAAAAACACATTTGCTTGAGGACAAGCAAATTCCAAGTGTAGGGATATTTGATAAGGATTTAAAACATACATTTTTAGGGGGTTATTTAAGCCCTAAATCGACACATTTTATATCCGTTACTACTTAAAATCGTCCCTTTTCACGTTTTAGATCTCTTGGAAGCAAAATGCTGGAATGAAGCATATTTGGACGAAAAGGAGCGATAACATGAGGAAAACGAAAAAGTCAAGACTCAAGCAGATTTTAAAGCCTGACGGCATCCCATCTCAAAGGGCTCATGTGAATTTTTGGTTCTAAAGACTGACATCGTCACGCCTAAACTCTGGAAGGAGACCCCTTTATTTTCTACACCAGACGCCCAAGAACCATCCTCAGAAGACGTCCCTCACGAAGACTGACGGCGTTACACTTATCAACTGACGCCGTCTAAACAATGACTTGGCCCAAATGAAACCCTAATGACGGCGACCTGACGGCGTCACTAGCAAAAGATGACGCCGTCGGATTTGTAAATCTATATATAGAATTCGATTTTTCCAGCGTTTATGGAGGTAGAACTTTTGAGAGAAAACCCTAATTCGGTTGTAGTCCGATTGGTACAGTATTTTAGTGTTCCATACCCTTCTTTACATCATAAGATAAGTTTGTTAATGCATATTATCATTATGTCTACCCCACATTTAATTGTATGTGTATATGCTTGCTTATTCACCATGAGTAGCTAAATTATCCTTGTGTTTGCTTAGATCTATAAAACCTAGTTGTTAATTATTGTTAGGTTGTCTCTTGTCTTGATTGGTAGACGCTAGAGTATGGAAAACTGGCTTCTTCTTTAATTGTTTCGAGTTTGAACGTCCTAAATAGCAAAAAGCTTAGGAGTGTACCCAGGCCATCGTTGTGTTTTGTTGCGTGAGTTGTAGCTTGTTGATAATAGAGTACTAGGGGGAGATACTTAGGTACTTGGCGATCCCAGATAGTCTAGAGGAAAGTTACAATTCATAGAACTAGGGAATTAGGCACCCCCTATGACCAAACGGAATACAACGCACCAATTAAGATGAGAATGTGACAATTCAACCGACCAATAAGAGATAACTAGGGAGTAAGAACATCTAAGTAAACACATTTATAATCATCATAAGAGCACACCTACATTAGCTTAATCTATCCATAGTTTAATTAGTTAAGTAGTTTTTGTTAAAAAGTAGTTAAAATTGGTAGAAGTACCACCCCCCACTCCTATACCCCGAGATATTTACCTTGATTTCTAATAAATAAAAAAGACCAAAAAGAACTCCCTCAACCTTACCTTCTCGTAATAAATCTCTTCCTAGCTTCTCTATTCCCTTAGAGAACGATCAACCCCCTGGGCTTACCCCATACTATACTACAATGCTTAGGTACACTTCCTAGAGGGTTGTAAAGCTTGCTCATAGAAAAAGAAGTCTTTCGACCCCGAACCCGCTATCACTGGATTTCGGACCAGGTTATACTATTTATAATTTCTCGTTTACCTAAGGTCTACCTATGAGTGCAGATCGGTAAAGCCTGGTCGTGTGTAGTGTAGTAATCGGTAAAGCTGAGGTCGTCCTAAGAGTTATGAGTGAAGATCTAATCTAAGTTCTAATTTCACTGATTTTAAAGCGGGTTTTGAATTGATTAATAATTAAACTAATGAAAATAAAAGTAAGCAAATTAAAAGTGATGAACAATCAGTAGGGGGAAATGTGCTAGCCTAATTACTAATCTTGTTACGCCATAATAAGTTTTCCTATTAATGTTTTCTATCGCTTCATGTGGGGGAAAATGTCACTAGACTCCTCAGGTAAATTTGCCTAGCCTATGTTCCATAGGTTCGTATTCTGTAACCATATGATTGCCCGAGTTCGTAGGTTAACCTATGTAGAGTCATTAAGTACCAGCTATAATCTAGACTTATTCTAAGGAAACCCGGCCACTCGGAACTTAGGTTTCCTCTTAACTTTTTAAGCATATCCGTTTGGTAGGTGATCTTATGGTCAATTGGCACACAAGATAGTGGTAGTCCTATGGTTAATTCTTACCACTACTCGCAACCTATTCGTCTAGGGTCCGATGGTCAATTCTCCTAGCTTCCTAGATACTACAAAATATTAACACTACCGAAACAAAGGTGTCCACGAATAAGCAAAGAAAATAAGTACATAAAGCGATTCGAAAATGATAAAACTAAATCAGGCAATAACAATTTCATAACTAGGCTAACACCAAAGGTGTTTAGCCAATCATATTAAATAATGCACGAAATTCAATGTTTAAGATCATAATAAAAGACATTGAATTAAATACAAATGTTTGATATGAAATACTAAAATTTATGTAGTAAATGGCGTGAATTATCTCTTATAAATGTTCTGTATGCTGCTGAATATCATCCCTCTGAAAGCCTTTTTATGTCCCTTGGTGTTGTGTGTTGAGAAGCTCCATGAAAATGCAGAATTAGGGCTTGTATTTATAGCCTCGTCAAAGTTCGACGTAACCTTATGAATTGGTTATGCCGTAACCATCGTATCTCAGACGATCTTATCCATAGTAAAATATTTACGGCGTAACCTTAAGAATGGGTTACGACCGTAAAACTCTCGTAGTGAAATTCATCACTTTTACATCATAACCTTGCAAATGGGTTACGACGTAAGTATCTTCACCATAAAAATTCTTCTAAGTCTGGAATTATATATGGTGTAACTATGTTGTGAAGTTACGCCGTAACCTTGAAATGCGTTGACTTTGGTCATTTAGTGTAAATCCTAGTTTCGGCGTAAGTAGAATATGGAATTACGCCATAACTCTTGTCTGGCCAGCATACTCTAGTATATTTACTTTAATAACCTTCCAAATCCATGTCTCTGTGTTCATATGTTCATTAATGATCTGAAAATGATAAATTAAGAAATAAGAGTATATTTTCAAGTAAAACAAAACAAATGATAAGCATATTAGGGGAAAATTGACACTAAATATATCAAGACTATTTAATGTTATCAGCGCCCTATCACCCCACACTCAAAGCATGTTATCGTGACGTTTCAGTTAGTCACGAGAGTGAGATCCTTGCAATACTTGTCTTGGTGACCGACCTTCGTGCAGTTCACACACTGAGTGGGCCAAGGTCCATTGTGATGAAACGGGCACTTGTTGCACTTGGTTAAAGTTCCAATATACGTTTTCTTTTCATTAGGCCTAGCAACATAGGGCCTGACCACTTCTTGTCGCTTGTTTTGTTACAGAACATGATTGTCTCCCAAGTCGTCATCCCACTTCCTTTTGTTGTTGTTGTTAGCATCTCTAGCAGCCTTAGTTCGAACAACCTGATCCATTAAGTTATGAGACATCTGGATTGCCTTCTCTGGTGTGCTTGGCTTTGATGAGGTCACATTCCCCTGAATGCTTGGTGGGAGTCCCCATATGTACCGATTAATCTTCTTGTAGCTAGGTGTGACCAAGGTTGGACAGAGCACTGCCAGTTCCTGAAAGCGAGTTGTGTAGGCTGTGATGTCAGTCCCTTTGACTACCAGATTCCAAAACTCAATCTCCATATTTTGCACTTTGTTCCTTGGAAAATACTCTGTTGTCTTCTTCTTCTTCTTCTTCAGTTTTTTCTAAAATGTTTCATATGCAGACTCAAACCCAACACCCCCAAATTACCTGTATTGCAGCGGAATGGAATTCCTGGGGAAATGACTGTCATAGCATCACAGTTACAGTTATATTGAACGACCTAAAGTGTCGTTTGAAAAGCACATCGTTTGATATATTAAAAACATTCAGAGTTACAAAGATAGGTCCCAAAAGTAGATAACGTTTGCTGAAATAAGTTTATTACAAACCAAACGATGTTTTTAAAAGTGCCATAATTTACAAGTGAGACGCGTCGTCACCGCGACTCTATGATGGGTCCTTAAGCGTGCCATGATGAAAATGCCTTAGATACCTGAAAATACATTGCTAAAAGTGTCAACACAAAGGTTGAGTGAGTTCATAGAGTTTATGTAAATGTTTTATACGACTACCACAAGTATAGGCCATGTATGACAAATATGTCACATAAAAATGTTACAATTGCTATAAGCACATGACACCGAAGCTAGACTGATCATGATGTTCGCCCCAACAGAGTGTTTTTCCAAACAACTCAAATTATGATATTAAATAAAATGCATCCGTTTGACCAGTTGGAATCCACCAATCCGGATGGAGGAGTCACCCTCGATAGATCTATCCACTCACCTCGCTTACACCGTAATTAACGGTTCATGATTATGATATGGGGACATTCAATTGGCAATGAGGTAACTTAAGCAATGTAATGAATTTGATATACTTGGTATCGTAATAAAAATGATGTGCAATGTATTCTCCCCCGTAGGTTTGAAATAAATTATAAACTTGTAAAACGGGGCTATGAAAACTCACTTGGTACAATGATGTGATGGCAAAAGTGAGTACACTGAAATGAGGCGCAACTCTCTAACCGCGACCTATTATGAATGAAATGATCTAGTATAAGCCATGATGTAATGTTATGCATGCAACTCATATGATATCCATACCACTTGTGCATTTTGAAAATAAATTTTATCGTCGAAACATAAGTTTATAACGTCTTGACAAGTTATAAATTACTTTACAAGTACTTACGTTGAAATGATATCCTACGATAGTCATTGAGTGATTTATTATGAAATTATAGTTTTCCGTCGTAAAATAATACACTTTGACAATCCATGAAAATGACAAATTTTGAGTGATCGTAAATTATTTGTTATAACCTCGCTTGACAAACGGTTAAACATTTTGGAAAATAGAATAGGCGAAATTACTTTTACTTGAAGACATCGTTTTCTCAAAACTATTCTATCGATATGAAAAATGACTCCAAACATGGTCACTAGCGATGACCACTTTGGTCTAGTAAAAATATACAAGTGTTATACTTGTATAAAATAGTAACGATATCCCTATTTAAAATGTTTATAACTTAGTCGTTATAAGTCCGTTTTCTACGTTTTATATATCATTAGTTTCGTGTTAATGTAAACTAATATATTTTTTACAAATCAACTCATTTAGACAATGTTTAAAACTCATTTTTGCCCTTAAAATAACTCTTAACAGCTTACCATTTTTCAGAAAATATAGTTTTTGCCGCTAAACTTGAAAATAGCGTATCTCCTTCGTTATGAATCCGTTTTAACCCGTTCAAGCGACCACCGTTTCGTTTTAAAGTATATTTTCTGGAAATATAACCCAAAATACTTCATGATCTGCTGAATTTTCAAGATTTTGCAAAAACGATCAGACCACAATCTAAAGTTGTCGAAAATGATTTTTCTTGCGTAATACTTGTTTCAATCACTTCAAATCAACACCAAATCTATTTTAAACCTACCATACACCTTCTTAGGGTGTCATGGGTTCCTAAACATCATTAAAAATGATATGTTTCAAGGGATTAATTATAGGATAAATAAAACTCATTATAAGTAATAAAAACACTTAAAAGTGGTATGAATCACATAATACTTGCATGATTTGTACTAGGATGATAAAAATAACTCAAGAATGATTATGAAAGATTAGGAAAGATCATGAAAAGCTTACTAGTTATATGATGAGGTTTAAGTAACTAAGTTTCCTAAATACTCCTAGGTTTTTATTGCAAAACCTTAAAAGAAGTATACTAGTGTTAAGATTATTACTTGTTCTTGAAAAACTTGTGATTCTTGCTTGTGTTTCTAGCTTGGCCGAATACGGAGAAGAAATGGAGAGGATTTCATTTGGTTTTCACCATTTAAATGTGTGATGTATGTGTTAGTTTAGATAATATCTAGTGTAAAGAATGCATTAAGTAAATATCTAGCAAGATATTTGTATAAAGTGGTGACTAAGGGGGGGGGGGGAGTGGCCGACCAAGGAGTATATTGGGTAAGATTGGATGAGTTTTGATAGTTAAATGTATTTAAGTGTAGGTATAATGTGTATTTTGTACATGTAATTAATTATTTAGTGTAGCGTTAGCTAGAATTCGATTTTAACGGAACAAAATAAAATATATCGAAGTCATAAAAATTATAAAAATACATTTCTCGCAAGAATTGAGTGAATAAATAATTATCGAGTTGAATTTACGAAAATCGTCGTAAATATATATATATATATATATATATATATATATATATATATATAGGGGACCTTTATTTTGAGAACCCTGTTAAGTGCGAGAACTGCGAGAACCCTCTTTCTACCCTTGGATTAACATGATCAATGGTTAAAATGATACCTTGGCATTTTTGTAATTAAATGAAAGATCATTTCCTGGAAACATTAATGAAAAGGGTACAAAAGGTATTTAACTCTATACATAATCTCATTAACTGCATTCTAGAAAAACGGGATTGCATCTAACATTTCTCTTTGATATTGATCACATCCACTTGATAAACATAAAAACATAACCAATTTCATTATTCTTATATAAAAACACACACGATTACACATAAACCCTAACCCCCAATTCTAAAAATGACGGCGAGCATCAAAATCGATCAAATCATTGTTGTTTCTTTCAGAAAATAATAAAAATGATTAATGGAAGGTATGATCATCATTGTTATTTTTTAATTTTAATTGGATTATTGTTCGATTGGTATATGTGAATGCATGTCTGTTAAATTAATATATGTGTTTTCATTTATGAGGTATAAATTAAAAAAAAAATTAGTATGTGTTAGTTACAGGGTTTTTGGAAACAGGGAATGCGATAACATTAGGGTCTTTGGTTAAATGTTATGTGATACAAATAACGTATGTGTATGTAATGGTTATAGTCTCTGTGGCACAGGTGATTGTGACCAGATATGCTTTGAATGTTTTATGACTATGGATTTTGAATAAGGTTATACTTTGAAACATGATGTAAGCTTGTTTGTTTGTTTGGCACAAATATGTTAGGTGGGTCAATAACATAGTTGTTTGACTATGTTCGTAGAATAAGGTTATACTTTGAATAATGTATGTAAGCTTGCTTGCTTGTTTGTTTGTTCACAAATATGTTAGATGGGTCAATAACATAGTTGTTGGACTAAAAACAGATAATGAATTATATGTAAATAAGGGTGTGTTTGTACAACTTGAGGTTGGTTATGCAATGATTGTTAATAAATAGTAATTCTTCTGTTTTTTTTTCATTATGATTTAGTAGTTTGTTTATGAAATACGACTTATTGAAATGTTAATGATTGCAGCACCAGAATTTTGTTAGCTTCATGAGAGACAGAAAGCATGAGAAAGCAGCTGAAATATTGAAGGCATTTATTACTCGTGGGGAGTTTCATTGGCAAGCTGATAGTAGGGCAAATGATTGTGGCGAATTCGTTTTGTTGTGCGACTATTGCTTGCATAGTGCAAGATTCATTTGGATAAAATTATGGCAGACCTGTCCGATATGCAAGTTGCGAAAGTTGTTGCGAAGACAAGAAAAGTCCTGCTTAGAGGCGCTTGAATGGAAAGATATGCATGAACAATTTTAATGCATATATTTTATGACTTGTTTATGGGTTTATCTTATTAGAAACAGTTCTGAACAATAGGTTATTAGGAATGTTCTTTTGAGTTTGCTTTATGGGTATTTTGCTTTCTTTCAGAATTAATAGTTTGTGGGAAACTGATCTGAACTTCTTGGTAGATTTCTAAGAACTGCAATGTTTATGTTTGAGTAATTTGAGAAACATGGATGTTCTATTGAATATTTATGCTCTACTGAACATGTATGTTTTACTAGCTTTAACTTTATAGCTATGTCTGGAAAAAACATGTATGTTTACTGGAACATACATGAATCTTAGTAAATGTTGGCATGACTTTAGTGGTTTAATATACAAAGTTTCACTATAACTGTGCTAACATGTATGATTAAATTCGTTAAAGTTGCACTTATATTTTGTGTTTTGTTTATGGGCATTTTGATAGATATTGGATTTAGATTATAAGGTAAAAACATACATATTTATTTACTTAGGGTAAAAACATACCTGTTTTCAAATAACATGTATGTTTATCTATTATGTTTGTTAAGTTATACGGCAAAAACATATATGTTTTCCATGAACATGAATGTATTTGTAGTATGTTTAGTTAGCCTGTGGTTAAATACACACATGCTTTTCATGAACATGTATGTTTATTTAGTATGTGTAAGTAGTATGTTTCTTCAAATACCATCTATTTAGTTTACCATGGATGTGCTAACATTAATAATGAATATTTAAAAAACACATACACATTCTCCAGAAATTATTTAAAAACTATAACCAATATAAATCCAAAATAATGTAACAAACACTATTGTAAAGTAATTGTATTTTATGCAGATTAAAAATGAATAATGTTATCATATTACTCGTCGTACGCATCTTCATCATCTTCACCAGTTGAGTCATGTTCCTCATTTTCATCATGTTCAATATCTTGATCATGTTATATGCTTCATCAAAAGTTGCAAAAATATCACCATCTTTAGCAACGTACACCTTGTACATGTTATATGCTTCATCAAAAGTTGTCAAAACATCACCATCTTTAGGCTTCTCATTCACAGGAACATCTGGAACCCAATATTTGTGTTCGTTTGGTGTGAGAATACACTCCGGGTCAATGTCATAAATATCAAATTCATTAGAATCTACAAAAAACCAAGGATGAAAAAAATGATCAATAAAAATATTGGTTCTTTGAGGAGCTCCCCGGGGTAGAGCTACTCACCTCTCGCCGTGGCTTAAATTTATCAGGTTCAAACCTATCTTTACACTTGTGCACTAACAATAATTAATGTAAACGGACATATGTGTTTGAAGTTTCTCATCATATTATTTTGAACATGTGTGCATGTCTTCCAAAAACATACATGCATGCCTTCCAAGAACATATATGTACTTCCGGTATGTGTGCACGCCTTCAAAGAACGTCACGCCTAGAAAAAATAATAGCCAAATTTAAATACTTTTAAAATAAAACTCAAGATAACATGACACACATATACAAGCTTAAACTAACAAACACAAATAAGAGAACTATTTTTTTATGTATGCAAAACATATATAATCCAATCACAAAACATATATCTTTTATAATATTAAAAACATACATGTTTTACGCATTCAGTTCTTAAGCAATCATTTTTTAAAACATATATGTTTTAAAACATGTATGTTTTAAAACATACATGTTTTGAGCATACATGTTTAAAAACATAATGTTCTCAAACATATATGGTTTTCATTAGTTAAATCCCACTAATTAAAACATATATGTTTTAACCTCACATCGTCATCGTGACAAGATTTCATTTCTAAACACGACGTATGCATATGCATACTTAATTCACCATGATAAAAAAATCATATCCTAATTAATCATATAACTAGATCAATGCATAATGCAATATAAAAAATGACAATTAGTTCACAGTGGGCATATGACTCAATATACTAAGTATTACAGTACATTTCAATGCAGTGAGAATTATGTGCAAACCTTCAATATACTAACACTACAGATACGAAATTGGTTATCAAAACAAGTTAATTGACTTATATTGACAATCAGAATCCGTTTATCCAAACATATGAAACTGATTACTGGATTTCAAGCAATAAGAATCTGAGATGATTACTCTCAGAACAAATTCAAATGTAAAATATACCTTGTCAAAGTAACCAAGTAGAATTTGGTACGCAATTACACTTCTAAGCTGCTTGGTGTGTCCACAAACTGCTGAGATACACTCAACAGCTCTCAGGCTATTAGTATCCATTGGAATCCTGTTTTCAAATAACCAACAAGAATAGAGCGTATAAAATCCAAAGATATAACTCAAGATATATCATACGAAACAGCGGTAAGTGACAAACCTTAAAGCGGCAGATTTCGCTCCTCTCACACAGCTGGAACTCCATTCATCATCCGTGAAGAAATCAACTAATGCTCGCAAAACATTCATTCAAATCCAGAGACAAGCCTAGTAAGATCCGGTTACATTCCCTCAGATCCAGTCAAACAAACCAAAACAACGAAACTTGTAAGATCCGGTTACATTCCCTCAGATCGAGTCAAACCCCTGCAAAAAACACCACACATGAAATCGAAAATTGGACACATCCGGTTAAAACAAAAACAAACTCAAAAAACCACATGAAGCATAAAACACACCGGAAATTATCAATCGCGTCGAGAGGACTGATCTTCGAAAAAAATGGGGTTTGCATTCATGATCATGGAGGTTCGGTGTGGTTTTATTTTGAAAAACCGATTTTAGATCGGTTTCAGATAGGTGTTTTTTGGTGGATTTTTATTCCGGTGAGGCTTAGTTATCCAGGTATTTGTTAAATCTTCATGGAAAGATGCAAAAATCTTTGATGGCGGCTGAAAAAATAATCAGGGTTTGTAGGTTTGTGTTGTGAATAGAATATATGTGAGAGAAAAAAAGAATTAGTCTTTTGGAGCAGTTTTTGAGAAGATTGTGTTAATGTTAAATACCCATAATGCCCCTACAAATTAATTATATTAATTTAAAAGAAAAATGGTTTACTAAATTATGATTGGTTAATAAGAGTTCTCGTAGTTCTCGCACTTAATAGGGTTCTCAAAATAAAGATACACTATATATATATATATATATATATATATATATATATATATATATATATATATAACAATTTATATACAAAATAAATTCAAAACATCGGGTAAACTAATAATATAGTTTTTATAGTCTTAAAATGATTATAAAAATATATTAGGATAATTTTTGGAAGTGTCGGATCAATTATTCAAAATAAATGATCGTGCGATAGCGTTTATTTAATAGAAAATTATACGTTAATGAAATATGCAAACCCCTGCATGAACTAATATGATGATGATAATACTGATGATATGTAGACTAACTCTAGTCTATATGAAATGTCCTCAATGATGTTCCATGAATACGCAGCTTAACCCTCAAGGTTACGCGTATTTGATACTCGTAAACCTAGTTTACGAAAAATGATGAATAGTGAATCATGAATAGTGATTTTCTCCGGGAATGAATAGTGTTTTGTGAATAGTAAAATTTTGAAATAACCTCTCAAAATATCAAATCGACTTAAAAAATGATGAATAGTAAAATGATGAATAGTAACCGATGAATAGTAAATTCCCGAGATGAATAGTGAAATTTTCAAAGTTTGAGAGATGACCTGAAATTACGAGTTGTCACATTCACCCACCCAAAAAGGAATTCAGTCCCTGAATTCAGTCCATGTTGGTTTCTATGGTGTTACTTGTCAAAAGGTGAGGATACTTGAGTCGCATCGGGTCTTCCCGCGTTTTCTGAATCGTACTACTCCTTTCCAAGGCGAGACTTTCAACATAACTCTGTTGCCAACTTGAAATTCCAATGGTTTGTGACTTATGGAACACATTTCCAATATTTTGCGTCGTATATCGACGTAACTTTACTATCTATTTGTTGTTGCTTGTAACTGATGTTTGATCTATACGATCTCTTTGTTGTTTCATGATTAAGTTATGGACTAGTGAGTTGGACTTTCCTGATTTTTGGCTTGTCAATAGGTGATTGACATTTCAACCATGGAGTGCCTCAAATGGTGTAGTCAGTATGTTCATGTGATAACTATTGTTGTAAGGGAACTTGTTCGATGAAGAATGATTTGCCTAATCATTTCCAGAAACAATTACATAGGCTTTGAGCATATATTCTAATGTTTGAATTGTTCTCTCGCTCTGACCATTGAGCTGAGGATAATAGGCGGTACTCATGTCTTAGTAGGTTCCATAGGAATCTTGAAATGATTGTCAGATGTCTAAGGTGAATCGACTACCTTATATTAGGTATAATTGAAATTGATACCACGTGTCTCGTGCCAAATTTCAAAATGTTAAGTCTGTCGATTAGTACATTATTGAAAAGAATAGACTATGGGTAACAGTTGTGATTCCTCGCGTTTCTAGTTCTAGCGAATGTCATGACTTGAGTCTTCTTTGCCTAAGGCGCTTAGTCTCCATTACTAAGATGTTTATTGTTTGATGATGTCTCTCTTAATTTCTCTTATAAAAGTTTTTCCATGCTCTATGTTGTAAAGTCACGAAACCTTAAATATTTAAGTGATGTAGTGTGGTGGTTGATTTTCAAGATTTGTTCCGATATTGAGTACTTCTAAAATAGCTCATAACTGAGATTGTTATCATGCTAGCAAAAACTTAGATATCAGCTCATACTATGTCGAAGAATGTTTGTTCCGATTTCACTTGTAGATGGAGAGTCATTGATTGGCCGATATGTTCAGACCTGTTGCATCTCTTGATATGAAAGTGAGGTTATCTGGAATTTCTAGAGAACACAATGCCTTAGGGGAAGTTTATATCGATAACCTTAATTTAACTAAATTTTCCTTTAAGGGAAACTCATTGTAAGAAAGTTCACATATGGTTGAGGCCATGTTTAATGGAATGTTCTATAGTCTCAGTTAGGAGGCTTGGTTTATTTCTACAGTGTTGCTTAGTGTGTATTCGCTTTGTACTAAATCTTGTAACTCGGTCTAGGTAGTACTTTTGAAATGATAGTATTTGGCTTCTAGTCCAAAGATAGTGGTTCGGAATGTCTCGTGATGTCTTAAGACTTCTGTTGAGTTTTGAATCATCTTATTACATACTTCTAGTCCTTGTTGGTAGTCCTAGAATGCTTTCATTGTTTTCTTGTATCGAGGAATCCTCCTTATAGATGGTATAGAAAGTCTTTCCTAAAAAAAGTCACTCGTAAAATTTCAAATTATCGGTTGAGTGAGTGATGAATGGCGTAGGTATCTATAGAGTGTTAACAAAAGGGATGTTTATGAACAATTTATTTGATTACAAAGCATTGCTTTTGAGTGAATATTGTTTTAGGAAGTTTGAAAAGATGCTTGTTTCTTTCATGACATAATCTTTCCTGAATTATACATAGGTGATCAGGCTATGTATAATCGAGGACAAATGATGTGATGCTTGGTTTTGTTGAAATGGTATTATGTTTCTCTGAAGTTTTAGATGGTATTCAACGTTTTGTTCTGTAAGATAATGGCTCAAACAATTTTTCAGAGTAACATGAAAATCGTTTCGCATAATGGTAGTAAATAGGTGATAGAATGACTGAAAATCAATTTATATGGTGGTAACAAAACAACTTGTTTTAGAACTCTGTGAAACAATTTTCCTAAGATGGTAGTAAAATAGCTCGATATAAAATTATGTGAAATAATTTTATAAAGTGGTAGCAAAATAACTTGAAATAAGATTTGTTGAATGGCTTGTAGGATACATGGGAGAACCTCATAGAATGGTAATAGTCTCCTAATTAGTCAAGAATAAAGTTGCCCTAATCCCTAGTAAGATAGCGGTATATTATTGCGAAATGATTGAAAATTGGGCAATTGGAATAGGGAATGAAATAAACAAAGGTTGTGATTATCGTGGAGATAATAAAGGATAAAGACTACATCAGATAGAAAGGTACTTATTATCTGTTCCTGTTGAGGTTCTAATCATGTCTCAAGTGTAGGAGCAGTAGGCGGTCTAGTAGCAACAACCTTGGAACTCTCACAGTCCTCAAACCTATATGATGGTTTAGTGTTTGTAGTCTTAGTGATAGATGGTAATGGTGTGTCAAATCATGCATGCCTCCCAAGCTGCAAGTCATATGTATGAGTAGTGTCTAAGAGATGTGATGGTACGGATGGTGCTCTAGATAATAATGATGATGATGATATGATGGAAATCCTAGTGGTAAGTTAGGAGATGATGGTGAATGAAATACTACTCTCTTTCGTGTTGTCTCGCGACGTTTCAGAGGTAAAGCTAGAGTATGCACTATTAGACGACTAATAGTGGTATGAGTAGCGGATGGTGGTTGTATTACATGAGTAGCAGGTGATCTAAGAATGATGGTAAGAGGATGTACTCTCTTCCTTGTAGTAAGCATCCTAATAGGTCCATTAGGACTAAGCCTATAAGTCCTACCAA
This sequence comes from Chrysanthemum makinoi, assembly GCA_910596185.1. Lineage (NCBI taxonomy): Eukaryota > Viridiplantae > Streptophyta > Magnoliopsida > Asterales > Asteraceae > Chrysanthemum > Chrysanthemum makinoi. Next base: position 204,655,521 of record OU343224.1, on the reverse strand, counting down.
ATGGTATGATCTATCCCGACTGATTGATAAGAACTGTCCTGATCCTATGGTGAATCAATGGTGATCGTGGTGGTGTAGGTGCAACTTCGCCCTCCTCAAAGGGTTCAGTCTCCACATCGGATAATATGTGTGGTGAGTCTGGTGTAGAGCCAACTGATGTTAAAATTATAGTAGGGAATGACAAGGTATCCTCCATGTCAGAGTCTGATGTGAGTATGATGGGATGGGTATCTGAAGACATCAATGTGACAATCGATTTTGAAATGAAAGTAAATAACCCGCATAATGTGCGTATAAAACCGCATGCATAGTGAATATGCACTTATAATGAAATGATGAGATGCTATGTTGAAGTAGTTATAGTCTAGGGTCAATGATGCAACCTAGTTCTCTATAACTCTTGCTCTGATACCAATCTGTCACACCCCCAAATTACCTGTATTGCAGCGGAATGGAATTCCTGGGGAAATGACTGTCATAGCATCACAGTTACAGTTATATTGAACGACCTAAAGTGTCGTTTGAAAACCACATCGTTTGATATATTAAAAACATTCAGAGTTACAAAGATAGGTCCCAAAAGTAGATAACGTTTGCGGAAATAAGTTTATTACAAACCAAACGATGTTTTTAAAAGTGCCATAATTTACAAGTGAGACGCGTCGTCACCGCGACTCTAAGATGGGTCCTTAAGCGTGCCATGATGTAAATGCCTTAGATACTTGAAAATACATTGCTAAAACTGTCAACACAAAGGTTGAGTGAGTTCATAGAGTTTATGTAAATGTTTTATACGACTACCACAAGTATAGGCCTTGTATGACAAATATGTCACATAAAAATGTTACAATTGCTATAAGCACATGACACCGAAGCTAGACTGATCATGATGTTCGCCCCAACAGAGTGTTTTGCCAAACAACTCAAATTATGATATTAAATTAAATGCATCCGTTTGACCAGTTGGAATCCACCAACCCAGATGGAGGAGTCACCCTCGATAGATCTATCCACTCACCCTTGCTTACTCCGTAATTAACGGTTCATGATTATGATATGGGGACATTCAATTGGCAATGAGGTAACTTAAGCAATGTAATGAATTTGATATACTTGGTATCGTAATAAAAATGATGTGCAATGTATTCTCCCCCGTAGGTTTGAAATAAATTATAAACTTGTAAAACGGGGCTATGAAAACTCACTTGGTACAATGATGTGATGGCAAAAGTGAGTACACTGAAATGAGGCGCAACTCTCTAACCGCGACCTATTATGAATGATATGATCTAGTATAAGGCATGATGTAATGTTATGCATGCAACTCATATGATATCCATACCACTTGTGCATTTTGAAAATAAATTTTATCGTCGAAACATAAGTTTATAACGTCTTGACAAGTTATAAATTACTTTACAAGTACTTCCGTTGAAATGATATCCTACGATAGTCATTTAGTGATTTATTATGAAATTATAGTTTTCCGTCGTAAAATAATACACTTTGACAATCCATGAAAATGACAAATTTTGAGTGATCGTAAATTATTTGTTATAACCTCGCTTGACAAAAGGTTAAACATTTTGGAAAATAGAATAGGCGAACTTACTTTTACTTGATGACATCGTTTTCTCAAAACTATTCTAACGATATGAAAAATGGCTCCAAACATGGTCACTAGCGATGACCACTTTGGTCTAGTAAAAATATATAAGTGTTATGTTAATACAAATAAGCCGTAAAAACGTTTATTTATATTTTACGATCTTCTAATGTTTTGTCGATAACAAAAGTAAAATCATTTTAACGAAACAAATAGAGTACGTAAATAGTTTGAGTTAATAGTTTTCTAACACAATTAAGTTGTCACATAAAACACTAAAACAAGTATAAGTGTTTTTATGATTTAGATACATATGTACAACAACTAGTGTTTACATATTGGGTTAAACATATACTTAAACTAAGTATACTAAAATGGGTAAAAACTAAGTGTATGCTAAAATGGGTAAATACAAATATATACTAAATGGGTAAAATACTAGCAAATGGTTTTGACCCATAACCCATGGTTTTATATATGCCACTTAACCAAGTTCATTGTATCTAGAAAGAAAACCATGGATCAACCCATAACCCATGACCCATGACCCATAACCAAAAATACCCATGGGCAAAGAGGAGCGGACCACGTCTTGAAGACGTGCAAGCTCAAGTCCATGAGTTGCCATGCTTCGTCATCATCAAGACTACTAAGGTTCTCTTGTTTATAGTTCTTCCTTTCTCCATAGATGTTGGGTTGAAGGCATTAGTGAAGAATGCCGAAAGTGTCAAGATGAAAGCATTAGTGAAAGGTGCTCATCATCCGTGTCAAAGCATTATTGAAGGATGATAAAGGTGTCAAGACGAAGGCATTAGTGAAGGGTGCCAAACGTTGTGTCAAAAGCATTAGTGAAGGATGCTAAAGGTGTCAAGACGAAGGCATTAGTGAAGGGTGCCAAGCGTTGTGTCAAAGGCATTAGTGAAGGATGCCAAAGGATCAAATCAATTAGCATTTGGGGAGAATGCTTAGGTCGTATAATCGATGAGGTGCATTGTTATACATATGTGTATTTGTTTATCTACATGGATGGTGATATCCTTGATGGTGTTGTAACAAGGAGTAGATCTCCTTGAGATTAGGTGTTGTGTCGTGAAGGTCTAGTTCACCTAAGGTGTGAAAGAACTAAGGTGCTTAGCCTAGTACCTAATAAAGGGTAGGCGACGTTGTGATAGGATTAGTTCTCCTAAGGTGTGAAAGAACTCGGTGGTTAGCCTAGCACCGTATAAAGGGTAGGCGACGTTGTGTTAGGTGTGGTTCGCCTTGGTGTGAAAGAACTCGGTATTTAGCTTTGTACCGGAAAAAGGTTAAGCGACGTTGTGAAGGCTTCTCCGCCACAAGGATTTGGTGTAGTGCTTACGAACTCTCGAGTAGGTGACTCGGGGAGTGGAGTAGGGCAAGGAAGGTGTCCTTGTAGCCGAACCACTATAAATAACTTGTGTTGTGGTGATGTGCTTCTTACTCTTTATATTTCATTTCACATTTATATATCCATCTATCAACGTCCAACATAAACAATCAAATGGATTGACATAAGTCGATCTAAATATTTAAAAGGAAGTTTTAAATTGGTAAAACTATTCAACCCCCCCCTTCTAGTTTTCCACAATTGGCATCAGAGCCTCGTTTCCAAGTTTCTTAAAGTATGTTGTACTTTAAAGACTTGATACGATCCGTGTATGTTTGAAAACTACAAAGAAGGATTTTTATTGTTGGTCATATTTTCTTTTAAATCATTTTGTTGGACATTGATAGATGATTCTAATCATTTTTTCTCTTAAGAAATCTTCGTGCTAGAATCTCTTCAAAGTCTTCATTCAAAGATTAATGAAGTCAACATTCAAGGAAGGATCTAAAAAGTAATCACAACCTATGTACACCACGTACAAAGGATTACTTTAAAAGCTCATGAAGTATTTTTGGTATTATACAAAATCAAGAAGCATAGAGGTATGTTTTACTCTTCATTAGATAGGTTACATGAGTCCCATTTATTGTCATAAGTTATCTTTGCTTAACTAATCACTAACATCATTAGAAGTCTCTTTCGTCACCTTTAGTCTTTTTCAACATAGGGGATGATATTATTTTTTTTCTCGTCAAACTAACGCCGTCATCACATATGAACCCTCGATATGTAATTCATCGAAAATCATCATTCAAAAACAATCCTCATCAAATACCTCAATTTTTTTTGGGCAAGCTAATTTATAAGCCTACTACAAAAATAATACCAAACAACTCCCTTTCTGTCCACAGTAGTCGGATCCCTCTAGTTGTACTAGCCGGATCCCAAATACAAAGGATCCGGGGGAACCGTGGAACAGAACTCAGCTATACGCTTTCAAAAATTCACCACTGATCTTTTTCCCTCTATTCACATAACACCAAAACGACTAAGCTACTGAATCCATCCTCATTAGCTTCCATACTCTCAAGTATTCCTTCCTAGAACATCATTGTAAGTAATTACATTAACTTGTTCTAATTTTCATCATCCTCATCCTAGGGTTTATGGTTTCTTAATTTTTAATCAATTAATTTAATTAGGGCTCTTTAAATCATGAAAAGGGACTTTTAACAAAATCACATTGTGTTCACAACATTGTTAATACAAATCAAAACCATAAACCCATCCCAACTAAATTTACCTAATTGGAAAATTTATATTTTTAGGACCAACCATGCCCAAAGCTACTCAACAAGATCATCATGACACCGTCCACTACCTTACTCATTACTATCGTAAAAAGGGATTGACCAAAACCGATCGTAAAATTTTCAAAAGCCTTGTAAAACGACTTATCCACGAAGGTCGTTTAGTCAAGGAATGTTTCCTTGAAGATACCGACATTCGTCAAGTTTTCTCGACAATCAACTTTGATTGTCTCCTTGACATAGATGAACAAATTTGTCCGGTTTTCATTTTTGAATTTTACAAAAGCTTTAGGATCATTCGAAACGTCGATGATAGCATTTCAATCACTTTCATCATCAATAAACAAAACTTCACTCTTCCTCTCAACACCTTTGCTCAAACTCTTCGCATTCCTTGTGAAGGAATTTGTATGTACTCTCAAGATTGGGCAATTAACGCTCAAAACCTTGCACTTGATCCTAAACCTCTCTATAACACTCCTATTGATGAACCCGAAACCATCCGAGACACTATTTTCAAAATAAGAACCGACCAATCCGTTTCGACCGAAACAAGAAGCTTATTCACCGTAATCCCTTTCAAATGGAACTTTCCGAAATGCACCCCATGTTTAGAAAATGGGAAGAAATCCTTAGGGAAAATGTCATTAGCCTAGTTGGAAACAAAGATCATCCAAACGCATGTCTTGTGCAAATGATCTATTGTCTTATCCATCAAAGGCCATTTAATCTTGCCTATTACATGGTAAGGAGAATGGCTGGGGTATTCAAAGCTTCCAACATGGTACTTCCGTATGGTATGCTCCTAACACGACTTTGTAAGTATGTTGGTACATTGCAACCATCTCCTATCAACGATGATCATTATCTTTCCGACCACGTCATGGTACCTCTTACCAAACGACCCTCTAAACGGTTCATGGTCAATAGAGAGCAACCGGAAGCTCTCTCGGACTCCTCGGCCGATGAAGAAGAAGAAGATGAAGAAGATGTCGACCCCGTAGCCAACATCAAATTGGAAATCCTTGAATACCACAAACAACTTCCGACCATTCCAAACGAGACCGCGGAAATTAAGCAATTGAGGGGCATGATTCAAAACCTCGCATACAACCTCACTAAGCTGTCAAAAAGGAAAAGAAAGGATTGACGAAAGAGACAATAGGATTGTGCTTGTTTTCTTTATCTTATGTTTAAATGATTACATTTTAGCTCTTTCGGTTTATGATTACTTGGATAATGTCTTTAACTAGTGTTTTGTGATAAACATGCTTGTTTCTACTGTTTATCTGTGGATTTACTAGGGTGCATAAACTGCGCATCATTTCTGTGTAGGTTCTGGGTTAGTTCTGATCTGCAGATGCCGGATCCCTAGGATTAGCCTAGCCGGATCCCTCCCTTGAGGGAACCGTGGGATCCGTGACATCAGATCAGCAATACAGCATTCAATACATCAAAACTGCTTTCTAGATAACATCACATTAGCTTAGCATATGATTTGAGAACCCAACTAAGTCCACTTCTAGGATGAGAAAGGCTTAGACTCACTAAAGGCTTACTTAAGATCTTAGTCTTATTTTATCAACACATCTAAACTCACCATATTTCCGCTTCGACTACTCACAAACTATTTCTCACCTCTCAAAACACTTAAGAAGATAAGCTAAGCAATTTTAGGAAATTGCTTCTAGTCATTTATATCTCAAGATAAGACAAAAATTAGTTTTTCAATTTTTGTAGTTTTTAAGAATTTTTCTTAATATCACCTCAAGCCTAAATCTGATCACTAGGATCATTTTTTATGACTTGACACCTTCATAACTCTTAATGTTATCCTTAGACAACCATTGGTAGTCATCTTGTCCCATCCCCCTTCCATAAAAAGCAATCATTTGCTACAACACTTATTACCTCTAATCATTCAAGTACCCTTTCATCCTAAACTTTTAGGAAAACTGAAACATTCAAAATAAGATAGGCTTTAGCTCCTAGAAACCTCATTTCAAACCTATCATAACTGCTGAGAGCCGGATCCCTTCAAGGAAGGAATCGTGGGATCCGTGTGACAGTTTATGTCAAACATAGCTAAAACAATCATCTCAACTCATCTTCCTAACTCAAACACTCCATCTCATCTTAAATGAGTTCCTAGATCAGTGAAACTCTGAATCTCAACCTTGTGCATGTTAATCATCACATTTCCAAGAACATTAGTGGATTAAGTCTTAAATGCAATTGCAAAACTCTTCTCCTTATAACCCATAATGCCAAGAACACTTTAGTTATCAAACACAAACATAATTATCAGCAATTGCAAACATTCTTCTTAGTCATCTCATCATGAGAAAAGCTCATAGTGCTTACTCATCCACTCAAGAACCACCAAAGAAACTTGCTAGAATCATACACGAAGTTTCCTCAACCGAATCATCTCCGGTTAAGTCCACCAATGCTAGGATTTCCCCTACACCAAGGAAACCAATCAAACTAATCTCCAAGAAGAGTGTTCACACTAAGATTTCATCACCAAATTCTACTATACCAAACATACCCTCCACAACTCAACCAACATCATTAGTGCCTAGAGCCACCTCACAATCATCTCCACACTCTCACAATGTAGAAGATTTACCCTCTTGGCCATCTCATCTTTCACCATTACCAACTAGTTCACTTGAAAAGATTGAGCAACAAAATCAAAGTGTTGAATCAACACTTGCTCCAAAAGCAAACTCTATCATTCCTCCCAATAATCCATTTTGGATTATGAGAAAACATCAAAGGCAACCACCCAACCAAATGGAAGTTGATGCTTCCTTACCTCTACCCTCAAACATTGTAGAACCACCACTTAATGAACCTCCATCAAATCCTCCTTCATTTGAAGATCCTCAACCCACTTCACTTGAACTTTCACTTCAAGAAACTCAAAACCATGACAAGGATTGCCATCATTGTAAACATGTTGAAAGGTTGATACATGAACTACGTGAAGAGCAACGTTTCATGTTTTATCACCTCCTCGAACGTTTCGAAGAGGTTAATAAGCCTAAACTACAATGAGCATCACATTCAAAAACTCAACTTAGAACGTTTAGGAAACCTTTTTCATCCTTGATCATCATTTAGTTTAGTTGAACCTTGAATTGGGGTAATTCATTAGCATTAGTAGCACTTGTTTGGCTAGTTCATTCTCTTAAGTTTTAGAGATTTAGTTGGTTATCTCTTGTTTTATTGAATGAACATCTATTTGCTATGTGTTGTGCGTTGTGATCTGTATTGCTCATATATATATTATCCTCATAGTAGCATTACTTGACACATCTTCATTGATGAAGAAACTGTCAACAGACAGCCGGATCCCTCCATTTTTGCCTAGACGGATCCCTCCAAGAAGGGAATCGTGGGATCCATGGTACAGGAGCACAAATTTATACTAACTTGAGTCTCTTTTGCAGAAAATTATGCACTATACTCTTGTTTTTCTAATCTTTGTTTTGTAGTTATTCAAAATACACATGAAGATATTGACACCATAAAGCTAGGGGGAGCTTTGTGTAAAACGACATTGCAAAATCATTTGCAACTTAATTCATTTTTGGATTAACACTTCATGACACCCCATTGCAACATTGCAATACTCAAGGGGGAGCACATTCTCGTCACTTAGACGAACCATTTGCAAACTTAGTTGCAAACACAATTAGTTTATTTTACGTTATGTCCTTGACGCCCTTACATAGGGATGGACTCGTCAAGGGGGAGTTAAGACGAGTACCATTCCCGTCACTTGCTCTCTTTTACATTTTTACATTTTTTTTTCTTATAAAAATTGTGTTAGTTTCTTTTAACACTTTTTGTTTCGACAAAAAGGGGGAGAAGAAAGTAAAAACTACAAATTCAAATTTTTACGAATTTTAGCTTTTTCCTTAAAATAATTTTATGTTTTGTCATCAACAAAAGGGGGAGATTGTTAATACAAATAAGCCGTAAAAACGTTTATTTATATTTTACGATCTTCTAATGTTTTGTCGATAACAAAAGTAAAATCATTTTAACGAAACAAATAGAGTACGTAAATAGTTTGAGTTAATAGTTTTCTAACACAATTAAGTTGTCACATAAAACACTAAAACAAGTATAAGTGTTTTTATGATTTAGATACATATGTACAACAACTAGTGTTTACATATTGGGTTAAACATATACTTAAACTAAGTATACTAAAATGGGTAAAAACTAAGTGTATGCTAAAATGGGTAAATACAAATATATACTAAATGGGTAAAATACTAGCAAATGGTTTTGACCCATAACCCATGGTTTTATATATGCCACTTAACCAAGTTCATTGTATCTAGAAAGAAAACCATGGATCAACCCATAACCCATGACCCATAACCAAAAATACCCATGGGCAAAGAGGAGCGGACCACGGATCCCTAGCTTTGTGCTAGCCGGATCCCTTGTGGTAGGGATCCGTGGGATCCGGGGAACAGAAGAGAATTTTCTCTATAAATAGAGAGCCATTTCTTTCTCTCTACACATGGTTTTTCACACATACTTCCCCAAAGTATTCTAACCCTCTAACCTCATATCTAAGTGATCTATGTAGTTTGTCTTTTGTTTTTGTGTGATCTACTAGGTTCCTCTTAAAGGAGAGATCACCACCTCTTGAAGACGTGCAAGCTCAAGTCCATGAGTTGCCATGCTTCGTCATCATCAAGACTACTAAGGTTCTCTTGTTTATAGTTCTTCCTTTCTCCATAGATGTTGGGTTGAAGGCATTAGTGAAGAATGCCGAAAGTGTCAAGATGAAAGCATTAGTGAAAGGTGCTCATCATCCGTGTCAAAGCATTATTGAAGGATGCTAAAGGTGTCAAGACGAAGGCATTAGTGAAGGGTGCCAAACGTTGTGTCAAAAGCATTAGTGAAGGATGCTAAAGGTGTCAAGACGAAGGCATTAGTGAAGGGTGCCAAGCGTTGTGTCAAAGGCATTAGTGAAGGATGCCAAAGGATCAAATCAAGTAGCATTTGGGGAGAATGCTTAGGTCGTATACTCGATGAGGTGCATCGTTATACATATGTGTATTTGTTTATCTACAAGGATGGTGATATCCTTGATCGTGTTGTAACAAGGAGTAGATCTCCTTGAGATTAGGTGTTGTGTCGTGAAGGTGTAGTTCACCTAAGGTGTGAAAGAACTAAGGTGCTTAGCCTAGTACCAAATAAAGGGTAGGCGACGTTGTGATAGGATTAGTTCTCCTAAGGTGTGAAAGAACTCGGTGGTTAGCCTAGCACCGTATAAAGGGTAGGCGACGTTGTGTTAGGTGTGGTTCGCCTTGGTGTGAAAGAAGTCGGTATTTAGCTTTGTACCGGAAAAAGGTTAAGCGACGTTGTGAAGGCTTCTCCGCCACAAGGAGTTGGTGTAGTGCTTACGAACTCTCGAGTAGGTGACTCGGGGAGTGGAGTAGGGCAAGGAAGGTGTCCTTGTAGCCGAACCACTATAAATAACTTGTGTTGTGGTGATGTGCTTCTTACTCTTTATATTTCATTTCACGTTTATATATCCATCTATCAACGTCCAACATAAACAATCAAATGGATTGACATAAGTCGATCTAAATATTTAAAAGGAAGTTTTAAATTGGTAAAACTATTCAACCCCCCCTTCTAGTTTTCCACATGTTATACTTGTATAAAATAGTTACGATATCCCTATTTAAAATGTGTATAACTTAGTCGTTATAAGTCCGTTTTCTACGTTTTATATATCCTTAGTTTCGTGTTAATGTACACTAATATATTTTTGATAAATCGAATCATTTAGACAATGTTTAAAACTTATTTTTTCCCTTAAAATAACTCTTAACAGCTTACCATTTTTCAGAAAATATAGTTTTTACCGCTAAACTTGAAAATAGCGTATCTCCTTCGTTATAAATCCGTTTTAACCCGTTCAAGCGACCACGGTTTCGTTTTAAAGTATATTTTCTGGAAATATAACCCAAAATACTTCATGATCTGCTGAATTTTCCAGATTTTGCAAAAACGATCAGACCACAATCTAAAGTTGTCGAAAATGATTTTTCTTGCGTAATACTTGTTTCAATCACTTCAAATCAACACCAAATCTATTTTAAACCTACCATACACCTTTTTAGGGTGTCATGGGTTCCTAAACATCATCAATAATGATATGTTTCAAGGGATTAATTATAGGATAAATAAAACTCATTATAAGTAATAAAAACACTTAAAAGTAGTATGAATCACATAATACTTGCATGATTTGTACTAGGATAATAAAAATAACTCAAGAATGATTATGAAAGATTAGGAAAGATCATGAAAAGCTTACTAGTTATATGATGAGGTTTAAGTAACTAGGTTTCCTAAATACTCCTAGGTTTTTATTGCAAAACCTTAAAAGAAGTATACTAGTGTTAAGATTATTACTTGTTCTTGAAAAACTTGTGATTCTTGCTTGTGTTTCTAGCTTGGCCGAATATGGAGAGGAAATGGAGAGGATTTCATTTGGTTTTCACCATTTAAATGTGTGATGTATTTGTTAGTTTAGATAATATCTAGTGTAAAGAATGCATTAAGTAAATATGGAGTATCTAGCAAGATATTTGTATAAAGTGGTGACTAAGGGGGGGGGTGGCCGGCCAAGGGGTATATGGGGTAAAATTCGATGAGTTTTGATAGATAAATGTATTTAAGTGTAGGTATAATGTGTATTTTGTACATGTAATTAATTATTTAGTGTAGCGTTAGCTAGAATTCAATTTTAACGGAACAAAATAAAATATATCGAAGTCATAAAAATTTTAAAAATACATTTCTCGCAAGAATTGAGTGAATAAATAATTATCGAGTTGAATTTACGAAAATCGTTTTAAATATATATATATATATATATATATATATATATATATATATATATATATATATATATATATATATAACAATTTACATACAAAATAAATTCAAAACATCGGGTAAACTAATAATATAATTTTTATAGTCTTAAAATGAGTATAAAAATATATTAGGATAATTTTTGGAAGTGTCGGATCAATTATTCAAAATAAATGATCATGCGATAGCGTTTATTTTATAGGAAAATATACGTTAATGAAATATGCAAACCCATGCATGAACTAATATGATGATGATAATACTGATGATATGTAGACTAACTCTAGTCTATATGAAATGTCCTCAATGATGTTCCATGAATACGCAGCTTAACCCTCAAGGTTACGCGTATTTGATACTCGTAAACCTAGTTTACGAAAAATGATGAATAGTGAATCATGAATAGTGATTTTTCTTCGGGAATGAATAGTGTTTTGTGAATAGTAAAATTTTGAAATAACCTCTCAAAATATCAAATCGACTTCTAAAACGATGAATAGTAACCGATGAATAGTAAATTCCCGAGATGAATAGTGAAATTTTCAAAGTTTGAGAAATGACCTGAAGTTACGAGTTGTCACACCACTCATCTCGGTTCCTCACCAATTATTTTATAAAGTCAAAAAGGTACAAGTGTGTCAAAGCTGTTAAAATTCAGAATAGTTGTCCTATCTTTTCGGGGCCGTATCTCCTTCGATATTTATTGTCATGGCTCAATTCAACTCTATACGGTTAGGTTTAAATGTCCCCTAAGATAGCTATTCACATCCATTTTACTCAACTAGGACTTAAGGTGGTCGTTTTCGTAAATTACAAACAGTACTCAGATTTGTGTCAGTATTGACTAACATTTTTTTATGATTAACTAAAAATACCAAATCAACTCCAAAAATTATAAAATAATTCAAGGAACAACCTAAGACATATATATAAGTTCGCAAAAACTATCAAGATCCAAAAAAATAGTAAGAGTGGTTTTTACATTGATGTTTGGGACTGAAATTACAAGACAAGATCTGCATTTACATGTCTTAACTTAAATCAAAATTTTCAACACCACAAGTATACATAAGTGATAATATGAACATGGGGTTGTTATTTAAATTTAAATATGAGTATATAAATGAGCCCATGAAGCTTACTTGATGTTTCTGAATGATTTGTGCGAAAGAAACCCAAGTAACTTAACCAAAACCTAGAATCTAAGAACCAAGAACCTAGCTTTTCAAAACCTTTAACCAAAAAGCTATCAAATAAGCTAATAACCAAAGTTGTGCACCCTTTTTCCCTTGTGAATTTCGGCTAAACCATGAGAGAAAAATAAGTGTTTTGGTGTGTTTTGTTTTTGATGAGAAAAGAAGAGTTAGGTATACTAGTTTATATAGGAAAAGTTTTTGTAGGTTTGACATCTCATTTCTTCATCTACAGTAGCTTTTATTATAAAAGTGAAATGGTGTGTCTTGGGAATGCTTGTGTGTCGTGTCTGAGATGCCAAGGGAAGGAAAAAAATTAACTTGCTATCTACTATATCACAAGATGGCATATCTTTAAGTAAATCATGAAGATGGCAAGTTAAGGAATCAATGTAGGATAAAAATGTAGGGGCTTCCTATTTGGGAGGTGTTAGGTAGGGAACATGAGGGGAAAGAATTTAAATTTTTGGTGTATAAGTATGTATATATGTGTAAGTATGTACTAATAGGAAAGGTGGTGACTAAATGCATGCATGCATGACGTAAATGTTTAACGTAAAACTTAAAAAAATAAAATGCATTGACTTAAAAACATGATTTTAAAAGTCATATAACATAAATTTGATGTAGACTAAAATTAGTCTTATGCTGGTTTAGGTTAAAAATCATTTTCCGGCTTATGCGATTTAACCTAACGGTTATACGTTTAAATTAAGTAACTATTTAAACGTTCAAAATAAATAGTTTTAAGTTTATAGGGAAGTAATGACATGAAAAATAAGAGTTGCTACAGTTTTGACTTTTAAAATTCGTATACCTTAATTAGGGTTTCCAAGATTCAAATTTTAAAAGCGTGTGATTTAGATAACAAGAAACTCTAAGTCATCATGTTTTAATTTTTAGAAAAACTTTATTATGTATTTTTTAATAAATATTTATTTCCCTAAATTATCTAGTTATGCTTAAAATATTTTAAAATCCCAATTTTTATATTTGGGAATCATAGAACAAAACTGATATAAAATAGTTTACGAAAACTCACAACTTGGTCACCAAGATTTGTGTTAGTCAAGGTTTAAAGATCCATCTGGCTAAGATACAAGAAGTTGACCCACCTTGGGTTTTGGTTATATATGATTAGGGTGACTTTCATAACATTATATGGGATTGGGGATACTCGCATGGTCTACAAAATATGCACAACAGAAAATAAACAGACGCATAACATGCATACCAAAACCCTAATTAGTCAGATCTCTTAATCTGGGATATAACCTACGATAACGCGTTTAAAGGATGTTTAGGAATACTTACTTGTTTATCCTACAAGACGTAAGTTTGATAACATCAAATAGTCCTGAATATTAAGTGTCAATTTCCCCCGATAATGCTCGTATTTTATATCATTTATATGGATTTACGCTTGTTTTCCTCTATATTTCACTTTCAGGTAATTTACGAGCATTGGAGCTAATGAAACGCGGATTTGGAGAGTTTATTGAAGATATATGATAGTTTGCCTATTTTGAAGTAATTACAGCGTAACTCTTCTCTCACATTACGCCGTAACAGAATCGTGACTCAGAAAACCAACTCAACTGAAGATTACGGCGTAACTCCATCTTAGGATTAAGCCGTAACTAATTAGGTAAAATGATGTTCCACGCCGCTGCAAGCTACGCCGTAACTCTTTCCACAAATACGGCGTAACCATGATTTATTGAAGATACGGCGTAACTCATTCCAGATGTTACACCGTAACCAGCTTTTTCAGAGCAAAATACGAAGATATGGATGTTACGGCGTAACTCTCAACTTAAGTTACGCTGTAACCAGATCTGGCCTATAAATACCGCCCAAAATTCTGCATTTCTCATCATTCACTCCACACACAAAAGCAGAGAACGTGGGTAGGAGGCTGAAGGCAGATCTCAAGGAGCATACGGAGCCATCTCCAAGGGAGAAATCACTCCCTAACGATAAGCATTAGCGATTTATCATTTCTTTTACTTTCAATTCATGTATTTCATTATGTTAAACATTGAATCGATTGTTTCAGTTAATATGAGCGGCTAAGCACCTCTGGTGCTAGCCTAGTTATGATTCCTTAATTGTTTTGTTTATGTTTACATTGCTTCCGTATAATTGTTTCTAGTGTATGCATGCATAGTTTGTTGGTAGCTACCCTTGTTTCGGTAGTTTTGAATGGCGGTAGTGTCTAGTTGCTTAGGAGATATGACCAACTGACCCTAAGTAGGTAGACTGAGTGGGAAGGGTAAGAATTGACCAACTGACGACCCTTCTTCGCTTGTGCGATTTGACTAACTGATCACCTACTGTTTGGATGAACTTAAGAAGTTAGGGATGAGTGTTTAAGATGCTAGCGCCGGGGCACTCATTGTTATGAATCTTGCATGTAGCGGAACTTAATGACTTGGCTTAGGGGACTAAAAACAACTGGACTTTCAAGGGTAGTAGCTTGATCTCCGGTGGAAACCTTTGCTGACAGGTTATGACGAACTGACCAAATGATGTCCTAGCGACTTAAACCCCCACTTGAAGCAATTGGAAGAAATTAAACGTGAACTTAACATGATAGGATGAGTAACTAGGTTAGCACACTTCTCCTCTATTGATCACAACCCTCACTTTTATTTGCTTTCTTACATTTCTTCCTTTAGTAGTTAATTAATCATTTCAATCTTAAAACCAATTAAAATATGTGACACCTAGACTTAATTAGAATCTGCTCACATAGCTCTTGGGACGACCTCGGTTTTATCGAACACTATACTACACACGATCAGGTACACTGCCCGTTAGTGCATTGGGGTAGACCATAGGTATAACTAGACACTTATAGGTAAGTAAAACCTGCATCAAAGCTTCCATGAACTTTCTTGATATGTACGTATAAAGGTGTTTAGGAATACTTGCTTATCGTGCAAGACATAAGCTTCGCAATCTTAAAACTATAATACTTTACTAGAGGGATTATTTTAACTGTTGTTATAAAAGATACATGTGAAGGATGGGAAATAAGACAACCGTTTTCTACTGGTTAGCTACCATTAACTCGGATGTTGAGAGACCACAGGACTGCAAACTCAACCAAAGATGGAAATATAAAGCCACTATTTGTTAGTTAATGTTGTCTCTGATGTATAAAGGGCGAAACGAAAAATAAGTCCAATACCAAAATAAAACAATTGTCTCCTGATGGCTTGCTACCAAGGTTGTTAAGATCGGGATCCTACCCAGGATCGTTTTCGTCTTTGCAAGATCGTGATCGTAAGATCGGATCGGGATCTTAAGATCCTACTCTAATATTATTTCTTAATAGTTCATGTAATTTTATACAAATCTACAAATTCTAATACATTGTAACCACAAAATACTATGAATGTTTCATATAAATGTTGTCCTAAATTATGATTATAAAATGTTTAAAAAGATTAACATGTTGTTTTTGAATTCTACAAACAAACAACCCATAAATTTGTAGTTTTTTAGTTTGTAATTCGAGAAAAGTAAGATCGGATCGGATTAGATCGTAAGATCGTATGGTCAAGATCGGGATCCTATAAGATCTTAAGCTTGCAAAGATCCTATGTAGGATCCGGATCGTTTTTGCTTTGCAGTATCGTAAAATCGTAAGATCCTAAGATCAGGATCGGGATCCTGACAACTATGCTTGCTACCATTGATTCATATGTATGCAAGGTCAAGGATTTTAAAAAAAAATAATAATAACATAATTCGAGGTCGAAATAAGACAACTGCTTCGTAACGGCTCGCTACTGTTGATTGAGATGTTTAAAGGACCCAGGAAAAAAATATAAATTTTTTTATAAAATTGAGTAAAGAGTCTAAAATTTTTAAATAAAGCTTCCGTCACTGATTAATTGTTCTATTTTCAGAAGAAATAAGGAAGATACTCCAAAATCGCGTATGAACGAAACTTTCATTTATATATTTTGTTTTAATTAAAAAATGGTATTCTAATAGGTAATTTAAATCTAAAGACTGTTAGAACCAGATATCAATATACGAATAATAAGTAATTGTTATTATTTTAAGCACTACGCCGTTTTCGAAAAATAAATAAATAGAAAAAATTATTAGGCATAGTGAGAGCGAAATTTTGGCTTTTGCCTACACAAATTGCAATTACGGCTAAAATAATCACAAATTTATGTTTTAGCTGAAAGTTTTGCGAGAATTTATTATTTTATTTTGTAGGTACTTTAAAAGTCTAAGAAGTTAGATTTAGAATTTAAAAATAGTTTTATAAGAATAAACTAAGATTAACAACCAAAATTTTAAGGAGTCTCAAGCTAGTGATAATAAGAGTCTTGAAGACGTGTGCATCTCCAATTCAGACATTCATTTTAAAACAGATATCTCCACCCACGCGTCTCGAGTCGAAAAAATGAGAAGGTTGTGAAGTTTTTGTTATGTGTATAATTTTGGTTTATGAGGTATATTTGTGTTAAAGTGAGGTATATTTGAGAGGTGAATATTGGTTGTGTTATTACACTATATTAAAAATAATGATAGTTGAGAAAAGAAAATTTGACGTATCACTAAATTAACGATCATGTTTAGGGTCACTATTATCGCCCGCCTTAATAATTTGCTTGTTAAACAAGGCCTAGGTCCACAAGTATAAACCAATTCAAGACCCCAACTTTGACAAGTCATATATAATATTTTGACCAAGAATAGATTGTGGCTTCGATTGTGAAATACTGAAATGTGGTACCACTTGAAGCGTTGCATTTTTTCTTGGAGACACATTATCTTTTACTATAACAACAAGAAAGGGGACAACAACGAACGACACTGCTTCGATTTTTCTTACTTGAGTTTGATTTTTCTTTTAGCTTTTATTTTGTTTTAATTAACAGAAGTTTGTATTAAATTTTGTTAAAGGTAAGGTTAAATTTAATTTCTTTAATGCCTTTTTTTATTATTAATTTCCAGTTTTAATTTTTATGTTTTTGCTAATCACATTTTACCCGCCTAATTTTCATCTTTCGTCTTTAATTAACTTTATAAAAACATTTGTATTATAGATCTTTTAGTTTTATGATTTTAAGATATAAAGTTTTGAACTTACTATAAAAATCTTCATTCTAAATCATTTTAGTTTATAAAGTTTACATCTTGCATATTAAATCTCTACTTTTAACACTTTTCAATATAAAAGTTTTAACATTACTTATTTTTAGGCTTAAAAAAATCCAAAGCTATCATAAATAAGTTGTTGGTAGGGGTGTTAATGATCTGAGCCGAGTCGTTTATAGACTCGAGCTTGAGCTCGAAAAAGGTTCGTTAACAATTACAAATATTGTTTTACATCTTCCAAATACATCCGTGTGGTTTGTCCCGTGTCTCGTTCTACATCCTCTTACTTTTCTTTTGCACAAAATCGTCCCTTCGTTAGTAAAGTTGGCCACCATACATCCCTCCGTTAATAAAGTTAGCAACCATACACCAACAAAGACTATTGATGCAAATTATTTGTCTATTATCTCCTAACGTAAGTTAAAATATTTGCATCGTTGGTCCCGAAGACTAACGGTGTAATGTTTTTTGAAGGGACTAACGGTGCAATGTTTTTTAAATAAACAAAAAAGGGCAAAGCAAGAATCGAACTAGGGTCTGTGGGCTCACTAAACAGCGACCCACCCACTCGACTACGCGGCCAGTGGTGTTATTATTCCATTTCATATATTTTTTAACCATTTTTTTCTTCGTACTTTTTGTATATTAACTCGTTTAAGTTTCGGTCGTCCTTTTCATGGTGGAATAATACCACCACCCACCACCACCCACCGCCACCGCCACCACCGTCACTGTCAGCCATCTCCACCGCCACCACTCACCACGCGCCACTACCACAACCACTACCACCCACCGCCACCCACCACCCACCACAACCACCACCACCTCCATCCACCAAAACCACCGCCACCACCACCCACCTCCACCGCCTTACCCAGCACCCACCAATGGTGGTAGTGGTTATGGTGGTGGCGGTGGTGGTGGGTAGATGCGGGTGGGTGGTGGTGGCGGGTGGTGGGTGGCGGCGGTGAGTGATGGTGGCAGTGGGTGGTGGTGGTGGTGGATGTGGCGCTTGGTGGGTGATGGTGGTAGGGGGTGGTGGGTGGTGGCGGTGGGTGGAGGTATTATTCCACCATGCACCGTTAGTCCCTTCAAAAATAAAACATTACACAGTTAGTCCTCGGGACCAACGATGCAAATATTTTAACTTACGTTTGGAGATAGCGGAGAAATAATTTTCATCATTAGTCCTTATTGGTGTGTGGCTAACTTTGTTAACAGAGGGATGTATGGTGGCCAACTTTACTAACGGAGTGATGGTTTTGTGCAAAAAAAAAAAAGTAAGAAGATGTAAAGTGAGACACGGGACAAACCACAGGGATGTATTTTGAACTTTTCTCTATCACTTATAATAAACATTAATTTGCATTATAATGGATGAGTCTATCATACTTATATTTCTATATTTTCATACTTTCAAGTGAGATATTGTTTCTTTAAGGAAGATGAAAACGAGTCTTTGTTTTATATTGACCAATCTTTCTTCACTTTTTCTATTTCTTTAATGAGAGAGAAACTGTAACATCCCGCTTACTCAAATAATAATATTGTCCGCTTTGCCCGTAGGTTCACGGCTTTGCTTTATGGCCCTCAAGGAAGACTTCTTGGCAGGTCACCAAACCAGTACTACTTTCACATGAGCACACTTAACTCCCAATTCCTGAGAACTCCACTCGTAGTAGACCACATAACGCATTGGGTCTTTGCAAGGCGAATGTTATCTTATAAACCCAACATCTCTCCTTGCGACAACCATTGTTTGCAAATTTTCATCAGAATGCATATCTTTAGGGAATTTCAATTAACTCGTAACAAATACAACAATATATTAGTACAAATGGCTGCAACAAAAAAAACATCCTAGTATCCAAAACCAAATGACTTCAATAAACACAACACCGATAAACTATCCAAAGACAAAGTCGATTGAGCAACAACAACATGTCCATTCAAAACCCAATTTGCTTTCTGAAAATGAGGTTTGATGTGCTATTTGCTTTAAAAACCTCACTTGGTTGCAGTGGTAGAGCAAAACAAGTCGCTAGTTGATAGTTCATAACAGGGAATTTGTATATCCGGTACAATTAATCCCTTGACGATTCTTCCAGTGACAACAATAAAGAGACTGCATAATGACATATCCACAAAAGGCAATGTTGTAAAAGAAACCAAAACCTTATTACCAATTTTATATATGTTCACAGAATTACAAATAGTGATTCACATTTGTGCAATTTCTATGATATGAAGTAGTCTCACACCAAAATAAAACCATTAATCTAAAAGAAAGAGTAAATGCTAATTTTCCAGCGCATGAGTGAATCATTATACATATGACTTATTTTTCTTGTCCCAAAAACCATAAATAAACCAAACAAGGCTACTTAAGTGAATTTTTTTACAAACAAACGTAACTTAGCAGTTTGGTGATTCACCCATGTGTTGTAATCTGGCGCAACTGTTCTTGTACATGTTTTTGTAGCATAAGAATGCTTACCTGAACGCTATGATTTACACTAAGTAAATAGAAAAGAGAGCAGGATTATCAAGTTTGTGGAAGATGAGAACCGAATTTTCCCCTTTCCAACTGGCCTGCAAACACATACAAGTCAATATGAATGAAAGGGATGGTGGTGAGTGAGTTACAAATGGTTTGAAGCTTCATGTTTCTTTACACATACACACTAATTCAAATAAACAAAACTTGTACACAAACACTTGATTCGAATAAGAATATTATCTCAGTGCAACTTGTAGTCGCAATAGAATTCTTAATGACTGCTTAGGCAATGAAAATTATTTTCTTAACTATGAGTCTATGACAGTATGACCCAGTGACCCACTCATCATTAGCCAAGCCCTTATCTTTATTACCTCTTTTGCAATCTTAAGCCCATCAGTTAGACACAATCCAAAAGTCATAGTCGTCCATATTCATATGCAGACTTAGTCCATTACCGATATGTTGCCCAATTATATGAATCTTAGACTTAGGGTGTGCAGAATGTTGGTTTTATGGATATAAATTAGTAGACGTGAGTTAGGATCGAACTCGAGACTATGGGATTACACACTTTACGTATGAGAATTTAAAGTTAATAATTAAATATAAATGTTGTATTTATTTATTTATTAAACGAAATAACTAACGGACGTAAAGTAATTAATGTAATGGACTAACGGTCGTTAAATGTTTATGGAAAAGGACTAAATTGCAAAAGTTGGGAAGGTTCCGGAATCCCTTTGGGACTCCTTAACCGATCGGCCTAGGGACACAAAACAAGGAAAGAAAAACCAACTTGTTCACCAAGTTTGCTTGGGTATATAAACAAGGCTTGGGGTTTTATTTTTCCATCTCTTGTGCTCATAAGCTAAACCCTAAAAATTGTTTTATGTGTGTTTCTTGTCCTCAAAATCGGTCGAACACCCTAAGGTGTCGACACACTCCTTTTCCACAAACAAAGTTATTTGTTTTATAAAAAACTAGCATTACTTTAATTCGGTTTAGTATGTGTGTACAAGAACATAGTAATAACACACTATTGTTATTATCTTGGATTGAATTACAAAACGGTAAGGGGTAATTCACATAATCCTAATTAAATCAAATTAGGGTTCATCCGTTGCTAGTTTGTGGATTTGATTCTTGTTCGGCTAGAATCAAGAAAAGGTACGCATATTCTTTTATGTTAATTAATTGTTCATTAATAAATCCTATACGCTTCCGCATAATTACTTTGATGTTTTGTGATTATTTATTTGAATGTCTTGATATATAATTCCAACAGTGGCATCACGAGTCATTGGTTTTAATGAGTAATTAATTACATAAACGCGTAATAAAACAAATACTTGTATGTTGTTTGCTATGTTTATCTAGGGTTTATGTTTAATTTATGTTTGGTCGATTTTTATTAATTGGGGCGTTCCCTAATTTTTTTTAGTACGACACATGTATAAATTTTAGGGTTTTGAAAATTGTTTGCTAACCTTATTAAAACCTAGAATTAATATTGATTACGTGATTAATTCGTGAATAATTTGTTATGTGTCATGGAATTTTTTATATGCGATCTTGTGACTTATGTGTATAATTGTTATGATATCCATGATTATACATGCATGTTAGTCATGGATAAGTTGCTTTGATAAAATAGTTTAATTGTTGAGACATATTTAATTACGATAAATCTTGAATTGGGGAAGACTCCAATTATGTATAATTAATGAATCAATTATGTGCAATTTGGTATATTATTAATTATGAGTTTACGCAATCGATTCGTCGATGTATGTGGCTCACTTTCTATCGCTGGAGTGAAAGCCCTAATTAATATATACATTAAATTTAACCTAGATATTGATTATTAATAGGGTTTTATCGAATAAGTTGCACGTGGCTACTTGTTTACACGTATAAATTGTTTATTATGTGCGCATTGTTTTTTTTTTTAGTAGTTTATTTTTTATTGGTATTACTTGTTTGTTTATTATGTAAGACAGTTTAAGCAAAGGGTAATTTTTGAATAGAAAAATAATACGGACTAAACAATGGCGAAATTTGATTTGTTTTGGAAGAGTTAAGTTTTCATAGTTTAATTGATTGGTGACTTTGGTACAAATGGTCTGAACGGCTCACCCATTAGAATGAACTATAAAGGGGTTAATAAAGAAGTGCACATAGTCACACTGAAAGGATGTCTTAGGTTATGCTTCGCGCTTACCTGGTCCTCTGCCCTCTGTAAGTTCGAGTGGAGCTACTTAGTAAGCCATAAAATGTGCAAGCTCATCTTAAGGGCGAATTAGTTTTAATTCCATGCGCCACTTCCGTGGTAATTATCCGAAACACTAAGTGTTTACACTTATGCAAAAGTACGGTATAATGGACGATAATTATCACTAAATTCCTTGATTGGTGAACCCAATACCTCAATCAAAACTTTGATAATTTGATCTTTATGAATTGGTAATAAAAGTTTTTTATTAAATTTATGCTACAAGATGAATGCATGACATCTTTGTACATATTTGATTTGACCACATAAAATCAAAACTAGTACCCTTTTCAATTAAGTTATATGCCATCTAATTAAAAGGAACACTTGAAGTTGCAATTTATGTCATGAGAGTACTTGGCTAGATTGTGATGGAGAGGTAAATCTCTATGTAAAGTGAGACCTTACATGGACATATTTGCAGTTCTTTAAGTTAGACACTTAAGTTGAGTAGGAAGTGAGACTTGGACTCAATGGCATAAGATGGGATGAAACATGTTTATATTTGCAATAGCGTTGGAAAATATAAATCCCATAATGATCTAGGAGTTGGAAATTGTTTGCCAATTAATGTTCGACAGATTACCTTATTATATGCGTTCGTTGCTAGCAGATCAACTGATGTGATGAACCTATGATAATTTGGATCCTAGTTTTTCGAGAAAATTATATGGTTATATGTTTATATTACCGTTGGGTATATTTTATTTTCTTGAAAAATTGTATTATCGAAAATACTAATACTTGAACTTTTTTCTGTAGAAATGGCTCAAAATAACGATAACACTAACACTGCACTAAGTTCTGCGTTCAAAAGCTTTTTTGATCGAGAAAAGTTGACTGGCTCTAAGAATTTCAATGATTGGCACCGCTCTTTGAGAATTGTCTGTAGAGTTGCTGACCGGTTGAAATATCTTTATGAACCTTGCCCTGAACAGCCAACTGGTCCTGATGCTACTCAAGCTCAAATTGATGCTTGGCAACTTGAGTATAAGCGTCATAATGATGTGGCTTGTATTATGTTGGGAACAATGGAATCTGCTCTTCAAAAGCAGTTTGAACATTATTTCCCATTTAATATGCTCAATGAACATCGGACTATGTTTGAGAAACCAGCTGCCATCGAGATTTATGACTTGACCGCCGCGTTACACAGCTGTAGGCAAGGTGAGGGTAAACCCGTGAGTGCTCATGTGCTGGAAATGAAAGGTTACATGGACCAGCTCAAAGCACTTGGCAAAACTTATGATGATGACATGGCTGTGAATCTGATTAATAGATCCCTTAACAAGGATTTTAATGGTTTTGTCAGAAATTTCAATATGCACTGCGTGGGGAAGACAGTTACTGACCTACACGCATTGCTAATTGACTATGAGAAAGGGTTGCCTCAAAAGGTTCCTACCGCCCAGGTACTTGCTATTCAGGGTGGAAGGATTAATAAGCCAAAACCGCAGCGTGCGAACAACAAGAAGGGGAAGGGTAAGGGAAAGGTTGACAAAGGCAAACATGTGATGGCCTATCAACCTCAACCCAAGAAGAACCCTACTCCTAGGAAGGAAAATCCTAAAAAGGATCAAGCATGCCACCACTGTAAGAACGTTGGGCATTGGAAGAGAAACTGTGCTCTCTATCTTGATGAATTGCGGGCAAATAAAAAGAAGTATGAAGGGTCCTTGGGCGCCGGTTCTTCTGGTAATTTATTTGTCATTGAATTATTTACTCTAAATCATAATAATTCCTGGGTATATGATACGGGTTGTGGTATTCACATTTGTAATACACTGCAGGGATTTAGAGTGGAAAGGAAGCTTGCCTATGGGGAGCAATATCTGCACGTGGGAAATGGCGCACATGCAGCTGTTGAAGCCGTAGGAACGTTTAGTTTAGTATTGCCTTCGGGCTTAGTACTGTTATTGAACAATTGTCATTACGCACCTTCTATAATTAGAGGTGTTGTTTCCTTTTCAGTTTTGTTGGATGATGGTTTTACTCATACTATTTCACGTAATGGAATTGATGTTTCTTTAAATGGTGTATTTTATTGTAAAGCAATTACTGTGAATGGTGTGTTTGAAATTGATGTGATTGGAAATGAATCTAACAATAATAATAATTCAATGTTTAGCATTAACAAGAAGATAAAGTTAGACTTGAATTCTTCTTATCTTTGGCATTGTAGACTTGCTCATATAGGCAAGGCTCGCATGCATAATCTGCAACAAGAAGGGCTTTTGCAAAATATCAATGATGAATCATTTGATAAATGTGAGTCATGCATATCTGGGAAGATGACTAAGAAACCTTTTCATAGCAATATGGAGAGGGCTTCTGATCTACTTGGTCTTATTCATACTGATGTGTGTGGACCACTTAGACATGTGTCAAAGAGAGGTGCTAGCTACTTCTTAACCTTTACTGATGATTTCAGCCGTTATGGTTATGTTTATTTACTTAAGCATAAACATGAGGTGTTTGAAACATTTAAGGTTTTCAAAGCTGAAGTAGAACTGCAATTGGGAAAGAAGATTAAAGCTATTCGATCCGATAGAGGAGGAGAGTTTCTAAGCCAAGAGTTTAAAGATTACTTAGCTGAGAATGGAATTGTCCAGAATCTCACTTCTCCATATACTCCACAACAAAATGGTGTATCTGAGAGAAGAAATCATACATTGTTGGACATGATACGATCTATGTTTAATCTTACCACTCTACCTTTATCCTTTTGGGATTATGCTTTGGAATCAGCTGTTCGCATTCTAAATATGGTTCCCACAAAGAAGGTTGATAAGACACCATATGAAATATGGCATGGTAAAGCTCCTAACCTGTCTTATTTAAAGGTCTGGGGTTGCGAGGCGTATGTTAAACGTGACTCAGCAGATAAACTCCAATAAAGATCTGTAAAGTGTATCTTCGTAGGATACCCTAAGGAAACTATGGGTTACTACTTTTACTATCCAACTGAAAATAAAGTAATTGTTGCTAGGTATAGAGATTTTCTTGAGAGAGATCTCGTATCTCAAGAATTCAGTGGGAGAGTTTATGATCTGGAAGATGATCAAGAAGATGCATTACCTTCTGAAAACACTAACGTACTTCCGGTAGAACCTGATAGTCTGGGTCCTCCACCAGAAGTTGAAGTGATTCCCGTTCGTAGATCCGTAAGGAATACGCGTGCACCTGAACGTCTATGTCTTAACGTAGAGGTTGAGGAAACTATGTTAGGAGATCTTGGAGAGCCTACTAGTTATAAAGCTGCCATGGCAAGTCCTGACAAGGCAAAATGGCAGATTGCAATGAATGGGGAAATGCAATCCATGAAAGAAAATGAAGTCTGGGTAGAGGTTGACTTACCTCCAAATGCCACGGTGGTTGGAAGTAAGTGGCTCTATAAGATTAAGACTGACATGGATGGCAATGTACACGTCTATAAAGCTCGTCTAGTTGCGCAAGGTTTTACTCAAACTTATGGCATTGATTACGAGGAGACCTTTTCTCCTGTAGCGGACATTAGAGCTATTAGAATTCTCATAGCTATAGCGGCATACTATGACTATGAGATATGGCAAATGGATGTCAAAACCGCCTTCTTAAATGGTCGCTTAGATGAAGACATCTATATGAAGCAACCTGAGGGGTTCATGAATCCACAATTTCCAAACCGTGTATGCAAACTTCAAAGGTCCATTTATGGATTGAAGCAAGCATCAAGGCAATGGAATAAAATATTTGATGAAGAAATCAAAAGGTATGGATTTATTCAAAATCTTGATGAGCCATGTGTATATCACAAAGTTAGTGGGAGTAATGTAATTTTCCTAATTCTTTATGTCGATGACATATTAATTATGGGAAAAGACATTCCGAGTTTGCAAAATGTTAAGGCATATCTTGGGAAGTGTTTTTCCATGAAGGATTTAGGAGAAGCTGCATATATTCTGGGAATCAAGATCTACCGAGATAGGTCAAAGCGGTTAATTGGTTTAAGTCAAAGCGCTTACATTGATAAAATATTGAAGAGATTCAATATGCAAAATTCCAAGAAAGGATATTTGCCGATGGAAGTAAAGCATGGCTTATGTAGCGATATATGTACTTCAACACCTGCTGAGGTGGCACGCATGCAGAAAGTTCCTTATGCTTCGGCTGTAGGATCTATTATGTATGCTGTGAGATGCACAAGGCCAGATGTGGCGTTCGCTCAAAACATGACCAGTCGATATCAACAGAATCCGGGTGAACTTCACTGGATTGCTGTTAAACATATTCTAAAGTATCTTAGGAATACGAAAGATATGTTTTTAGTGTATGGAGGAAATCCAGACACAGAACTTGGTGTTACAGGTTACTGTGATGCGTCCTGGCAGTGTGATAAAGATGATACGAAGTCTCAGACGGGTTATGTCTTTGTCATCAATGGAGGAGCAGTTGACTGGAAGAGCAAGAAGCAGAGTACGATTGCGATGTCTGCGACAGAAGCCGAATACATAGCTGCTTCGGAAGCTGCAATGGAGGCTGTTTAGATTAGGAAATTCATTTCAAGGCTTGGTGTTATGCCTTCAATTGAATCGCCTATTGATATGTATTGTGACAATTCTGCTGCAATCATATTTGCCAATGAAACTGGAGTCATGAAGGGCACCAGACATTTTCTACGGAAGTATCACTATGTTCGGGAACAAGTTCAGGAAGGTGAAATAAATCTACTGAAAGTTCACACAGATGATAACTTAGCTGATCCGCTCACTAAGGCTTTAGCTAAAGACAAGCTTGTAGGACTTGCCAATGAAATTGGACTTCGTTTAGCTAAAAGTTTCATGCATAACTGTGATTAGTATTTGGATAAAGGATATTGTAAAACAATTATTATTTTAATGAAATAAAGTTTGGATTATGTTTATTTTCATTTATAATATTGTTGTCCTATATTTGCATGTTTAAATCCATGAGTAACTAAGTTATTCTAAATGTCCGTTGTCGATTAATGATATGGGAGTATCATTAAACTAAGACAAATCTGAGAGATGTGGTAGAATATACTTGAAAGTATATTGATGAGAATGCATACCAATTTCAGATGATATTCAATGAATTGAATATAAGACTTATCCCAACTACATAATTTACTTTGTAGATATTGTTATAAGTAAATTATGAATAGTTATCCTCAGACTTGAGATACCCGATAAGTGTCATGAATGTAGTGCATTTCTGTGAAGCAACTTAACGCTATACGTAACTGGTAGTCATAAGGGTTGTTTTCAGAAATGTTACAAAGTTTGTGGGTTATTCTTGTAGTCAAGATAGAATTTGTTCCTTCAAATTTATTTAGAGTTTAATACTGCTGGGCCCCTCGTAGGGTTGACAAGATGTTTGTGCGGCCGCACCCAAATCTCCCCTAAATATGTTTAGATGATTCGGTAATCTTGGTCAATCACTTACAAACGAGAAACAGAATAGTTTTATAAAGAATGACTTAATTCCATATCTTTATTTAACACGGTATTAGAAACAAAAGGATAATAATAATGAGAAATCATTAAAAGGTTTTCCAAGAGCCTTGCTCGAGTTGTACTAGAGGCATCGAAGTGTTGCTAGACGCTAACCGAATGTGATCACTCTATTAAGATATATCCAAGTGGGAGCTGTTGGTTTTATGGATATAAATTAGTAGACGTGAGTTAGGATCGAACTCGAGACTATGGGATTGCACACTTTACGTATGAGAATTTAAAGTTAATAATTAAATATAAATGTTGTATTTATTTATTTATTAAACGAAATAACTAACGGACGTTAAGTAATTAATGTAATGGATTAACGGTCGTTAAATGTTTATGGAAAAGGACTAAATTGCAAAAGTTGGGAAGGTTCCGGAATCCCTTTGGGACTCCTTAACCGATCGGCCTAGGGACACAAAACAAGGAAAGAAAAACCAACTTGTTCACCAAGTTTGCTTGGGTATATAAACAAGGCTTGGGATTTTATTTTTCCATCTCTTGTGCTCATAAGCTAAACCCTAAAAATTGTTTTGTGTGTGTTTCTTGTCCTCAAAACTGGTCGAACACCCTAAGGTGTCGACACACTCCTTTTCCACAAACAAAGTTATTTGTTTAATAAAAACTAGCATTACTTTAATTCGGTTTAGTACGTGTGTACAAGAACATAGTAATAACACACTATTGTTATTATCTTGGATTGAATTACAAAACGGTAAGGGGTAATTCACATAATCCTAATTAAATCAAATTAGGGTTCATCCGTTGCTAGTTTGTGGATTTGATTCTTGTTCGGCTAGAATCAAGAAAAGGTACGCATATTCTTTTATGTTAATTAATTGTTCATTAATAAATCCTATACGCTTCCGCATAATTACTTTGATGTTTTGTGATTATTTATTTGAATGTCTTGATATATAATTCCAACACAGAATTCGGGTTTGACCTACAAAAACTAAAAACCGAAATCAAACTAAATTGAAAAAAACGAATCGAGAATTGATAACCAAACCAAATTAAATATTCGATTTTCGGTTCGATTATGATTTTAGCAAAGTGAAAACCGAACGAAACGAAAACCGAATTCACATAAATGTATAAATTTTTATATATTTATATTTAAAAAGACATTAAAATTTTTCACAGTAAAAATATAACATTTTTTAAACTTAAATTTTATTTTATTTTACTTTCAAAAAATCAATATAATAAATAAATAAATAATTAAAATTATGTAAGTCGGGTTATTCGGTTTGATCTTCGGTTATTTGGTTCGGTTTAATCCAATTTGAATTCACTTCAGTTCGGTTTTACCCAAAAAAAATTTTAACCAAACAAACCAAATCAAATAAACCGAACAACCCGATAACAAAATCGATGAGAACCCCTAATATATCTAACATATCTGAATCTCTAATCCCTATAATGTGTTCGTGACATTTTATCTTTATAAATCTTAAAAAATTAAGCTAACACAACTTCTATAATTAATAATTATTAAAATAAAATTTTCAAATACACCAATTTCACATTAAATTGAATGTTACAATAAAAAATCATAACTAATATAATAAATTTAGTATGTTTATAGTTAAAATTAATAATTTTTTTAATTTGCATATAATAATACGGCATATAAATTTTCACAATCTCATAACAATATCACACAATCTGCTAGAAGTATCATTCATTATAGATGGTTAAACAATATTCGGCAAAATAATAAAGTAAAATCAAAAAGTCGTTCAATATTCGTCTCCGAACACGCTGCTTTGTGCGAGTACCATGCTTTAAAAACCAAAGACCACACCTCGTAATTCCTAGCGACTATTCAAATGTATGTTCTTTCGATTTTCATTGTCTGGAAGTATTAACCCATATTAAACTATTCACAATTATGTAGCTTTTTTTCACTAATGTCATCCTCATTTAATTTGTATGTTTTTGCATCCAATCTTTTTTTATTTATGCTTTAGATTCAAATGTTGGAAAATAATTTGGTTAGCAACTTTGCTAATGCAGCAATGCATCACTATGTATTCAGGTTGCTTCAATACAATTTTCATTTTTTTTTTTTTTTTTTTTTTTTTGAAAAAATCAATACAATTTGCTTAATAAAGCTTTAGTTTGGAAAAGTTTGATTATAGTATGCACCTAAAAGACTAGAGATATATATATATCTAATTCATGTTGATACATCATTAATGTAGTGTTATATTTATTTCTCTCATTTGATCATAACTACTACAGTAAAAGTTAGTTTCCAAGTGTGGTGGTGGTTGGGGGCCGGAGGGGGCGTAAATGGCCATAACGCGTGGTGTGTAACACCACTATGGCCGGTCTTATAGTAACTGAACGGAAATGACAAGCTTAATGCAAGAAATATTAAAACTCCTTGTGGCTCATGTGAATCACTCAGCCTGGTTTTGTAAGAACATCGAATGCAAATTAATTGACAAAATATTTATAACTTAATTGGGTGTGGTTTCAAGATGGGCTACAGCGAATATTAAAGTGAGATGCAATAAGAATGTCGAAGTGTGGAACATTGCCTAAATGACCGTGAGGTGACTCCAAAATATATAGGGTATCAAAGTATCAAACAGCATATTGCAAAGTTGGTGATCTGCAGGGAAATAGTTTATGCATAACCCTGAAGAATTAATTAATAATAATGATGATTTGCTTAATGGTTTTCCATATCAATATTGGATCAATGTAATGACACATAAATACAATTGTATTAACAGATTATATGGAGCACAACAACTTTGCATGCTAAAGCTACATATTCTTTAACCTTCCAGTTATTAATTTGTTTCATTCTTATGTTAACAGTGCTGGAATCTGGATACTCTTGTTGCATCTAACTTAAAAAAGTTTCTAGTTAATTAACCTGTTTATATCTCGGGTTGCAACATGTTTTTTATTCAGAAACTTTCCTTTTATGCGCATATCGACGGGTATATGTAACATAGTTAACATGTATCGTCATTTCTTACATCCTCTAATAACTCATTTAACTAAACTAGAGTTACAGTACGTCTGAAATGGACAGATCTTGTAGCATTTACCATCTAATAGTTGAAAGTCGAAACACTTTATAAGAGAACTACAAACTCATGACAATACTGTAACATTGGATTTGATATGAATCAAATTGGCTAATACTTTGAATAATAATAATAATAATAATAATAATAAGAGCCCAGATTGTTTCGAGGCTCCCCACTAATTTCTTGTAATCCATTGGTTTTGTTTCTAATGAAAGTGATGTTTTTATAATAATAATAATAATAATAAATAAATAAATAAATAAATAATAAATACAATAAATAATAAAAAAAATAATAATAATAAACGGACCTCCTCTATTTGAGAAGCAGGCCGGTTTCTCCGTAGTCTGTCGACTCTAAATAATTCTATCCTAAACTTAATAATCAGTGTGAGTATATATACCCACCAGACTTCTCAAACAAGACACGTAAATAAGGACTCCAAATCCTAATCTAGACTACATGGAGGAAGACACATTCCACCATTAAATAACTAAGACATTTCAAAATTAAGTATTAAGCAATACAATTATATATACATGCATGTTGTACAATCCGATTAAATTAACCCATAGGTCCTTCACCTTGTTTCTTTTTGCGCCATCATAATATCAAGAATTTACCTGCAGCGTGCCACCTACTCTTGAAGGATTTTCCTCTTCGAGAACATTACATAAAGATTGCAATGTATACTTCTGTTAGAATCATATATCACAACCCGTCAAAGGGAAAAAATTCTTGATAGAATACTGGTTCCTTGTGTATCAAAATGGATTGTATCTGGTAGCTAATATGCAACATATGCTTTTGTCTAATGGTTTGTGTATGAACCCTAGTTAGTATGTAACTTAGACTCATTTGTCTTTAAATGATCAGATATGTAAAAAAACCTCCTAAAACTGAGATGAGGTAACATAAGTTGAATGAGTCAATTGTATCAAAACTCCAACCTATGTGTAAAAACTATAACGTTAATCTACTATAGTTACTGCTATCATATTTAATTGTCGGTATATATTCTATAAAACTTAAAAAAAAAAAAAAAAAAAAAAAAAAAAAAAAAAAAAAAAAAAGACATTGCGTTAAAAAGTCCGGAATCATATACTATAAAAATTACCCGTTGCAGTAATAGTCCGCTTTCACTTGTTACCTCATACCTGACATGTGAAAACTACAATCTTGCTTTTGAGGGATGGATAATGGATGTCGTTTTACCAAGAGTTAACCATGATTAATCACTATATATGGCACGTAATAGCTGACTTTAAGACTTAAGAGTAAATCATATTTGTATTCATGTATATCCTAGAAAAAGATCATTAGGTTTAATGTACCACTTACAAATATGCACATAGAATCATATGAAATCATCATATCCAAACACAAACAAAAATACAACCTTAGAAAGATTGGTTAATGGTGAAAAAGATGTACATAACTATTCAAACTCATATAAATATATAATGATAGCGGTAGTTCATGATATTGGCACGGCTCAATCAAATTAAAAGACCCTGTTCCATCTAGGAGATTTGATTTGATTGAGCCATTCCAATATCATCGCTTTACCATTATCACATAATAAACAAATTCAACTTAAACGAGTGTAAATATTTAACCTCTAACATGAAATCTGAACGCTTACTCATATTGATCTCTCTTGACGATATTAGAAACATCAAGTATCAAATACAATACTTTAAAGGAGATATGCCTTGAGGAGAAAAAATTTGCAAGAAAAATCCAGAAAAAATGGTTGAGATGATCTTGTAGGATATATGCTACTTTCATACATCCATATATATTTATAAACAAGCAAACAAATAATTGTTTGTAGTTAGGTCAATATATGTGGTTGATGATATTAATACTAATTCAAATTGTGGGTCTTTTTCCTTCTATAGTATTTCCACTCATTTTGTATTAACTAATATATATCTTTTTGGTTGTTAATTGAATTTGTCCAACTCATGTTTCATGAACACTGTGTACATATATCAAATAGATTTCATTACATATTAATAAGATCTAGAGCTTTACGATGACAAGAAGGTCGTTAATAAATCAATACCACACCAAATGTTGTTACTAGTCAAGTTTATCTCAGATGGATCTAGATTCCAAGTATCGAACATAACAACACTTGAACAACTCACTTTGAAGTTGATCAACAAACAGTAGAATTGTTGAATATTAATATATTAATAACCATTAAGTAAAATTAAAATAAACAAATACTTGTTTCCAGAAATATTGGTACACGCGTGTGTAGTATTTATTAGAAACCTTTTGCTATGAATACTAGTAGTAAAATGAAACAAGTGACCAACTCCTTTCATAGACATCATGATAATGTCATAATGTGGTCTTATAAAACTACAAAACTAAATAATAAAATGACTTAAATATGATATGACTTTTCAGGACAAATATTCTTTGACAAAGTATATGTATATAAAGTGTGATTCGATTATATTCCTTGAATAATTTATATGAATCCAAAACAATCACCTAAAATATTTACAAAAGTCAGCTGGTCAAAATCATGTTATAAATTTTCAAGAACGCTTGGATTATAAAAGTATTACTTTGTCTATAAAACTAGTCCGTTAATCTCAAAATAATTGTCTATCGACAAAAACTTACAGCTTAAGATAATCTTTATTATTATTTTTCTTACTTTTTGCAAAACGACAGTTTTACCTTTCACTATTTAATTTAAGAGATCCTTAAAGTTTGTGTGACAACTGACATTTTCCTGTTAATACTTAACCATAAAATTGAATGTTTTATTCTAAACACGTGAATATTTGACTTTACGTAAACCGTTAGGTTAACCCGCGTATAACGAGAAACAACTTTGAACATTCTTCGGCGTTAGCTCAGTTCGTTTTCTACGTGCCGTATTTCGTTTACAACTTGAGCGTATTTCGTCACTACACTAAGTTTAGTCTACATCAAACAAGTACATTATTACTCTCATAATCATGTTTTATAAGCCATTTGCACCTGATTTTACAAGTTTTACATAAATCATACAAGTCTTGCATTATGTCCATGCATACATGCAATATCAACAACCTTCACCACCTTTGCTACTATATGCATACACTTATATACTAGAAAAATTCAAAATTATCCACCCTCCTACCTACCCGAAACCGTCCACCCAAAAGGGAAAGGCCAACACCACCATTCACCTTGTAAATCTCACTCATACCTAAACCATGCTAAACTACAACCCATGCACTAGCACAAGCAAGGTCCCATCACCTTGGTCTCCTCCCCCATCCCTCTTGGATACCCAAACCCACGCCCCAACACTCCACCCCAACCCCTATCTCAACTCCCATTTTTGTGTTACATGTTACTATTAGGCACCAAAGCAACCTTGACCCATGCCATATCTTGTGCTATAAATAGAGACTACCTAACCACATTTGAACATACAGTTAAACACTCACTTACCCTCTCAATCTCAGCTCTCTCTAGTGGTATTCAAGCAAGGGTAAAAGCTTTGTAAGTGTTCTTTAAGGGTTGGGAAGAAAGCTAGGGGTTTTGGTTATAAATATTAGGTTTTTCTTATAGCTCTTAGGTATCTTTGTGCATTTATTAACCACCAGCACACCAAATTCATGTAAGCATCACATCATACTCTATTTCACTTATATTTAACTTATCATGCATTATTTTGTATCACTCTTATGCATTTATAGTGTCGAAAGTTGTTTTGAACTTAGTTACTATAAACCTCAAATTGGCTCAGAATATGACCCTATTTGTTAGCTTGTTTTCACCACTTTAAAAAATACTTTTGACCAAACTCTTTGCACCTCGGCATTCTACTATGACTTAGGTAGATTCTACCCAAATTTTATAATTTGAAAATTTATTCATATTTTTAAACATTTTCCCGAGAGCGGTTGTCCAACAGCTAGAATTGTTGGAGTCCGCGGCACATTACACATATTTCAAGGACTTAATCTCCAAGCCAAAAGCTCTAATTGGAATTTTTGAAAGCTAAGACATAGACTAAACTACACGACTTGTAATTTTAAAAAATCATCGAAAACCGAAGGAGTTATAGCCTCGCGAAGCCGGGCCATATTTCTGAATAAAACAATTAACTAAGAACAGCAACTATTAGGGTCTTTTTGGGTATCAAAAACATAATTTCACTAAAGAAGGGCATATTTTCTTGAAAGTAGACACATAAACAAACGTTTAGGGCTTTGAATGAGAAACATTGGCCAAGAAACGAGCGAGTTACACCCGTTTAAAGTCTGGAAACACCTTCCAACAACAACTATATTAAGGAGTTTTTGGAACCAAAAATGTGTTTTACTCGTTTTCCTAAATGATTTTACTTACGAATCTATATAAAGCTTCATTACAAGTTTATATGAGTGATAAAACTTTATAAAACTCATATGCATATAGACATATCGTATTGTACCTAAGGCGTCTTATATATTTAGGTCGACGTTAGGACTTATGTTTCGTTGAACTTGCGTAATATTTACCGTTGTACTACTTGATTGAAGTGAGTTTCATAGCCCCACGTTTACTTGTTTTATACTCGTTTTGAAATACTTTGGGGTGAGAATACATTGCTCGTTTTTACTTATGGAAACAAGTACTTTAAACTTTTACGAATTGCCTAAGTACCCGTTAACCCACTATGGCCCCCACCATCATGAACTGTTAATTACGAAAGTAAGCACGAATGTTGTGAATAAATCTATTGGGGATGACACCCCCGTTTGGTTGTTTATTACCATATCAAACGGACGCATTTCATTTGGAGAACTCTAGGTATTCTTGGGTTAGATACCTACCGGGGCAACAACTTGTAACAACGTAAACGTCGATTAAGGCTTTGGTGTCATGAGCTTAGTACAATAGTAATATTTTTCATGATACTATGAGTGAAGCACTTGTGGTCCACACTACTTTTACTTAACATTAAACATATGATCTCACTAACTTTATATTGACGTTTTAGCATATATTTCTCAGGTCTGTAACTTGCATTGTTTTGGCTAGCGCTATGGAGTTCATACTAGAGTCATCCATTGGCGGTTGCAATACATTGAAGATTTACTGCATGACTTTAAAACGTTTGATTGTGTTTTCAAAACTATTTTTCATTTGTTGTGAAACTCGTGAACTTATTTTGTTGAAAACTTTGTCCTTTTAATGAAATCAAATGTTGTATTTTAAACGACTCATGTAAATGTCGTTTTTTATATCTTGTGACCTTGTGCTATGAATGTTATACCTCGATTCCCTTTCCGCTGCGATATTTTGGGGGTGTGACAGTTTGTACTAATGACGTCAAAAACACCAACACATCGCCACATCAACTTTTCTTTAAACCATCACATCACCACCGAATTGATGTAATTTGATAACCAACATCACCACCAACTTCTATTTTTTAGAAAACAATAATACTAAAATAAAATTTTTATTAATTAAAAAACAATACACCAAAAATTACAATAAAATAAACTATACTATAGTTAGTAGTACAAAATATATAAACTATACAATAGTGGTTCACTCTAGAAGACCTAGTCTGACTATAGTTAGTAGTAGTATAGATTAGTTAGATTCGTAGAACAGAAGAAGAGCCTGACTTTCTATTAAATTAGTCAAGCGCTAGCACCCCTATAGAGTAAGGATGTCTTCTGGATAGCTGCGAAGCCTTCAATGTTGATATGGAGACTTTGCTTCCCGTTCGCTGAACAACCCACCTGTTGCAACACTGAACTATGCTTTAAAGGGCAAACTCCACCTATTTTCGAAGTTGTCACTTGGGAGATCGGCTTGAGAGAGTAGGGCGGCTTGGGTGCACTATGGAGCCACGACTCAAGCCGAAACTGTTAACATGTCAAGCCAAGCTGAGCTGACGGCTAAGAGGGATATAAATAATGGTTAGTGGGTTTGTAGTGGGTTTTCACTTAGGTGGCGCTTAATTGAGTGGGTTTGCTGCATGTTGTACTCATGTGGTCCATTATCGGTTATCATATTTTTATACCGAAAATCAGATCTGATATTTTCATTTGATTGGTTTTTTATGCAAAAACTTTCGCAACACAATGTGTGTAGGTAAGAAAAATAAGTCCGAAAATTTTGTGCTGATTTTTCATGTCTATATTAATCCTCTTATCTATGTTAATATGTGCTTTTTTTAGGTTTTTGATGATGGTGAAGTTGATGGTGATCCTAAAGTATATTTTCTTTTTTTGTTGGTTATGAGTTTTTAGTGATTTGAGATATTTGTTAGTTTATAGTTCTTGGGTAAAGAAAATGTCAATTTCTTTTTTGTATAGTGTTTGTGGTTAAAAAGGTGAATGAACTTGTGTAATTTATGCTAAATTTTGTACCTTGATTTTAGTAGTTTTGATAATTATCAAAGAAATGGGATTCATTTTTGTGAATTACAATTAGAGTTTAATGTGTTAACGAGTTTTTGTTATTTCAGTTTTAATGTAAAAAGGTTAAATTTGTAAGGGTTTCGATAATCATGGGGATAAAAGAGGATAAAAATAGTGTTTCTTATATGAAACTTATTTTGTGTTAGTTTTGCATGTCGAAATTTATACACTAATCTCTTAATATTTGTGCCTTTTCAGGTTCTTGATGATGATGGTGACGTTTTGTCTAAAGATTTCTTTTGGTTGGTCATGGGTTTATAATTATTTGAGTTGTTTATTAGTTTGCAGTTCGGATGTAAAGAAAAGTGTGTCATTTTTTGGTTGTATGATGTTTTGGGTTAAAAATAGAGTAGGGCTGTTTAATTTATACAAGAGTTTCTACCTTGATCGTAGTGGTTCATGCAGGATTTGCATGTCAAATTTTATCCACTCATCTTTTACAATTTGGCATTTTCAGGTTCTTAATGATAATGGTGAGGGGTTGTGTAAGAAGAATGTTTATGCTGAATTGTGAGGTTTAATATGTTGATGGTGATTCTAACTTATGTTTATATTTTGTTGGTTATGTGTCTATGGTCACTTGATCTATTTGTGTTAATGTGTTTTTGTTACTTAATAGTTCTAAGATAGAAAAAGATATGTGTTTTTTGTGTGTGTGATGTTAAGGTTAAAATAAAAATGATTGAAGATGTGTGTATTGGAAAAGAGAAAAGCAAACCAGTAGCAAGAGGTGGTGGTGTGGTGATTAAAGACAGTGAAGTGATGAATGTGGAAGCAGAAAGGGGTGTTAGAAGCAAGTCTATTATGCTTGGATTAAGAGTCATTGGAGATAAAGTTCAACAATAAAAAAGGGGCAAAAAATGATGTCATGGGCAAGTATCTAATTGTTAGTTAGATATAATTCGGTACTTTCCCATTTTGTTACTGATTTGCATATCATTTTTGGTGTGTTTGTGAACCTTATAACTTTTCCAAGTCTTTGATTACGTGTTAGTAAAATTGATCACACATTGGCTTGTTTATACGTATTTATGAACCTGATAACTTTTGATTATGATTTGTAGGTATAGTAGGTTGTGGAGTTTTTGGTTGATCCAACTTTTGGAATCATTGGTTCATCAAATAGTTGTTCATCAGTAGGATGTTTAAAATGTAATTTCAAGTACAATATTTTGGGATGATGTGTAACAATTCAAAACAATGACAATGTTATTGGAAGTACAAGCTTTATGAATGTAGAAATCTAAACACTGTCTGATATTTGTTTGCGTTTTAGGCCCATATTTTTTTGTGTTTGTTTTTGTTTAAAATATTGTATTGTAAAGATGTTGTATTGTCTTATTCTTATTTTGGATAAATGTTTGTCCTTTGTGCTTTTGGTATGTATTTGAGGTTTTGGTTTGCATTTTGGACTAATATTTGACTTTTAAAAGTCAAACATAGCTTTTGGTATGTACACACTTGTATTGACCAAATAACTAGTGTAAAGCATCCAAACACCCTCAAATGGTTATAAGCATGTGAGCTTTTGTTATGCATTTGAGGTTTTGGTTTACATTTGTACTAATGTTTTTGACCTAAAATCAAACTAGTTTTTTTGGTATGTACACACTTGTATTGACCAAATACCCACTGCAAAGCGTCCAAACACCCTCAAATGGTCATACACATGCTTCTTTTCAAGTAAGACTTGATATGGGTCTGATGTTTAATGCATATCAGCACATGAACTCTATCAGGACATGAAGTTTGATGTTCAATGCCTTTCCACTTCTTATGGGTCTGATGTATACACTTGTAAGAATCCAACTCTTACCATGTTTTACTTTTATAAATCAACAAATATGTATAATTAAATTATGGCATCTGTTTAAAACCAATTACCTAACATCAAACATACTTATTTTTTACTAACACTTCATTTGCCATTGAATTTCTCCTACCTCTGACACTTTCATATTATTCCAATTATACTAACAACTTCTCCCAAATACCATTTACATCATTAACTAACATAAATAGACATAGATACACACTGATGTGGTCTAAAATAACCATATTTTTGGACAAATTTTGACTTTTAAAATTCAAACCTTGTCAATTCATATGAAATAGATAAATGATCAACTAAGTAAACAAACATCAATAATCAATAATTAATAATCAATG
Source organism: Chrysanthemum makinoi (assembly GCA_910596185.1). Classification (NCBI taxonomy): domain Eukaryota; kingdom Viridiplantae; phylum Streptophyta; class Magnoliopsida; order Asterales; family Asteraceae; genus Chrysanthemum; species Chrysanthemum makinoi. The sequence goes on along the minus strand of OU343224.1, from coordinate 204,616,069 downwards.
GCAAAAAAAAATTATAATAATAATAATAATAATTAATCGTTATAGAGGATCAAATAGAACAAAATTCATTAACAATAATTCATGGATACCTTACAAAGGATTTAAAATAAATACATATACAAGATACCACCAAAACAAAACTATCTTAACCTAAGATACCTAATTCCATTTTACTAAGGAAGAAGTTCTTTTCACGGGCACTGAGGTCAGATTCTAACACCTTAATCTAAAGCGCCATTGCTTGATCCAGATTACGTTTTTGCATTGCCTTCTTCAAACGAATGGTTACGCACGCCACACCACCACGTGCTTTTTCAGGTTCACCAATCACTTATTCCCTAGCTTTTAAGGTCATGGTCAGTTCGAGGCAAAGTCGTTTCAATCTTTCCTTACGTTGCTTGTCTTTTTGAACTTCCCTACTAAGAAGTTTGGTTAAAAAAAATATGTCATTTTCGACTCTTCATTGTGTGTAGCAGCCATTTTGATGACAATGGAATGTTTTTTAGATTTAAACAAAAGTTTATGGGTGGTGTTGAAGAACTCTGGGTTTATTGAATATCAGTGAGGAAATGAAGTTTAAAGATTTTTTAGGAATTTGAAACAGTGTTTAATTGAATTATGATTGAGAGTTTGATATACAAGAGTTGAATTAAGAGTTGCAAGTTATGCCCCTGTGAATATGGTAGCATCAAGAACGTAACCAAGGAGGTGAGTGTGTTAAATGGCAGGGAATTAAAATGACTAAAATACCCTGACTTAGAAAACATAAACTAACAAGATTTTTTAACAATAATTACCGAAAGACACAATTTGCAACAAAAAGTGAACAGGAGTGGCAAAACTTGCAAAAAAAACGAAAAAAAAAAATTGATGGCAAGACATACGAATTCAAAAAGCTACATGGACAATTTTTGCAGTATACTCGAAAAGTTATTCAGTTGCAAGTTGGAACAAATATAAGTAATAATTTATCATTTTACCTAATATTTCTGATATTATAAGTTACGCATATGATTGATGGATTAATATGTAATATTAAGTATCTTAATATCATTAAGGTATTTTGTGGTCATTATAAGTTCATAATAACTACAAAGATTTTGAAAGAAAAATACACAAAGCAAACATTTGTTCGCTATCCACAAAAGAAAATAATGACAAGTATGATATTTTTTTCAATTATTTACCGTTTATTATACCTACCACAAAATATAAAAGTTTTGTTAGTAAACGCTCAAAATGAGACGAGAAAGTTAGATATTTGCATCACTTTATATTATTCAATGACATCTAAAAAGCGAGTTTAAAGAATATAACACGCTCTATAGGACGTTGTGGAATTTTGAATTAAAATATTAATTCTTTTATGGTTAATGATTACCAACAAATCAAATACAACTTGTATTCTCCAATGCATTCGTGGGTGTTTAATGGTTGGTAATGGAAGCAAAAAGGTTTTATTGATAAACCTGCTCCCATTTTGTTACTATTAAAAAGTTGATACAATTCTAAAATACATATCTATAGATAAATTATTGTAATGATAATGATATGATATAGAATTCCAACTAGCATTTTCAATATAAAATGGTTCCAACTAACAACAGGCATTTGATCATAAAAACTAATATTCACGATATGAATTTTATAATGTTTTAGAGCATATAGTTGGGCGAACGAGTTAAGCCTCGCTAGTTGTTAGATTCGACTTTATAATTCCTAGTGTTATATAAATAAACGAGTTAAGATTAGAGTTAGTAATTAGCTATTAGATAACGATCGCTAATCTCAAGGACCGGTTCCGACCTCTCTTTTGTGCATCACTAGGTATGACATACCATTGTTGTCATGAAAAGCTATCAAATTTATTAAAAAGAATGATAACCAATAAGTAATTGGAAGTAAATAAATGCAGTCTATAATGGACGACTAAGATAATTTTTTATGGCCAATCAATTGCTAAAAGGCAAGTGTTGGGGACCAAAGTTCCAATTTGTCTGATGACTAAATATTATTAAGTGCTAGAAAGATCAAGGTTTAATTTCATGAAATGTGTTTTTTCTTGTATCACCGGCTTATACGTGTGATTCTGTGTTCAACAACATGTGGAACATCTTCTATTTGGTGTATGTAAGATCCATATTGATTAGGGTATAATGATCTCTTTCTAAATTTGAACATAAAATTGTTTAAGCATAGTTACTTCGCTGATAAATAAATAAGCGAGTGTCTTCAGCAAGGCTTTATCAGGATAGTTTAACGTGTTAAATACTACTAGCTTGAAGATATTTTATCTCCGTGATGCGGTGTTAACAAGAAAAAGTCAAGTACGAGTTTAGTAAAGTTGCAGTAAACTGTGTCAACTGTACAAAACTATACAAAGATCAGTAAAACGCCAAGATTTTATACAACCAACCTTCCCGTTTATTTTATTTACAACATCTGACACCCACTTCAAATGTGGATACATGTTATGATTTGAGTACTTACAAAGAAAACAGATTTATAACCAAGAACCAGATCTAACTTTGAGAGAGAGATCTAAAATACACATAGTAAACGATAACTACTAACTACAAAAATAAAGAGAAAGACATTGTATAGTACATCTTCTTAGGGCTTCCGGTATGACACTTTAGACCAAATCTTCCAACTCTTGACACTTTTAGTGCCTGCAATAATAAACACGTGCACACAATATCCAAACTGTAACAAAGTATATATCTAATAGTACTTGTTAATCCCTGAACTTCAAAACTGTTTTCACTAACAGTCCAAGATACAAAGTTGAGATTACTCTTTTGAACATTCCCCCTTAAGCTCAGCTTTGTACATATCATACAAACAAAGCATTTCACAGAATCTGTTATGATCCTGCACATCAAGTCTTTTGGTAAAAATATCTGCAACATTATCTGCAGACTTTGTCTTAACAGTTTTAACAATCCATACTGAAACCTTTCAATCTCAAAATGTTTTGTTCTTTCATGAAACACAAGATTGGCTGCTATTTGAATAGCAAAACTATTATCATAGAGTAAATAAGAACAAGTAGAGAGATTTTAATGTTCATTTCAGCCAAGATTTTTTGAATCCACATTACTTCACAAGTTAAATTCATAGCTCTATATTATGCTTCGCAGAAGATTTAGACAACATAGATTGTTTTTTACTTTTCCAGGACACTAAACCTCTACCCAAAAACACACTATAATCAGTCACAGACTTTCTAGAGACTTTACATTTAGCCCAGTTTGAGTCAACAAATACACTCAAACCAAACTCACTTCCTTTACAAAAGGATATACCTTTACCATGTGCATTTTTAAGTTATCTCAATACCCTAAAAGCTAACTTTAAATGAGACTACATTGGTGCATGCATAAACTGGCTTGAAATATGTACTGCATAGCTTATGTCAGGTCTTGTATGAGTAAGATATATAAATTTACCCACCAATTTCTGGTAATTATTTATACCAGTTAAAGGTAAGTATGCAACAACCTTATTTGGCTTTTAACCACTATCTTTAGTCTCTATAGGAGTATTGCAAGGTTTCCAAGCTAACATATCAAACTTAGGAAAAACTTCAAGGCAATATATCCTTTGTGTGATTCTCATCAGACTCAAGTACTTATATACACAAAAAGTATTTAACTTTACCCGAATCTTTGATTAAAAATTTATAGATCAAAAACTTTTTTATTTCATTAATTTCATGTACACTGTTTCCTGTAATGACAATGTCATCTACATAAACTAGTCAAGCTATGAAATTTCCATTTTTAATTTTAGTAAATAAGGAAAAATTATTTTTACTTTGCTCAAAACCATTTCAATCAAAACAGATGTTAATTTTTCGTTCCACTTCCTAGGAGCTTATTTTAAACCATATAAAGACTTATTTAACTTGCATACCCTAGTATATGATTTGTCAAAAAAAAACCCTTCAGGTAGAGACATATAAACATTTTCTTCAAGTTCACCTTATAAAAAAGAATTGTTAATATCAAGTTGATAAACTGGCCAACTATTTTGAACTGTTATAGCAAGCATACATCTAACTGACACAATTTTAACAACAGGTGAAAAATGTTTCTACATAGTCTATACCTTCTTTTTTATTGCACCCTTTAGCTACCCATCTAGCCTTAAATCTCTCAACCTATCCATTAGACTTGTATTTGACTTTAAACACCCACTTACCTCCAATAGGCTTTCTGCCATTAGGAAGGTTAGTTATAGTACAAGTACCATTTCTATTTAGTACTTCCATTTCAAGATTCATGGATTCAATCCATCTTATATCACTTGCAGAAGACTTAGGCTCAATTATTTTGTTCAGACTTGTTGAAAAACTATAATTTTCAAAACTTAACTTAGAATAGTTAACTTGTTTGTGAATACTATATTTGACTTTAGTATTTATTTCATAATCACCCAGTTTAACAGGTATGTTTGTTTTTCTAGAAGACTTTATAGTGTATGTTCTAAGATTGCTCTGTCAGTTTAGTGTGACAACCGGTATATGAAACATATCATTAAACTCTTGGTAATAATTGTCATCACACTCAGATTATTTTTCATTTTCTTCAAGTGTTGCATTATCCTCCCCATCACTGGTTGCTTATAATGAGACACTAGGATGCACCACCTCATCATTTTTTTGTGTCATCAGTGTTTTCAGGACCTCCTAGTGATGAGTGGTTTATTCCCTCACTCTTTCTCGAGTGTTTATCTTTCTTTTCATCATTGGGATCATCTGATACAGTTACATCATCTAGGTAATGATTAAAAAAGTTTAAACTATCTGTGTTTTGAAATTGCAAACCAAAATATTTATTTTCAATACTATTTTTGAAAGGAAATACAATTTCATAAAACTTCACATCCCTTGAGAAAAACATTTTCTTACTTTCAAGACTAAACAGTTTACAACCTTTTTTCTTAAAAGAATAACCAACAAACACATATATTTCAGACCTAGAAAAAAACTTATCAAAATTATTTAAAATAGTAGAAAAACATAAGCACCCAAAGTTTTTAAATGAGAGATATTTGGTTCAATTTTATACATCATTTCATATGGTGACTTTCTAGACAACACAGAACTTGGTAACCTGTTAATAAAGTAGACTGTAGTTAGAATGCATTCAATCTACATGTTCAAAGGAATCTCCCCTGAAACATGAGGGCTCTAGACACATTTAATAAATGTTTGTGTTTTCTATCAGCTATCCCATTCTATTAAGGGGTATCTGCACAAGCAGTTTGCTGCAAAATCCCATTTTCTTTACAAAACTTGTTCATATTTTGATTTACAAACTCTATCCCATTATCAGATCTAAGAAACATAACAGATTTTACAAACTAGTTTTTAATCAAAGTATAGAAAGTGACAATATTTTGAAAACTTCATGTTTCCCCCTCAATAAGAAAACCCACACAGCTCTAGAAAAAGCATCACCCACAGTCAGGAAGTGCTTAAAACTTTCCCTGCTTTGAACCATATATCTACCACATACATCTAAGTGAATCAACTGTCCAACATCTTTTGTTTGATGATCACTTAATAGAAATGGTTCTATGGTCTGTTTAGCCTTATAGTAGACCTCACAAGGGTCAATATTAGGTTCATTTTTAAAATCAAGTTTATGTTTTAAAATGTTTAAAACTTGATTAGCAGGGTAACCTAGCCTATTATGCCGAATACATTTAGACAAGCAACACATTTTTATGTTATTATTGGTTATCTTCATACCTATATTAAGAAAAATACAATCCATTTTTTTGATTACTAGTCCCCACTTGGGTCCTTAGAACTGAATCTCGTATAGCACAATATCCACATCAAATATGACTCTGTATTTATTATTTATGTTAAGTTTGTACACAGACAGTAAACTGACTTGGTAGCCAGGAACTACCAAGACATTGTGAATGATAATTTTGTCTATCAGTTTTAAACTTCCAATATGAGTGACAAGTGCCTTAGTCCCATTAGGATGACCCACAGTCATGTTAAGTTTTGAGACATCAACAATATTAAACATGTTCAGAATAGTGTAAGTCATATGTTGACTTGCACCAGAATCAACAATCCAACCTATGTATAAATTGTATGTACTTATGTTGGTATTGTGATTAAAAAACCTAGAAGTGCATAAACTAACAACACAGTTCATACCTGCAATGTTTGCAGGCATACAACTGAACCCAGATTTTTCACTGATCAAAGCCATCAGTCTTTGATATTGATCATCTGTAAAGGTGTTAGATGAACCCACAAACTAATCTTTATGACCTAAAACAGCACTGTTGCTAATATTATGATAAATATTAATTTTCTTTTTGAAACCAGGAGGATACCCAACTAATTCAAAACACATTCAAAATACCTATTAGCAGTATGTCATTCATATTGCAATGAGTATAGATCAAGTTAGGTCTATTAAGTTTTCTGAATTGACTGTTATTATTAATAATTTTATTAGCAGGGCACTCATTAGTTTGGATTAGTTCTAGATGCAAATGCAGAGTTACCACTTTTAGACACAAATTGAGATGGAGTACTCTTCTGAGACTCATTCGTAAACAGGGTGGCAAAGGAACGCTTGACATCAGGAATGGGTTCAGCTATGAGAATTATGCTCCAAATGGGAGCATACACCTCATCAAGACCCACGAGAAATTGCATCAGCTTGATAAGCTGATTATGTTCCTTTAATTATGCAGAACTTGCACAAGTGCAGTCAGGAAGATTGATTAGGGAGTCATATTACCTCCATAATGAACTTATAATAATATTATGATAATGGTAAACCGAATTGAGTGAATGAATGTATCTTATAATGCATATTGAATATTATTGATACATCTTGTTTGTTATAAGTTTCTTCCGATTCATCTTATACTTCTTTAGAATTTTTAGAAAAAAATTGTCCCATAAACACATCTTGAGAAACGTATCCAAGAATCTAAGACAAAACCACAGAGTTACACCTATCCCATTGTTCTTTCAAAAAAACAGCCTCAACATGCTTTTAATTTTTCCATTTATAAAACCAAGCTTATTTTTAGTATGAATTGCTATAGTAATAGTAGCAGACCAAACTTTGTAATTTTCAGTACCTTCTAATTTAAAACTGATTAAAGGTATTCCAGTAGTATCACTACTGTGCAAGAACAATGGATCAATATGATCAAGATGAGCCTCATTGGATCCAGATCCAGAAGACTTATCTCCATCAACCATGCTAAAAAAACCAAAAAAGAAAAACAATTGGAAATGAAAAAACAGATACACCTTATCACTCATTCAGTCACAAATAATCCACCAACAATCAACAACACCAAGCAAACAAAAAATCCCTTAACCTAACCCTTCCACCAATTCGAAAAAACTAAAAAATAAATTTCCTAAAGAAGAGGGCGTGAGGGGCGTTACAGTCCACGCAACTCTAAGAAATCTAGTGACCAAAAAGGTTAACCAATGAGAGCACAACGGGAACATAATCAATACACCTGAAAAACAGAAAACAAGATTTTCGGAGAGTATAGTGCAATTAATCTTATCACAACAACAATAAGATCAATAAAAAACAAGATTTCACCCAGAACCAACCAATCTAAATCAAGACCTAAAAAACTACCAAGATCTAATAGATCTAAACCAATAATCATTAATTAACACTCGTTAATCACACACCAACATCCATAATCAAAGATCCCCAAATTTTAGAAAACCTTAAATTTGAAACCTCTAATTACCAGCAAATAAAACCTTGAATCACCTGATTCATACTACAAATCACCAGATTAACCACAAGATCTAAACAAAACTGAACTCAAAACGCCCAAAAGTTTTGAAACCCTAATTTTTTCAAACTTTTTGAAAACAAACGATCTTTGTATCAATGACAACATGGCTCTGATACCATGTAGCAAACTATACAAAGATCAGTAAAACACCAACATTTCATACAACCAACCTCCCCATTTATTTTATTCACAACATATGACACCCACTTCAAAATATGGATACAGGTTTTAAGTTCAGTACTTAAAAAGAAAACAGATTTACAAAAATAAAGAAAAATACATTATATAGTACATCTTCTTAGGGCTTCCGGCATCAACACTTTAGACCAAATCTTCCAACTCTTGACACTTTTAGTCCTTACAATAATAAACACATACACACAATATCCAAAATATAACAAAGTATATATTTAAAAGTACTTGTTAGTCCCTGAACTTCACAACTATTTTCACTGACAGTCCAAGATACAAAGTTGAGATTACTCTTTTGAACATCAACACTGTTTACACAAGAGAGTTTGGGTTCTTCCAAAAGATAGAAACATTGAAATGGAAGATGTACTTATTCACTTAATGTTTGACAAAAGAGAGTTTTGGTTCTTCCAAAAGACCCTCACGTGAAAAACTTATACGACTGCTTATGTAAGAGAATGTTTGTCAATAGTAAATGCTAAAATTTTCAATTATAGAATTCTTAATAAAAACATTTATTATGTTGTTTGAACTAGTAGTACTCTGTGTGCTCAGTCAATGACATTTGAGTTCATCTACAAACTTTAACTTTGTTTTAGTTTGTTTGTCCGAGAGTGCACTGTTGTCATTTGGTAGTTCTTTTGATTCATTTTAATATAGAATTATACATTGAAAAGTATTGAATGTTGTTATGTTTACTTAAATTTCAAATTGATTTATCTTAATTATGATAAACATGTTCAAAAAGCCATAGTTTGTTACAGTTCACTGTTGCGTTAACAAACTAGGACCAACAATATAAGTATCAACATCAACAGTATTATAGCTGCAAAACTTCGTGGCCTTGTTAGTTTGTATCAAGGCATGCTCTCAAGAGTACATATAGTTTCATTTCTTTACTTTTAAGAAAACCTTGAACATTTTCAAGGTTTTGATTATTAGTCACAGATGAAATGTATACCAAACTTGATAGCATTAATTAGAACATCTATTATGATGAAATTTTTATAAGTTTTATCAATATATAGCCATATCATACCACACAATCAGATAATAAAGTGTTACATTCTGTAAACCTATTCACACTATAACACACTCTTTACACTTTTTGAAACTTAATTAAACATTTAATGTTGAGACAAAATAAACTTCAAATGGTAGCTTGAGCATAGGTTTTTTTTTTTTGCTGTCTTTTAGAGTTTTTTCTTGTATATTGTTTTGCTTTTATGTGTTTTAGCTTTCGTATGTGTTCTATCCACCATCTTATCTCCTTTTTTTCACCTTGTTTGTCTATTTTTGTTAAATGGCTTTATGGCTTTTATGTATGTTTTTATTTTTTTATTTTTTTCTCTTGTATGCTTTTGCATTTTTAATGCCTTTAAATTTGTTTGTTTGGTGTGTGTTGCTTTTTTTTCTTCTTATATGTTGCTATGTGAAATTTGATCTTATGTGCCTTTGGTGTCTCTCTTTCCTTATTTTGGCCATCATGCTCTTTTGTTTCTTTGTCTGTATGCGTTTGTGTCTTTTCTTGCCTGTATGTTTTCGCTTTATATGTTTCCGTCTACGTCATTGTATCCCTTTCCTCGCAACTTGTTTTTTGCGTTGCACACTGCAGCGCTGCTGGGGGTTTTTTGGGCAGTCCTTTACCTACGGGTAAAGGTGTGATTGTCCTCGCTCCGGCGAGATTGGGTGTTGTTGTACAAAATAAACTTCAAATCAAAATTTATGAATGTTATGGACCTATACATAATGCTAGATACATTTATGCTACGTAAGCATGAAATTAGTGTCCATGCGTTATTTTTTCTAACCCCACTTTAACGCATTCGAATTATGTGTGATGTTTATAAAAATAGACTTAAAAAAATAAAAAATAAAATAAAATAAAAAGTGTGCTACAATTATAAACCTTAAAAAAGTTTACCGTAATGAAAATGAATGACACTAGTATAGATAATATTAAAAATAAAAATTGGCTATCATATAATATGCCATTTGACATAAAATGAAAATTTTAGAGCTTTTACTAGAGTTGCATGTAATTTTGTTGGATAATGGAGCATATTATATGAAACCGCCTTCAATAATTTGTTCACCAACACGTGAACAACTATGATAGTGACATGGATCTAAAGTATCTAGAGTGATTGACTTTTAAAGTCAATGGTCATACTTGACTTTTCACAAAATCTTACCATTTCTCCTAAAAAGATTGTGAAGAAAAAGTCAAAAAACTATGCAGTTTACACTTTGCACGAACAAGCAAATATAAAACTCGAAAACATATTTGAAATGCCAACAAAAAAAATAAAAATAAATAAATCATAGGACTTGCAAGAACAAGCAAAGATGTATGACTACTTCTAATGATGTAACAATTCTCAAAGTCCATTTTTGGTTAGCTAATCACAAATATGTTCAAAGTCCATGTTCACATTTAGATTCCTGTTGTGCCTCTCAATAAGGCACCAAGTTCTTACAATTAACCACAAGAATGTGAAGCTCTCTTAAAATTTTTCAGTAGTCGATTTGATGCTATGGTGGTGTTACATACAGTCCAAGACGGTTAGTCCTAGAACCACGTTACGTGTTCTGGCAAAGCCTTTGTGTACCTTATAATTTGCAGTCGATCGCTATAATAGAATGTTGAGGTTTGGTTTTGCAACACGGTGTCAAGGTCTTAAAATGAAAATAACGAACAATAAAATGATGTTCAATGATAGCCTATCCCAATATGTTGATTTCTAAATCTTGATTTACACAAGTTAAATGGAAACGATTACATCTTAAAAAGCCGCATAGCATACTTAAAGAGGTATCTGTGTAGACATTGCACTAATCATTTATAACACATAGCCTCAAGTACAGTTGGACTAACAAAAGCATACGCATACGGAGTTTGAGATAGTTCGTTAAGAGAAGTTAGTATGTACACAAAATCGACTAACTACTTGCAAGTCAAGTGTTAATCCCTTCTACACTGCCTTTTTGGTAATGTTCTACGTTGTTGCACAGTACTAACTGCATCTTTAGCCTTACATTTCTGCTGCCTTTTCATCTGCTGTGGTGATTTCTCCTTGCAAGTATCTTTCGTTGGATGTGAAGATACCACTGCAACTCCTGGTTGTATCTCTTCTTCTGGAATCTCGCACGGCCTCGCAGGTCCACTTCTACGTTGTCTCACCGTACCTGCTTGCTGAGAAGATACCACTGCAACTCGTGGTCCTTGTATCTCTTCTTCTGGCATATCACACTTGCCATTGAAGGGCTTCATATAGCAAAACCTGTAAAAGAAAATCACTCCACTTAACCATTGGTAAAAGAACAGAAAGGTAGAGTAATTCTGCATATTAAGCCCTGAGAAATTTCAAGAGTTCACGTTTTAAGCATTGTATGTTTGGTTGTGTGCTATATAAATACTAGTACTTGAGTCTAAAATCGATGCTATTGATATGAGCCATGAGGTATCCGTATACTGTATACAGATAACTCATACTTATCTCTATAGACTACTAAACTTTTAAGCATCTTCTTCAGCTATTGCGCTTTGACTCGAGTAAATTTATCTCTACCACTAGTAGACTTGTATCACAAACACGACTACACAATCAGGAAATTAACAAGTATTTGAGAAAAAAGAAAAAAAAAAAAAAAAAAAAAAATGAATATGAATACCATTCTATAGGAAGTGTCTTGCTATCAAATTTAGGGTCCAGCATCCTCCATTTCCTACACATGTTGCACTGCGCCCATTCACGATCAGGCCTAATCTGAGATCCACTTGTTTCCTAGATCACAAAAGTAACAAAAAAAAATACTAAATATATCAATAATATATGGCAAAAGGAAATGCATATCAACCATATCAGAACAGCCAATGTCTTGAATCTGGAACCATATTTTGACTAAAAAATGTCAGCTGTTAGACATATCATCCATTCGAACCACTATTTTTCCAAGATTACACGAATTCGTAGATATTAAGATATGGTACACAAAATAACTGAACTACTCAAACAATGTCACCGTATGTAAGACTCTACCATAATGGCATAATATATAAAAAAGAGTTATAACGCATATTTCAAATTCTCACATAACAAACTTAAGAATAATTTAAACAGTAACACACAAATTTGAGTTAAGACAACCAATTGAACGGTTAAAGTACAAAACAAATTAAAGAAGGAATTTCCAATTTAACCTTGTTGATAGTGTTCTCCATGTACTCATTTGCCTTTTCACTGAGCCAATCTTCAAGCTTATCATAAGCTTCACATCTCTTAAATTGTTGTTTGCTGATATGCACCCCAGCATGACCACCATCGTCCTGAATAATAACCAGCCCGAACAGAAGGAATTATTAATACTTGTACACGGAAATTTGCAAGTATCAAATCTGAAAGCTTGAAGAATAGAAAATGCACCATCACTTTAGTGACATCAATCACGCCAATAATCCCGTGACTCTTTTCACCATTAGTTATCATGCTCCCAACCCTTTTGTAAGCCTGTAAGAAGAATTAAAAACGGAAACTTTGGTAAACAGCATAACCTATACGAACCTTGTAGCATTAAAGAGGAACAAACGGTACACAACGAGAAGCTAGAATGGCAATTTCGAGCTGTTTACTCAAGAATGGGGCAATTATGGGTTGAAAGTTACCAGAAGTCTATTATTCTAAGCTTAAATCCTGCTAAATCGTTTTTATTCAAAGATTGATAAGTTTCTTTTATGACCATAATAGCTTGAAAGGTGGATAAGTATTGTAAATTATTGTTTTTCTCATCATTATTAATGCAAACTGAAACATGGATAAAAAGTGTTCATCATTATCCAACCCAACCATAGTCCATCTCAACCAAAAATGAATGAACATATAAACCATTGTAGATTAGAGGAGTCAAATGTCACCTCGATCAACCGCCCATGCCAATATAAAAATATTCCACAACTTCGTTGATCCAAATCGTGTTGAGTATGTCCAAGAAAGAGCTGAACTGGTTTATTCAAAACAGAACCCTTCTGTATGCTGGTGTTGTGTAGAAATCTTGCTAAAGGACGGGATTTAACCTGTTGCAAGTGTCTACCTATTGATCAAGTAATCTTGTTTGGTTCAGGAATAATATGTACGTAAACGAATAATTTACCAGTGACCCTTGAACTTTTATCGCCATTTGTGGATCTAAGAAGATGACCTCTAGATAGGATCTCAGTGAATAGTCTAAACGAACCTGAAAACCATGATGAAAAAAACAGATTTTACATACAAACAAACAGATTGATATTATATAAATTCTATAAAAGTTGAGGGATGATAGACACCTCGTTGAATCGACATCTTGGCCTGTGTGACCGTATAAAAATGTCGCCTTGATAGAATGAACTACGGCCATTCAGTCCAGCATCCCATTCAAGGGAGTATTCTGATCCACATTGCATTAAATTCCATACGTACACTTGTGTTCCTGTACGCTGTTTGTCAAATAGTGCTATTTTTTCACCGATATAGTATACATTGAATGGTGAAAATTCGATGATGGTTTGCAAATTGCACTTCGCTGAAGCTTCATCTTGGGTATTTGTATCAATATCCATAAGATGTCCATTTCGAGCATAAGTGACAATCGGAATCTCAACAATCTGTAGCAACAAGATCATGGCAAAAAAGGTTTAAATGTCACAACACCATATATATAAATTTGAAAAATACGGAACAGATTCATACATCTTTTCCATCATTTAGTGTTCGTGAAAGTAAAGCAATAGATCTGGAGTTAGCAGTCTGGGTAATAACCAATGCATCTTTCCCGAGCCCCATCGCTGCATTCTGGAAATAGTATCAAAGATTACGAGAGAAACAACCATTAGGATGTAATATAGCTTAAATTATAACTACAAGAAACGAGCATTACCTTAAATCCAACACCGAATCTTCCTATACGATTAGGATCATTTGTATCCGGTTGCTCGTTGCCAAACATTACCATCTTCGAAATGTCATCATGGCCCATCCCATGACCATTATCTACAACTGCCAGCATAGGAATTTCATTCCCAGAACTACCTATCATCTCAATAGAAATATCCAACCTGATATAAAAAAAAAAGAAAAAAACCAAATTTAGTTTTAGCATACATCATTATAGTATGATACATGATTGCTGTATCAAATAATGTTTATGCAATAAAAGTGGGTACATTGTAGCTTTAGCGTCTCTTGAATTGTCCACAAATTCAGCAATAGCACCAAAAAGCCACTCAGAATGTGGTTGAGAAAGGGTACGAAGATAACTAGGATGGGTGGCCACATAATTCTTCTTCGGAGTAGTTTGTCCCTTCGCAATACTTTCTGGTCTGTTACAATTTTCAACTCTCGATTCTTGAGGTTGGTTAAGGCTACATCCAATGTTGGGATCAGGATAAGGGTCTTTATAGGCATTTCGGCTATTCACCATATTACCCATGCGCGTATCTTCACTAGAACTTTCTGAGTTTTGTAATCTAACTTCATTATCATTGTTTAGCCCTGTGCAGAAAGAAAGCACAAAACAAATACTGTTAAACAAAAGTTAGCTAAAAGAAAAAGAGAAAACGGTAATGGGTTAAACTGCATGTTACAATTCAGCAAAAAAAATCATTTACATGAAAATGAGTCAACTTGGATAGTTGGATTATATTGGAGTGATCATGTCAAACCAACAAAACCAAAGAAAGTATTAGATAAAATTGAAATGGGAGGCATATTTAAGTGTTTACATATATGAGACTGAAAAAAGGAAGTTTCAGCGGATCATCCAAACCCATTTCGGCCCATTTTGACCTGCTTTAAAAGTTACCACTCGACCCTATACTCATTAAGTCAGAAGGCATATGAAAAAAGAAGACTTGGATTGTTTGTGCTAAATTTGACGCTCTATTATAAAACTAAGGAGGGTTGAGTGGAGTCAAATTAAGGAAACATACATGTCATTGTATTAGTATGCAGTTATGTATCAGATTGCAGAGTAAAATTAGTAAAATGATTTTGCATATTAAAACTAATGAAACGAAGACTTAGATATTTGAACAATCCATCCACATCCAAATAAGAAAAATATACAGAATGAAGAGGGACATGATTCTCGCTTTTGGTGACACTATGCTCTTGTAAACCATCTAGATGATTAACTTGTTAGAAATCATATTAAGCGCAATTATGATCAACATCTACTAATCCTTTTTTTACAACTTAGACCAGTTCGGTAGCCTTACTTACTAATTAGCACAAGATGTGATTCTGTGAATAGGTCTAACAGGTTCTATTCATCCTTATTCATGCTAAACCTTGTTATTCATCTTAACTGGTAACTTTATGACCAATATCGATAGAAAGTTCACTACAACGTTTCAAATAACCTGTTTAAACAAGTAATCAAGTTTAGTGACACACTGCTACTAGTAAACTAGTAAAGTACAATCCAAAAAAAAGTAACATAGAAAAAAATAAAGTATAGAATTATCAAAAGCATAATTGACCTATTCGAAATGCCTCATCCAAGGAGTCTGCCATTATGGAACTGCAAAATAGTAACTAAAAGCCAAGTTATTTGAGGTAATATGTTAAGAGTGTTACAATAATCTTAATAACGAAATAAGCAAATATCTCCAACTAAACAAAAGAATTAAGAGCATATCTAAACTATTTATCTAATCTTGATCGATCAATAACATACAACATAGTGTTAGGAGTACTCAAACACATATATAAACAAGATTCACAAAAATGCCAATATATGTAGTATATGTCCAACAGATTTTAAACTTTTGTTTTGTTTTGGAATACATAAAAATGGTACTACAGAATGGTTGAAGCCATCATTCAAAGTATATAGCCTAATAGACCCAAGTTTCAAGCAAGCAAAATTGATTTGCCTAGTACTAAAGTTCAAACAGCTATTTCTCTCTTGACTTTCTTCTAAACAGTCACACAAGTAGCTGAAGTTAGACGTAATGGTAGTGGTGACCGTGGGTGATGAGCACCCTTCACGCATGGTCCACTCTTAAAGGGGAGGTGCAACCCACGCGTGGTGGGGTAATCTTGAGAGAAGAAGGTGAACACCACCACGGTTGACTTGAAAGTTTTGTGTGCGTATTTAAGTGCTCTATTTGTAAGGATGACGAGTGATTGAGAGGGATCGGGGATGATGTGACGCTGAGGTGGATGTGACAAAAGGATACCATTATGTCTCGTCTAAGGCGCAGTATCGTGGATCCCGATAACCGTTATTTATTTGAATTTCAGCGCCAATCATCAATCCCCACAAATACTCAAACAACTCACCCATCCTTATCACTAACATGTTATCGGGTCCCACATATATATATTTTTCATTTTTTTTAATTAATACTAAATCATGTTTTAAAGTAAATACTAAATTATAAAGCTGTAAAGTTATCTTGGGACTTGGAATACTCTACATGCAAGTCTACTATGACCACATTTTCATTTCCAAAAATATTAAACACTCTTTATTCATTTCCAAAGGCTATATGTTATCTTGGGATGTTAAACAGTCCATCTTCTTCCTCCGTCTCCTTCCTCACAACCTGCGAAATCCAAAAAAAAAAAAAGAATTAAATAGTAGGTTTTTTACGAATAGCGTGAGCCACTCAACTGGCTCAAATCATTTTGGAACGAGTTTGGCGGATGAATGGCTCAAAGCATGGTATGCTTTTGGCGCGCCATCGGGTGCATTTGGCGTGTTGTTGGCATCGATACCGCCTGCTCTAACATGAACCATCATTTTTTTCCTTTACCATACATCTATGGACCAAAAAATAAACAAACAAACACCAATTTTCTGGACAAAAGATTTTTTCAGATCAGTAGCAAAAAGACAAACACAAAAATGGCCTAGAACTACATCCATCCATACAAGATGAACAAAGGACAAATCTTTAAGGAAACCACAACATGATCTACAAGAAAATAAGCCCAAAACTTTAAAAAAAAAAAAAAGAACAACAAATATTTCCCAAAATGGCAAAAAACATGCAAAGACCTCAAAAAGCTTATATGTCCAAAAACAGCAAACATTTATACAGAAACGTACATTGTGGGTGTAAATGTGTAGAAGAACCATAGCTAAAACATAAAAGCATAATAATACAAAAACTGCTGTAAATTTTAACATACAAAGATAGTAGAATAAGTAAAGAGTGTAAAAATATGTACCCTTCTAGTAGAAGCTAGTATCAAGTTGGAGTAACAAAAAAAAGACTTGTAAAACTGAACAAGTGAAGTAATACTAGAGGGACAAAAAAGATGGTTGTCTAAGAAACTGATGACCGTTGTTGAAGATGGAAATTATACATAACAAATGGTGTGTTTCTTGTACCATAAAAACTGCCCCTAGAAGTCTGAAAAAGAGCCTCTTTAAAACTAATTCTTTATGTAAGAGCATCTTTAAAACAAGACTATATAGCGGCGACAGTAAATAGTAACATTAATTTGTGTGTCTAACTTTTCTTTATGTATATATGGGAGTGGAGTAAGTGAAAGTAAAGTTAGTGGTGGATATTTTTGTCTAATAACGTTACTCATATTTTATATTTTAAAGTTTTTAAGTAAATGTATTTTCTATTTATATGTAATATAGATATCAATTTATTAAGCTATTTCCTTGAAGGTTTTTTCGTAAAATAAATTAAAAGTTCAAAAATTACTTAAAATGTTAAAAGACATAATTCACTTCATAGGAAAAAAAAGAAAAAAAACAATCATTTACAAAAATGGTCTTGATAAACCACACTGTATGACTCGATAAAAATTTCGACACGTGTCTGAAAGATTGGTGATGTGTTTTGCTAAATCGAAGTGACATTTTGCTAGACATAAGTGATGTTTTGATGGACGGTTTTATCTTATTCGAAAAGTAGAACCCACAAGTCTAAAAAGTCAACTGCAAGTCTCATTTTTTAAATAAGACAAAACTGGTCTAACAAGACATCATATCGGTCTAATAGAATATCACTTAAATCTATCAAAAAACAATCAGCTTTTTGAACACGTGTCAAAACTTTTATGAAGTTGCATAGTGTAATGGTCTATTAAAGCCAATGTTTTAAAAGCCGTTTTTTTTAATTGACCCAGTCGAGTCGCCAGTTCACTGGGTTGCCGGTTCAACCGCCTGGTCGAACCAGTTCTATACATATATACTTTTCATGACATGTTTGATACAATAGGTATTTATTCAATTTCGATCTTACATTCAATTGAACTGATAAAAATGAAATGACTTTTTAAATTTTCATGTCTACAAAACAATCAATTTATAGTTTTAGTTTACATTAGATTTATAGTTTTCTTTTATAAAAATAAGATGACTCTATGGTATTAATAGAATCTTATCTTTATTAATCAACTTTTTAAATCAAGCAAATATAATACCAACACTAGTTTATAACTCTAATTTGTGAGTAATGGAGCATTAGTCCAATGGTTGGAGCACTTGTGCTTGAGTCAATAGACCCAGGTTCAAATCACATCCTTGGCATTTGCTTCATATAGGTACCCACCTCCGCAAAATCTATGGGCACACTGAAGAGACTTTGTGAAATAAGAGCTCAGGTGTCCGAGTCTTGGCTCGTGCTCACCCCAGTTGGTGCCCCCACTAGGCCAGGAGAGTTGTCGGAGCTATTCCTTGTGGGATGGACAATGGCTAGTGCCAAAAGGCACCCGAGATCAGGGTGTTCTCGCCAATCTACACCTTTTTACGAAATAAGTCTAATTTGTTGTTTCATCAAAACTTACCCATATGAGTCACTACCACTTTAGCTATAAACTTTTCAAATCATAATACGTTTGTTCATACAAATATTGAACTTAGCACACATTGAAATAAGAATCCACACTGCATTTACTTTTAAAAGGATCAAACTTGGTGTATATTCTTCAAATACAACGCATTGGCATTTATATCCTACATTCTTCGTTCTACTAGTAATATTTAAAATCATGTGAATCTGCCCATTGTTGTACCTTAAATGACAGCAAAACGACTTCCACCCTTCCTAATGAATAGTTTGCAACAAATTGCATTGATTTGTGGCGATTATAACATATAATATCTTCACTTAATGAATCCTTTTCAAACTTAACAATATAAAACGGGTTATGTTTTAACCGCTATGGAGCACCCATTACTTATGTTTATTTTCACCTCAAAAGAGTATGTAGCAAGAACCTTACACGCTCCATATGCAAGAAGCAAACAAAATCAAGAACATAGATATCATGCAATACCCAGGTGCTTGGCATAAAGAAGTGAATATCTGATTATTGTGTTTTCAAATTTCAAGGAGCATATAATCATTTTCATGTTTTGATCAAATGATATACAGTGAAGATTTGCAGATGATAATATATGGTGAGTCAAAGTCATCGTTTGTGAGTTATTATTATTATTTTTATTAAACGGCAATTTCAACAATCTCACAATATTTATATTACAAATCTTTCTCACATGTCCTAAGAATCCACAACCAAATCGGTTAGGGAGTTTCTCACACAACATCAGGTATCATTGAGACAGAAGCCATTTGGTAACGTTTGTGAGTTATGATGGTCAATGAAAAGAAAAATTATCCATTAAAATTGCCATTTTTAGATTGCGTACCAAATCGATACATCTCAAAAAGTTCGTTGTTATTTTACGACCAAAACCCTAAACATTAAATGTCACGTAGGCTTTTTGACGGTTTTATTAAGTTTTAACCGGTAGCCTGTAAACATTGGTGCAAATTAGCACAAAATATGAAAGTATGTTACATCGAGTGGAACAAAAATTAGTTCACGTACCAAATCGGTACATTTGAAAAAATTTGTTGATTTTATACGGCTAAAACCGTATTGGCTATTGCTGCCATTTCAATCCTCTCCCATCGATTCCTCCTTGTGTTCTCTTCTAATCGAGTCGTGAGTTCACGTTTTTCCATCCTCTCGAGGCACTTCTTGTAGAGAACTGGCTCAAGCTCGTCGAGCAACATCTTTACATTTTGTGTTAATTGTTGTACGTTTGTGCTCCAATGCGACTTAAGGTTCTTTTCAATGGCTTCCACGACAATAGGAAACACCATCTCCATATCTTGAGACACCACCCTCATGAATTGCTCGTTGTTCCAAATATAAAGAGCACGTTCAGCTACCTACAGTGCGAATAGCCAAAAATCATAATAAGTTCAACTTGAGCAAATAAAACAAAATCGCACTATAAATATATGCTATTTTGACCACCTATGTTTATAATGTAATCTGAAAAGGATTACCTGTGAATTGTCACTCTTGATGCACTTTGTGATTCGAGTCCATAAAGGAAGAGCAACCTTCAAGTACTGCCTGTGATCAATATACTCGACGATCTCCTCTAATTCCCCTATCAACAACACTTCCTTTTGACAATTCGTCAAGGGCCAATACCTCAAAATCTTTCCAATCACAACACACCCAAGCTCAACCTCCTTTTGCACATATTGTGACACACAATACGCCAATTGCCGATGATAAACCATCATATTCTTAGGTTTATGCAATGGAATCAAAACCCGTGATAAGAAAACCTTGTGTTCAACTTTTAATGGTACAGTAAATCCATTGATTATACTTCCCCATATCTCAAGAATCTCCCCTATACCATTATGCCTTTGATCAGATTCATAAATAAAATATAGTAAAAGTTCTGTCATTGATTTTCGCATGAAAGATCGGTAGAATGTGAATTTGGAGTAGATCCTGTGGACGACATTCTTTACAGCATCGCGTTCACGAGGGTCGTCGGAGTTGAAGAGATTAAGGAGGTTTAGAATGAAGTTTCGACCAATGAAATGATCTCCAAAGGGCGGACCTACATGTAACAAAGTTTTATGGTCTATGCCCATATGCAGAAATAATGGTAGTTTTCAGAGTGTTTGAGTTTCTAAGAATGTAAATTTTATAGATTTGTCACAAAATTTGACAAATTATGTATACTTAATTTTTGTTGTAGAAGCTTAGTATGCACTTGCAGAACTTTTGTAGCAGTGTTTTGTAGTTAAAGACTAAAAGTTTACTATATGCATTTACTAGAAAATTTGTTAATAGTGTTACGACATACCGTTATTTGATATTCTGGGTCCGCCACTATGTTCTCCTTGAAGGGACTTCACATCCTTCTTGCTTATCAGCCGAAGGAGAATATCGTAAACAATTTGCAAGTGTTGCCAAGCTGCAGAAGGAGCGGCAATGACGTCATCCACGTCACATGAGATGACTGAGACAGTGGAAGAAGATGGTGGTGGAAGGGGCCGGAAGAGATTGGATGCCACCATTTTATACAAACTCTCTTGGATTTCATCAGAAATAGGAGTTATTGATGTTTTTATGATAGACAAAAGTTGCGTCAGTTTGAGCCGTTTCAGAGCAGATTCTTGATCATCCAAGCGCAATTGAGTGCAGTAAAAGATTATTAACTGAAGTTCATCGTTTGTTGAATCCAAAGATTGAATTTTGTTGTCTGGACTATGGCAACCTTTAGAATCAAGATTGAACAGGAATTGGAGTGTCGTGGATTTTTTGGCTGGCGATGTTGCTGTAGTATTGGGGCTATTTCTTTGGGCACCCATGTTTCTCCGATTTTGGGTGTTTAATGTTGATCATAGAAAAAAAAAACTTAGATGATTTGCAGAATGATAAAATGTTGTTTGTTGCTTGGCTTTTGTGATCATTGATGCAGACAAAAGTGGTGGTGATTATCCTTATGTAACAAGTATTGAAGTATCCAAAATTATACAATTAAAAAGTTGCAAAAGATCCATAATAATTTGTAAACAAAATGTCCATCTTTTTTACGAGTAATTTATAGTTTTGTCACACTCATACACAGTTTTTTAATGTATGGTCGTCTCAAATTTATTCCAAAGTCAGTAATTCTTGAAACAACAAAGAATATGCAAGGCTTATTAAAATTTGGATTGTTTACAAAATCACAATACTTCGTTAACCTCATAAACCGTGTTTCTATTTGATGGACCAAGTCAATAGCACAACCTCAAACCCAAAAGATTTACTGTATCGCTTATGAATAAACAACATCGCTTACCAGTTAGAACAAAAATTGATATCAACCAATGGAATCAATCCCATGAGCTCTTGCCTCTCAAGACAATAAAAGGCCAGGAATGCAGAAACCAATTTTGATTTTCAGTAAACAATACAA
>OU343224.1:204412767-204593721 GCA_910596185.1 Chrysanthemum makinoi | reverse complement strand
TGTAACTTGACAATATGTCATAAACATATATTTCGACGATAAAATTTATTTTCAAAAATGTAAAAGTGGTATGGATATCATATGAATTTGCATGCACGACATTGTTTCATGACTTACATTAGAACACATCATTCATATTAGGTTGCGGATAGAGATCGCACCTCAGTTCAGTGTATCTACTTTTGTCATCATAATCATTGCATCAGGTGAGTTCGTAGCCCCACTTTTACTCGTTTAATTGTTTTATAAACTCTTCGGGGGAGATAAATGCTCAAATACTTGCTTTTACCTTGCATTTATATGAACTTAAATATCTTTTGTTTCACTCTATGTGTGCGTAAGTAGATTATGCCCGAACTAAATTGATCACTATGTTATGAACGCTATTAGTTGAAACACTTTCCCTGATTTTGAACCCTTCGACATGGATATTTGAGCTCTTTTAAATTGATCCGGACCCTTTAACATATAAGTGAACTCTTTGGACTTGATTTGAACTTTTTGACATATAGTTGAACTCTAGTTGAACTCTTTTAACTTGTGAAGGACCCTTTTGATATATTTTAAACTTGTTTGACGTGATTTTGAACGCTTCGACTATCTTGAACCTTTTGATATTATTCGAGCTCTTTGACTGTTCTGAACTTTTGAACTCGACTTAAATCTTTGAACTTAATTACGAACTTTTGAACGGAACTCTTGAACTTAAATACAAAATTATGACTTGTTTGAACTTATTGAACCGTACGTGCATGACCTTGGCCTAAAGTCTCCCATGTTCGGAGCATCACTATAAAGTCTCGCCTTATTGGTGGAGCGTTCTCAATAATTCTCGCCTTTTCGGTGGAGTGTGCAAAGTCTCGCCTTATTAGTGGAGCGTTCTCAATAATTCTCGCCTTATCGGTGGAGTGTGCAAAGTCTCGCCTTATTGGTGGAGCGTTCTTAATAATTCTCGCCTTATTGGTGGAGTGTGCAAAGTCTACCTTATTAGTGGAGCGTTCTCAATAATTCTCGCCTAGGTAGTCGAGTGACAAAGGAGTCTCCCTTGTTGGAGTAGTGCAAAGTCTCCCATGTTCGGAGCATCCCTGAATTATATACGTGGTGCAATATTGTGAATTATTATGGTAATTTATACTCGACTATTAGACACACTATATTTTTGTGCAATGGGTTGTGTACACACAGGTTGCAAGTTTTGTATGGGCGGAACTTGGGCGGAATGGATTCAATGCCTTTGCTGTGAACTATTATGATAACGTGCACTTGACTTCTAGACATACTACTTTTGGCAATTGGGTTGCACACAGGTTCAAGTTTTGTATGGGCTGAACTTGGAGCTGAGTGGATTTGCAATGCCTTTGCTTTGTGGACTATTCTATAAGACCAAAAACTTTTCCTTTCTGCATGAACATTCTTTAAAGGCTTTATAATTCAACCAAACTCTATGAACTCACTCAACCATTGTGTTGACACTTTTAGCATGTTTTATCTCTAGTATCTAAGGCATTCACTTCATGGCATGCATGTGGACTTATCATAGAGTCGCGATGACAGCGTCTGCATATATTTTATGCACTTAACTATCGTTTGATTGTAACAAACTCATTTTGGTATATTGGAAATATTTTGGGACCTATGTTTTGTAAACTCTGATTATTTTACTTAATCAAACGATGTATTTTCAAAACGACATTTTAGGTCGATTCGATATAAGCTGTAACTTTGATGCTATGTGATCATCCCCAGGAATTCCATTCCATTGCAAAACAGTAATTTGGGGTGTGAAATGGTATCGAGCATTGGTTATAGAGAACTAGGTTTCATCATTGACCCTATACTATAACTACATCATCATAGCATCTCATCATATCATTATAAGTGCATACTCATTATACATGCGGGTTTATGACTCAACACCCAACATCATATGAGTCGATTAGTCCAAGCATTGCATAGTTACTCCTAAATTATACATAGCCTGATCACCTATGTATAATTCAGGAAGAATCATGCAATGAAGGGAGTAGTAGTCTCATATGTGTAACAATTCGTGTCGAGCCAAATTTTCAAAGATTTTCTTCAAACCACTTGTTTCGGTTTGATCAAGCGGCAGTTCTTGTTTGATGAGTTGCAAAGATCAAGCTAGAAACAAGTTGTTGCTCAAACCGATTTAGCCTAATCTCATGACAGTTCTTGTCTGATGAGTTGTGAGATTTAAAATTGGTTACCTAAAAATCTTTTGAGGGTTTTTTCGAGAATGGAAAAAGCACCTCATCAAGCCTAATCATAAGAGAGCATGTATTTAGGGACGGAAATGCTCGTAGCACGAGAACGTATTTTAGTTGAACGAGGAACCCATATGCATGAACATTGACGTGATCATTTAGACTATTTGTACGAGCATGAACTTTTAGAACTCTTGTCGAGGTTCGGACCATAGTATCATTAATCGAATCACGAGGACGTGATTCCTCTAACCGGGGAAGAATGTCACAATTCTCAATTTCCAGTCATTTTTCAAATTTACTATACATCTCGGGAATTTACTATTCATCGGTTACTATTCATCATTTTACTATTCATCGTTTTTGGAGTCAATTTGTTATTCTGAGAACGTATTTCAAAATTTTAGTATTCACGAAACACTATTCATCCCCGGAGAAAAATTTATATTTACGACCATTATCTGCATATTAGTTCATGCATGGGTTTGCATAGTTCATTAATGTCATTTTCCTATTAAATAAACGCTATCGCGTAATTATTTATTTTAAATATTTGATCCGACACTTTCAAAAATTATCCGATATATTTTTTATACTCATTTAAGACTATAAAAATTATATTATTAGTTTACCCGATGTTTTGAATTTATTTTGGTATTTATATTGTTACCTATATATATTCTGACGGTTATTTCAATCGCGTGAGCTTTACTAAGTAACCAGAGACTATGATGAGTCTACGTATTCTAGGCATTTCATTTTATTTATAGTCATATTTTATATGAACTATCGCTATTTTGTCATTTTTATGTAAACTTTGTACTTTTTTTTGAGTTACGTGATCGTTGAACCAACGTTATTAGTTTTTTTTTAAATGTATACGCACTCCGTTAAACTTATCACTCAACTAATATACTAATATAGAGTATATTGATAAGTTTTAATATGTTTATAAGTATTATATTTTTATGTTAACCGGTTTTAAGTTTTGTAACTTAAGGGCTTTACATTAGTAAGTACCGAGATCAAACTATATCCTCTAATCACTAAACTAACATTATATAATATTATAAACACTAAATAAACACAATATTAAAACCACAACTCTTTCATGCCACGTCCAAGTGAAGATATCATATCTAAACAAAATATCTACCAAGTATACAAAGTCATATTTGCTACTCCTTTGTTCATTTTCTACACTAGAAACTAGAACATTTTTCTTTCTTTTCTCTCATCAACGAACCATCTCACCATTATATACTTTTCCATCTTTTGATTTTATAATAGTTCTCATTACCTTTGTTAAAGAGTTAATTACTTGGTTATTATTCTAGTTCATTACCTTCACAAACCTCTTCATATTGCAAGTAAGTGTTCTAAATAATTTTCCTAATCTTACATACTCCTACTTGATCTATTTTTATATACTTATAACAAATCATGCAAGTTTCATGTGTATCTCTATACCACTTTTAATGTTTTAGTACTTATAATTAGTATATATCATCCTATAATTAATCCCTTGAAACATATCATTTTTGATGATGTCTAGGAACCCATGACACCCTAAGAAGGTGTATGGTAGGTTTAGAATAGCTTTGGCGTTGATTTGAAGTGGTTAGAATAAGTATTACGAGAGAAAAATCCATTTCGACAACTATATATAAAGGTCTGATCATTTTGTTAATTCTGGAAATTTCGACAGTTTACAAAATATTTTGTGCTAGATATTCAGAAAATATACTTTAAAAACATTGGCGGCAGCGGGTTAAAGCGGAGTTATAACGAAGAAGTTATGATTTTTCCAAATTTAACGACGAAAAACTATTTTCTGAAAATATATGTGCTGTTGCACAAATTTCGACGGACAAAGCAGAGCGTTAGGCGTGATGCGTAGAGCCCGACCTACTGAAAATATATTAGTATATGTTAATCTGAAACCGTGGATATAAAGAAAGTAGAAAACAAGCTTATAACGACCAAGATATACACGTTTGAAACCCGACGAAACTCTATTTATTTTGTGACTTCTAATAGCAAAATAAACCTAAGTCTAAAAGCAGTTTTTGTAATACGTCATGTTGAGAGCCATTTTTCTCATTGATCGAGACCCGTATGGTCAAAAGTTAAATGATACGACTTCTAGACATTGTTGCAAGGTTTTCAAAAACGCCGAGTTTCATCACTAACCCTGCATACAATATTTCACGACTAGTTTTACGAGGCCATTTTGGGCATATTTTTCAAAGTATGAAAAGTGTCATTTCTACGAGAAAACATTATATTATTATTTACCAATAAATCACTAAACGACTATCGTAGGATGTTGTTTCAACGTAAATACTTGTAAAGTATTTTGTAACTTGACAATATGTCATAAACGTATATTTCGACGATAAAATTTATTTTCAAAAATGTACAAGTGGTATGGATATCATATGAATTTGCATTCACGACATTGTTTCATGACTTACATTAGAACACATCATTCATATTAAGTTGCGGATAGAGATCGCTTCGGTTAGTGTATCTACTTTTGTCATCATAATCATTGCATCAGTGAGTTAAGTAGCCTTTTACTCGTTTAATTGTTTTATAAACCCTTCGGGGGAGATACATGCTCAAATACTTGCTTTTACCTTGCATTTATATGAACTTAAATATCTTTTGTTTCACTCTATGTGTGCGTAAGTAGATTATGCCCGAACTAAATTGATCACTATGTTATGAACGCTATTAGTTGAAACACTTTCCTTGATTTTGAACCCTTCGACATGGATATTTGAACTCTTTTAAATTGATCCGGACCCATTAACATATAAGTGAACTCTTTGGACTTGATTTGAACTTTTTGACATATAGTTGAACTCTAGTTGAACTCTAGTTGAACTCTTTTAACTTGTAAAGGACCCTTTTGATATATTTTAAACTTGTTTGACGTGATTTTGAACGCTTCGACTATCTTGAACCTTTTGATATTATTCGAGCTCTTTGACTGTTATGAACTTTTGAACTCGACTTAAATCTTTGAACTTAATTACGAACTTTTGAACGGAACTCTTGAACTTAAATACAAAATTATGACTTGTTTGAACTTATTGAACCGTACGTGCATGACCTTGACCTAAAGTCTCCCATGTTCGGAGCATCACTATAAAGTCTCGCCTTATTGGTGGAGCGTTTTCAATAATTCGCCTTTGATTAGGTGTGCAAAGTCTCGCCTTATTAGTGGAGCGTTCTCAATAATTCTCGCCTTATCGGTGGAGTGTGCAAAGTCTCGCCTTATTGGTGGAGCGTTCTTAATAATTCTCGCCTTATCGGTGGAGTGTGCAAAGTCTCGCCTTATTAGTGGAGCGTTTTCAATAATAATCGCCTAGGTGGTCGAGTGACAAAGGAGTCTCCCTTGTTGGGCAGTCAAAGTCTCCCATGTTCGGAGCATCCACTAATATTATACGTGGTGCAATATTGTGAATTATTATGGTAACTTATACTCGACTATTAGACACACTATATTTTGTGCAATGGGTTGTGAACACACAAGTTGCAAGTTTTGTATGGGCGGAACTTGGGCCGGGATGGTTTACATGCCTTTGCTTTGTGAACTATTATGATAACGTGCACTTGACTTCTAGACATACTACTTTTGGCAGTGGGTTGTAAACACACAGGTTGCAAGTTTTGTATGGGGAACTTGGCGAGTGGATTTGCAATGCCTTTGCTTTGGACTATTCTATAAGACCAAAACTTTTCCTTTCTGCATGAACATTCTTTAAAGGCTTTATAATTCAAACAAACTCTATGAACTCACTCAACCATTGTGTTGACACTTTTAGCATGTTTTATCTCGGGTATCTAAGGCATTCACTTCATGGCATGCATGTGGACTTATCATAGAGTAGCGATGACGACGCGTCTCACATATATTTTATGCACTTAACTATCGTTTGATTGTAACAAACTCATTTTGGTATATTGGAAATATTTTGGGACCTATGTTTTGTAAACTCTGATTATTTTACTTAATCACACGATATTTTCAAAAGCGACATTTTAGGTGGATTCGATATAACTGTAACTTTGATGCTATGTGATCATCCCCAGGAATTCCATTCCGCTGCAAAACATGTAATTTGGGGGTGTGACATATAGAAAGTGACAATATTTTGAAAACTTCATGTTTCCCCCTCAATAAGAAAACCCACACAGCTCTAGAAAAAACATCACCCACAGTCAGGAAGTGCTTAAAACTTTCCTTGCTTTGAACCATATATGTACCACATACATCTAAGTGAATCAACTGTTCAACATCTTTTGTTTGATGATCACTTAATAGAAATGGTTCTATGGTCTGTTTAGCCTTATAGTAGACCTCACAGGGTCGATTAGGTTCATTTTAAAATCAAGTTTATGTTTTAAAATGTTTAAAACTTGATTAGCAGGGTAACCTAGCCTATTATGCCGAATACATTTAGACAAGCAACACAATTTTATGTTATTATTGGTTATCTTCATACCTATATTAAGAAACATACAATCCATTTTTTTGATTACTAGTCCCCACTTGGGTCCTTAGAACTGAATCTCGTATAGCACAATATCCACATCAAATATGACTGTGTATTTATTATTTATGTTAAGTTTGTACACAGACAGTAAACTGACTTGGTAGCCAGGAACTACCAAGACATTGTGAATGATAATTTTGTCTATCAGTTTTAAACTTCCAATATGAGTGACAAGTGCCTTAGTCCCATTAGGATGACCCACAGTCATGTTAAGTTTTGAGACATCAACAATATTAAACATGTTCAGAACGATTGTAAATATCGTTGACTTGCAGAATCAACAATCCAACCTATGTATAAATTGTATGTACTTATGTTGGTATTGTGATTAAAAAACCTAGAAGTGCATAAACTAACAACACAGTTCATACCTGCAATGTTTGCAGGCATACAACTGAACCCAGATTTTTCACTGATCAAAGCCATCAGTCTTTGATATTGATCATCTGTAAAGGTGTTAGATGAACCCACAAACTAATCTTTATGACCTAAAACATCACATTGCTAATATTACGATAAATATTAATTTTCTTTTTGAAACCAGGAGGATACCCAACTAATTCAAAACACATTCAAAATACCTATTAGCAGTATGTCATTCATATTGCAATGAGTATAGATCAAGTTAGGTCTATTAAGTTTTCACGGTATTATTAATAATTTTATTAGCAGGGCACTCATTAGTTTGGATTAGTTCTAGATGCAAATGCAGAGTTACCACTTTTAGACACAAATTGAGATGGAGTACTCTTAGAGACTCATTAAGTAGCAGGGTGGCAAAGGAGCTTGACATCGGGAATGGGTTCATTATGAGAATTATGCTCCAAATGGGAGCATACACCTCATCAAGAGAAATTGCATCGACTTGATAAGCGATTATGTTCCTTTAATTATGAAGAAGCGGCACAAGTGCGTCAGGAAGATTGATTAGGGAGTCATATTACCTCCATAATGAACTTATAATAATATTATGATAATGGTAAACCGAATTGAGTGAATGAATGTATCTTATAATGCATATTGAATATTATTGATACATCTTGTTTGTTACAAGTTTCTTCCGATTCATCTTATACTTCTTTAGCATTTTTAGAAAAAAATTGTCCCATAAACAAATCTTGAGAAACGTATCCAAGAATCTAAGACAAAACCACAGAGTTACACCTATCCCATTGTTCTTTCAAAAAAACAGCCTCAACATGCTTTTAATTTTTCCATTTATAAAACCAAGCTTATTTTTAGTATGAATTGCTATAGTAATAGCGGAGACAAACTTTGTAATTTTCGATTACCTTCTAATTTAAAAGCGATTAAGGTATTCGGTAGTATCACTCTGTGCAAGAACAATGGATCAATATGATCAAGATGAGCCTCATTGGATCCATCCGAAGACTTATCTCCATCAACCATGCTAAAAAACCAAAAAGAAAAACAATTGGAAATGAAAAAAGCAGATACACTTATCACTCATTCAGTCACAAATAATCCACCAACAATCAACAACACCAAACAAAAATCCCTTAACCTTCCACCAATTGAAAAAAAAAAATAAATTTCCTAAAAAGAGGCGTGAGGGGCGTTACAGTCCACGCAACTCTAAGAAATCTAGTGACCAAAAAGGTTAACCAATGAGAGCACAACGGGAACATAATCAATACACCTGAAAAACAGAAAACAAGATTTTCGGAGAGTATAGTGCAATTAATCTTATCACAACAACAATAAGATCAATAAAAAACAAGATTTCACCCAGAACCAACCAATCTAAATCAAGACCTAAAAAACTACCAAGATCTAATAGATCTAAACCAATAATCATTAATTAACACTCGTTAATCACACACCAACATCCATAATCAAAGATCCCCAAATTTTAGAAAACCTTAAATTTGAAACCTCTAATTACCAGCAAATAAAACCTTGAATCACCTGATTCATACTACAAATCACCAGATTAACCACAAGATCTAAACAAAACTGAACTCAAAAGTTTTGAAACCTTTTTGAAACCCTAATTTTTTCAAACTTTTTGAAAACAAACGATCTTTGTATCAATGACAACATGGCTCTGATACCATGTAGCAAACTATACAAAGATCAGTAAAACACCAACATTTCATACAACCAACCTCCCCATTTATTTTATTCACAACATATGACACCCACTTCAAAATATGGATACAGGTTTTAAGTTCAGTACTTAAAAAGAAAACAGATTTACAAAAATAAAGAAAAATACATTATATAGTACATCTTCTTAGGGCTTCCGGCATCAACACTTTAGACCAAATCTTCCAACTCTTGACACTTTTAGTCCTTACAATAATAAACACATACACACAATATCCAAAATATAACAAAGTATATATTTAAAAGTACTTGTTAGTCCCTGAACTTCACAACTTTTTTGTGATCCAAGATACAAAGTTGAGATTACTCTTTTGAACATCTTGTTTACACAAGAGAGTTTGGGTTCTTCCAAAAGATAGAAACATTGAAATGGAAGATGTACTTATTCACTTAATGTTTGACAAAAGAGAGTTTTGGTTCTTCCAAAAGACCCTCACGTGAAAAACTTATACGACTACTTATGTAAGAGAATGTTTGTCAATAGTAAATGCTAAAATTTTCAATTATAGAATTCTTAATAAAAACATTTATTATGTTGTTTGAACTAGTAGTACTCTGTGTGTTCAGTCATGACATTTGAGTTCATCTACAAACTTTAACTTTGTTTTAGTTTGTTTGTCCAGAGAGTAACTGTTGTCATTTGGTAGTTCTTTTGATTCATTTTAATATAGAATTATACATTGAAAAGTATTGAATGTTGTTATGTTTACTTAAATTGCAAATTGATTTATCTTAATTATGATAAACATGTTCAAAAAGCCATAGTTTGTTACAGTTCATTGTTGCGTTAACAAAGTAGGACCAACAATATAAGTATCAACATCAACAGTATTATAGCTGCAAAACTTCGTGGCCTTGTTAGTTTGTATCAAGGCATGCTCTCAAGAGTACATATAGTTTCATTTCTTTACTTTTAAGAAAACCTTGAACATTTTCAAGGTTTTGATTATTATTCACAGATGAAATGTATACCAAACTTGATAGCATTAATTAGAACATCTATTATGATGAAATTTTTATAAGTTTTATCAATATATAGCCATATCATACCACACAATCAGATAATAAAGTGTTACATTCTGTAAACCTATTCACACTATAACACACTCTTTGACACTTTTTGAAACTTAATTAAACATTTAATGTTGAGACAAAATAAACTTCAAATGGTAGCTTGAGCATAGGTTTTTTTTTTTTGCTGTCTTTTAGAGTTTTTTCTTGTATATTGTTTTGCTTTTACGTGTTTTAGCTTTCGTATGTGTTCTATCCACCATCTTATCTCCTTTTTTTCACCTTGTTTGTCTATTTTTGTTAAATGGCTTTATGGCTTTTATGTATGTTTTTATTTTTTTATTTTTTTCTCTTGTATGCTTTTGCATTTTTAATGCCTTTAAATTTGTTTGTTTGGTGTGAGTTGCTTTTTTTTCTTCTTATATGTTGCTCTGTGAAATTTGATCTTATGTGCCTTTGGTGTCTCTCTTTCCTTATTTTGGCCATCATGCTCTTTTGTTTCTTTGTCTGTATGCGTTTTGTTTCTTCTTTTGTATGTTTTCGCTTTATATGTTTCCGTCTACGTCATTGTATCCCTTTCCTCGCAACTTGTTTTTTGTACGTCCGCTTGCACACGCGCACTTGCCGGGGGTTTTTCTGGAAGCAGTCCCTTTACCTACGGGTAAAGGTGTGATTGTCCTCGCTCCGGCGAGATTGGGTGTTGTTGTACAAAATAAACTTCAAATCAAAATTTATGAATGTTATGGACCTATACATAATGCTAGATACATTTATGCTACGTAAGCATGAAATTAGTGTCCATGCGTTATTTTTTCTAACCCCACTTTAACGCATTCGAATTATGTGTGATGTTTATAAAAATAGACTTAAAAAAAATAAAAAATAAAATAAAATAAAATAAAATAAAAAGTGTGCTACAATTATAAACCTTAAAAAAGTTTACCGTAATGAAAATGAATGACACTAGTATAGATAATATTAAAAATAAAAATTGGCTATCATATAATATGCCATTTGACATAAAATGAAAATTTTAGAGCTTTTACTAGAGTTGCATGTAATTTTGTTGGATAATGGAGCATATTATATGAAACCGCCTTCAATAATTTGTTCACCAACACGTGAACAACTATGATAGTGACATGGATCTAAAGTATCTAGAGTGATTGACTTTTAAAGTCAATGGTCATACTTGACTTTTCACAAAATCTTACAATTTCTCCTAAAAAGATTGTGAAGAAAAAGTCAAAAAACTATGCAGTTTACACTTTGCACGAACAAGCAAATACTCCTCCTCCAAATTTAAGTCGATGACTTTTGAATTTTGCTTAAATATTTTCATGTGTTATATATATTGCATGAAAATTATACCAAATGAAAATACATTTAAAGCACAATCCATTTATATATTTTGCATCAAATATTATATAATACAAACAAAAATATTTAAGGTCAAAGTTTGAGTCAAAAAGTCAAACTGGACTTATAATTTGGGACGGAGGTAGTATAAAACTCGAAAACATATTTGAAATGCCAACAAAAAAAATAAAAATAAATAAATCATAGGACTTGCAAGAACAAGCAAAGATGTATGACTACTTCTAATGATGTAACAATTCTCAAAGTCCATTTTTGGTTAGCTAATCACAAATATGTTCAAAGTCCATGTTCACATTTAGATTCCTGTTGTGCCTCTCAATAAGGCACCAAGTTCTTACAATTAACCACAAGAATGTGAAGCTCTCTTAAAATTTTTCAGTAGTCGATTTGATGCTATGGTGGTGTTACATACAGTCCAAGACGGTTAGTCCTAGAACCACGTTACGTGTTCTGGCAAAGCCTTTGTGTACCTTATAATTTGCAGTCGATCGCTATAATAGAATGTTGAGGTTTGGTTTTGCAACACGGTGTCAAGGTCTTAAAATGAAAATAACGAACAATAAAATGATGTTCAATGATAGCCTATCCCAATATGTTGATTTCTAAATCTTGATTTACACAAGTTAAATGGAAACGATTACATCTTAAAAAGCCGCATAGCATACTTAAAGAGGTATCTGTGTAGACATTGCACTAATCATTTATAACACATAGCCTCAAGTACAGTTGGACTAACAAAAGCATACGCATACGGAGTTTGAGATAGTTCGTTAAGAGAAGTTAGTATGTACACAAAATCGACTAACTACTTGCAAGTCAAGTGTTAATCCCTTCTACACTGCCTTTTTGGTAATGTTCTACGTTGTTGCACAGTACTAACTGCATCTTTAGCCTTACATTTCTGCTGCCTTTTCATCTGCTGTGGTGATTTCTCCTTGCAAGTATCTTTCGTTGGATGTGAAGATACCACTGCAACTCCTGGTTGTATCTCTTCTTCTGGAATCTCGCACGGCCTCGCAGGTCCACTTCTACGTTGTCTCACCGTACCTGCTTGCTGAGAAGATACCACTGCAACTCGTGGTCCTTGTATCTCTTCTTCTGGCATATCACACTTGCCATTGAAGGGCTTCATATAGCAAAACCTGTAAAAGAAAATCACTCCACTTAACCATTGGTAAAAGAACAGAAAGGTAGAGTAATTCTGCATATTAAGCCCTGAGAAATTTCAAGAGTTCACGTTTTAAGCGTTGTATGTTTGGTTGTGTGCTATATAAATACTAGTACTTGAGTCTAAAATCGATGCTATTGATATGAGCCATGAGGTATCCGTATACTGTATACAGATAACTCATACTTATCTCTATAGCCTACTAAACTTTTAAGCATCTTCTTCAGCTATTGCGCTTTGACTCGAGTAAATTTATCTCTACCACTAGTAGACTTGTATCACAAACACGACTACACAATCAGGAAATTAACAAGTATTTGAGAAAAAAGAAAAAAAAAAAAATGAATACCATTCTATAGGAAGTGTCTTGCTATCAAATTTAGGGTCCAGCATCCTCCATTTCCTACACATGTTGCACTGCGCCCATTCACGATCAGGCCTAATCTGAGATCCACTTGTTTCCTAGATCACAAAAGTTACAAAAAAAATACTAAATATATCAATAATATATGGCAAAAGGAAATGCATATCAACCATATCAGAACAGCCAATGTCTTGAATCTGGAACCATATTTTGACTAAAAAATGTCAGCTGTTAGACATATCATCCATTCGAACCACTATTTTTCCAAGATTACACGAATTCGTAGATATTAAGATATGGTACACAAAATAACTGAACTACTCAAACAATGTCACCGTATGTAAGACTCTACCATAATGGCATAATATATAAAAAAGAGTTATAACGCATATTTCAAATTCTCACATAACAAACTTAAGAATAATTTAAACAGTAACACACAAATTTGAGTGAAGACAACCAATTGAACGGTTAAAGTACAAAACAAATTAAAGAAGGAATTTCCAATTTAACCTTGTTGATAGTGTTCTCCATGTACTCATTTGCCTTTTCACTGAGCCAATCTTCAAGCTTATCATAAGCTTCACATCTCTTAAATTGTTGTTTGCTGATATGCACCCCAGCATGACCACCATCGTCCTGAATAATAACCAGCCCGAACAGAAGGAATTATTAATACTTGTACACGGAAATTTGCAAGTATCAAATCTGAAAGCTTGAAGAATAGAAAATGCACCATCACTTTAGTGACATCAATCACGCCAATAATCCCGTGACTCTTTTCACCATTAGTTATCATGCTCCCAACCCTTTTGTAAGCCTGTGAAAAATTAAAAGCGAAACTTTGGTAAACAGCATAACCTATACGAACCTTGTAGCATTAAAGAGGAACAAACGGTACACAACGAGAAGCTAGAATGGCAATTTCGAGCTGTTTACTCAAGAATGGGGCAATTATGGGTTGAAAGTTACCAGAA
The DNA here is from genome assembly GCA_910596185.1 of Chrysanthemum makinoi. Classification (NCBI taxonomy): domain Eukaryota; kingdom Viridiplantae; phylum Streptophyta; class Magnoliopsida; order Asterales; family Asteraceae; genus Chrysanthemum; species Chrysanthemum makinoi. Next base: position 204,579,898 of record OU343224.1, on the reverse strand, counting down.
GTCTATTATTCTAAGCTTAAATCCTGCTAAATCGTTTTTATTCAAAGATTGATAAGTTTCTTTTATGACCATAATAGCTTGAAAGGTGGATAAGTATTGTAAATTATTGTTTTTCTCATCATTATTAATGCAAACTGAAACATGGATAAAAAGTGTTCATCATTATCCAACCCAACCATAGTCCATCTCAACCAAAAATGAATGAACATATAAACCATTGTAGATTAGAGGAGTCAAATGTCACCTCGATCAACATGCCAATATAAAATATTCCACAACTTCGTTGATCCAAATCGTGTTGAGTATGTCCAAGAAAGAGCTGAACTGGTTTATTCAAAACAGAACCCTTCTGTATGCTGGTGTTGTGTAGAAATCTTGCTAAAGGACGGGATTTAACCTGTTGCAAGTGTCTACCTATTGATCAAGTAATCTTGTTTGGTTCAGGAATAATATATGCGTAAAGCGAATAATTTACCAGTGACCCTTGAACTTTTATCGCCATTTGTGGATCTAAGAAGATGACCTCTAGATAGGATCTCAGTGAATAGTCTAAACGAACCTGAAAACCATGATGAAAAAAACAGATTTTACATACAAACAAACAGATTGATATTATATAAATTCTATAAAAGTTGAGGGATGATAGACACCTCGTTGAATCGACATCTTGGCCTGTGTGACCGTATAAAAATGTCGCCTTGATAGAATGAACTACGGCCATTCAGTCCAGCATCCCATTCAAGGGAGTATTCTGATCCACATTGCATTAAATTCCATACGTACACTTGTGTTCCTGTACGCTGTTTGTCAAATAGTGCTATTTTTTCACCGATATAGTATTCATTGAATGGTGAAAATTCGATGATGGTTTGCAAATTGCACTTTGCTGAAGCTTCATCTTGGGTATTTGTATCAATATCCATAAGATGTCCATTTCGAGCATAAGTGACAGTCGGAATCTCAACAATCTGTAGCAACAAGATCATGGCAAAAAAGGTTTAAATGTCACAACACCATATATATAAATTTGAAAAATACGGAACAGATTAATACATCTTTTCCATCATTTAGTGTTCGTGAAAGTAAAGCAATAGATCTGGAGTTAGCAGTCTGGGTAATAACCAATGCATCTTTCCCGAGCCCCATCGCTGCATTCTGGAAATAGTATCAAAGATCACGAGAGAAACAACCATTAGGATGTAATATAGCTTAAATTATAACTACAAGAAACGAGCATTACCTTAAATCCAACACCAATCTTCCTATCGATTAGGATCATTTGTATCCGGTTGCTCGTTGCCAAACATTACCATCTTCGAAATGTCATCATGGCCCATCCCATGACCATTATCTACAACTGCCAGCATATAGGCATTCCCAGAACTACCTATCATCTCAATAGAAATATCCAACCTGATATAAAAAAAAAAGAAAAAAAAAAAATTTAGTTTTAGCATACATCATTATAGTATGATACATGATTGCTGTATCAAATAATGTTTATGCAATAAAAGTGGGTACATTGTAGCTTTAGCGTCTCTTGAATTGTCCACAAATTCAGCAATAGCACCAAAAAGCCACTCAGAATGTGGTTGACGAAAATAGGATGGGTGGCCACATAATTCTTCTTAGAGTTCCTTCGCAGTACTTTGGTCTGTTACAATTTTCTCTCGACTTGAGGTCTAATCAATGTTGGGATCAGGATAAGGGTCTTTATAGGCATTTCGGCTATTCACCATATTACCCATGCGCGTATCTTCACTAGAACTTTCTGAGTTTTGTAATCTAGCTTCATTATCATTGTTTAGCCCTGTGCAGAAAGAAAGCACAAAACAAATACTGTTAAACAAAAGTTAGCTAAAAGAAAAAGAGAAAACGGTAATGGGTTAAACTGCATGTTACAATTCAGCAAAAAAAATCATTTACATGAAAATGAGTCAACTTGGATAGTTGGATTATATTGGAGTGATCATGGCAAACCAACAAAACCAAAGAAAGTATTAGATAAAATTGAAAAATGGGAGGCATATTTAAGTGTTTACATATATGAGACTGAAAAAAGGAAGTTTCAGCGGATCATCCAAACCCATTTCGACCCATTTTGACCTGCTTTAAATGTTACCACTCGACCCTATACTCATTAAGTCAGAAGGCATATGAAAAAAGAAGACTTGGATTGTTTGTGCTAAATTTGACGCTCTATTATAAAACTAAGGAGGGTTGAGTGGAGGCTAATTAAGGAAACATACATGTCATTGTATTAGTATGCAGTTATGTATCAGATTGCAGAGTCAAATTAGTAAAATGATTTTGCATATTAAACCTAAAACGAAGACGATATGTGAACAATCCCTCCACATCCAAATAAGAAAAATATACAGAATGAAGAGACAAACCAGACTGGACAACTTATACCAGTTTGGTAGCCTTACTTACTAATTAGCACAATGTTATTCTATGAATAGGTCTAACAGGTTCTATTAATCCTTATTCATGCTAAACCTTGTTATTCATCTTAAATGGTACCATTTATGACCAATATCGATAAAAACTTTACTACAACGTTTCAAATAACCTGTTTTATACGAGTAAAGCTAGTAAATTAGTAAAGTACTCGTATCCAAAAAGAAGTAACATAGAAAAACTAAGAGTATAGAATTATCAGAAGCGTAATTAACCGATTCGAAATGCCTCATCCGACGAGTCTGCCATAATGGAACTGCAACATAGTAAATGAGAAAGCCAAGTTATTTGAGGTAATATGTTAAAGTGTTACAATAATCTTAATAACGAAATAAGCAAATATATCCAACTAAACAAAAGAATTAAGAACATATCTAAACTATTTATCTAATCTTGATCAATAACATACAACATAGTGTTAGGAGTACTCAAACACATATATAAACAAGATTCAGAAAAATGCCAATATATGTAGTATTGTCCAACAGATTTTTAAACTTTTGTCTTGTTTGAGATACAAAAAAATGGTACTACCGAATGGTTGAAGCCATCATTTAAAGTATATAGCCTAATAGACCCAAGTTTCAAGCAAGCAAAATTGATTTGCCTAGTACTAAAGTTCAAACAGCTATTTATCTCTTGACTTTTTTCTTAACAGTCACACAAGTAGCTAAGGTTAGACGTAATGGTAGTGGTGACCACGGGTGAGGAGCACCCTTCACGCGTGGTCCACTCTTAAAGGGGAGGTGCAACCCACGCGTGGTGGGGCAATTTTGAGAGAAGAAGGTGAACACCACCACGGTTGACTTGAAAGTTTTGTGTCGTATTTAAGTCGTTATTTGTAAGGATGACGTGATTGAGAGGATCGGGGATGATGTGACGCTGAGGTGGATGTGACAAAAGGATACCATTATGTCTCGTCTAACATGAACCATCATTTTTTCCTTTACCATACATCTATGGACCAAAAAATAAACAAACAAACACCAATTTTCTGGACAAAAGATTTTTTCAGATCAGTAGCAAAAAGACAAACACAAAAATGGCCTAGAACTACATCCATACAAGATGAACAAAGGACAAATCTTTAAGGAAACCACAACATGATCTACAAGAAAATAAGCCCAAAACTTTAAAAAAAAAAAAAAGAACAACAAATATTTCCCAAAATGGCAAAAAACATGCAAAGACCTCAAAAAGCTTATATGTCCAAAAACAGCAAACATTTATACAGAAACGTACATTGTAGGTGTAAATGTGTACAAGAACCATAGCTAAAACATAAAAGCATAATAATACAAAAACTGCTGTAAATTTTAACATACAAAGATAGTAGAATAAGTAAAGAGTGTAAAAATATGTACCCTTCTAGTAGAAGCTAGTATCAAGTTGGAGTAACAAAAAAAAGACTTGTAAAACTGAACAAGTGAAGTAATTCTAGAGGGACAAAAAAGATGGTTGTCTAAGAAACTGATGACCGTTGTTGAAGATGGAAATTATACATAACAAATGGTGTGTTTCTTGTACCATAAAAACTGCCCCTAGAAGTCTGAAAAAGAGCCTCTTTAAAACTAATTCTTTATGTAAGAGCATCTTTAAAACAAGACTATATAGCGGCGACAGTAAATAGTAGCATTAATTTGTGTGTGTAACTTTTCTTTATGTATATATGGGAGTGGAGTAAGTGAAAGTAAAGTTAGTGGTGGATATTTTTGTCTAACAACGTTACTCATATTGTATATTTTAAAGTTTTTAAGTAAATGTATTTTCTATTTATATGTAATATCAATTTATTAAGCTATTTCCTTGAAGGTTTTTTCGTAAAATAAATTAAAAGTTCAAAAATTACTTAAAATGTTAAAAGACATAATTCACTTCATAGGAAAAAAAAGAAAAAAACAACCATTTACAAAAATGGTCTTGATAAGTGACATTTCTTTTGAAAGTGATGTTTGATGAACTGATGTTTTATCTTATTCGAAAAGTAGAACCCACAAGTCTAAGGTCAATTTGCAAGTCTCATTTTTAAATAAAGACAAAGCTGTGTTACGCAAGACATCATATCGGTCTAATAGAATATCACAAAATCTATCAAAAACAAAATGACTTTTTGAACCGTGTCAAACTTTTATGAAGTTGCATAGTGTAATGGTCTATTAAAGCCAATGTTTTAAAAGCCGTTTTTTTTAATTGACCCAGTCAGTCGTGAGTTCATCGGGTTCTGGTTCACCAACCGCAGGTGAACAGTTCTATACATATATACTTTTCATGACATGTTTGATACAATAGGTATTTATCCAATTTCGATCTTACATTCAATTGAACTGATAAAAATGAAATGACTTTTTAAATTTTCATGTCTACAAAACAATCAATTTATAGTTTTAGTTTACATTAGATTTATAGTTTTCTTTTATAAAAATAAGATGACTCTATGGTATTAATAGAATCTTATCTTTATTAATCAACTTTTTAAATCAAGCAAATATAATACCAACACTAGTTTATAACTCTAATTTGTGAGTAATGGAGCATTAGTCCAATGGTTGGAATGTTTTTGATAATGAGTCCAATCAGGGTTCAAATCACATCCTGGCATTTGCTTCATATAGGTACCCACCTCCATAAAATCTATGGAATGCTTGAAGAACTTTGTGAAATAAGAGCTCAGTGTCAATTCTTGCTCGTCTTGAGTTGGGTGCCCCTTAAGAGGAGTTGTGATTATTCTTGTGGATGGACAATGGCTAGTGCCAAAAGGACACCCCAATTGTTCTCGCCAATCTACACCTTTTTACGAAATAAGTCTAATTTGTTGTTTCATCAAAACTTACCCATATGAGTCACTACCACTTTAGCTATAAACTTTTCAAATCATAATACGTTTGTTCATACAAATATTGAACTTAGCACACATTGAAATAAGAATCCACACTGCATTTACTTTTAAAAGGATCAAACTTGGTGTATATTCTTCAAATACAACGCATTGGCATTTATATCCTACATTCTTCGTTCTACTAGTAATATTTAAAATCATGTGAATCTGCCCATTGTTGTACCTTAAATGACAGCAAAACGACTTCCACCCTTCCTAATGAATAGTTTGCAACAAATTGCATTGATTTGTGGCGATTATAACATATAATATCTTCACTTAATGAATCCTTTTCAAACTTAACAATATAAAACGGGTTATGTTTTAACCGCTATGAAGCACCCATTACTTATGTTTATTTTCACCTCAAAAGAGTATGTAGCAAGAACCTTACACGCTCCATATGCAAGAAGCAAACAAAATCAAGAACATAGATATCATGCAATACCCAGGTGCTTGGCATAAAGAAGTGAATATCTGATTATTGTGTTTTCAAATTTCAAGGAGCATATAATCATTTTCATGTTTTGATCAAATGATATACAGTGAAGATTTGCAGATGATAATATATGGTGAGTCAAAGTCATCGTTTGTGAGTTATTATTATTATTTTTATTAAACGGCAATTTCAACAATCTCACAATATTTATATTACAAATCTTTCTCACATGTCCTAAGAATCCACAACCAAATCGGTTAGGGAGTTTCTCACACAACATCGGTATCATTGAGGGAAGCCATTTGGTAACGTTTGTGAGTTATGATGGTCAATGAAAAGAAACATTATCCATTAAAATTGCCATTTTTAGATTGCGTACCAAATCGATACTTCTCAAAAAGTTCATTGTTATTTTACGACCAAAACCCTAAACATTAAATGTCACGTAGGCTTTTTGACGGTTTTATTAAGTTTTAACGGTAGCTGTAAACATTAAATTAGCACAAAATATGAAAGTATGTTACATCGAGTGGAACAAAATTAGTTCACGTCACCAAATGGTACATTGAAAAAATTTGTTGATTTTATAAGGCTAAAACCCTATTGGCTATTGCTGCCATTTCAATCCTCTCCCATCGATTCCTCCTTGTGTTCTCTTCTCAATCGAGCGAGTTCACGTTTTCCATCCTCTCGAGGCACTTCTTGTGAGAGACTGGCTCAAGCTCGTCGAGCAACATCTTTACATTTTGTATTGTTATTGTTGCTACGTTGTGCTCCAATGCGACTTAAGGTTCTTTTCAATGGCTTCCACGACAATAGGAAACACCATCTCCATATCTTGAGACACCACCCTCATGAATTGCTCGTTGTTCCAAATATAAAGAGCACGTTCAGCTACCTACAGTTTGAATAGCCAAAAATCATAATAAGTTCAACTTGAGCAAATAAAACAAAATCGCACTATAAAGATATGCTATTTTGACCACCTATGTTTATAATGTAATCTGAAAAGGATTACCTGTGAATTGTCACTCTTGATGCACTTTGTGATTCGAGTCCATAAAGGAAGAGCAACCTTCAAGTACTGCCCGTGATCAATATACTCGACGATCTCCTCTAATTCCCCTATCAACAACACTTCCTTTTGACAATTCGTCAAGGGCCAATACCTCAAAATCTTTCCAATCACAACACACCCAAGCTCAACCTCCTTTTACATGTGCACAACACACAATTGCCGATGATAAACCATCATATTCTTAGGTTTATGCAATGGAATCAAAACCCGTGATAAGAAAACCTTGTGTTCAACTTTTAATGGTACAGTAAATCCATTGATTATACTTCCCCATATCTCAAGAATCTCCCCTATACCATTATGCCTTTGATCAGATTCATAAATAAAATATAGTAAAAGTTCTGTCATTGATTTTCGCATGAAAGATCGGTAGAATGTGAATTTGGAGTAGATCCTGTGGACGACATTCTTTACAGCATCGTTCACAGGGAGTCGGAGTTGAAGAGATTAAGGAGGTTTAGAATGAAGTTTCGACCAATGAAATGATCTCCAAAGGGCGGACCTACATGTAACAAAGTTTTATGGTCTATGCCCATATGCAGAAATAATGGTAGTTTTCAGAGTGTTTGAGTTTCTAAGAATGTAAATTTTATAGATTTGTCACAAAATTTGACAAATTATGTATACTTAATTTTTGTTGTAGAAGCTTAGTATGCACTTGCAGAACTTTTGTAGCAGTGTTTTGTAGTTAAAGACTAAAAGTTTACTATATGCATTTACTAGAAAATTTGTTAATAGTGTTACGACATACCGTTATTTGATATTCTGGGTCCGCCACTATGTTCTCCTTGAAGGGACTTCACATCCTTCTTGCTTATCAGCCGAAGGAGAATATCGTAAACAATTTGCAAGTGTTGCCAAGCTGCAGAAGGAGCGGCAATGACGTCATCCACGTCACATGAGATGACTGAGACAGTGGAAGAAGATGGTGGTGGAAGGGGCCGGAAGAGATTGGATGCCACCATTTTATACAAACTCTCTTGGATTTCATCAGAAATAGGAGTTATTGATGTTTTTATGATAGACAAAAGTTGCGTCAGTTTGAGCCGTTTCAGAGCATTGATTGATCATCAAGCAATTGAGTGCAGTAAAATATTATTAACTGAAGTTCATCGTTTGTGTTATCCAAAGATTGAATTTTGTTGTCTGGACTATGGCAACCTTTAGAATCAAGATTGAACAGGAATTGGAGTGTCGTGGATTTTTTGGCTAGCGATGTTGCTGTAATATAGGGGCTATTTCTTTGTACACCCATGTTTCTCTGATTTTGGGTGTTTACATTAGATGTTTTGCAGAATGATAAAATGTTGTTTGTTGCATGGTTTTTGTGATCATTGATACAAACAAAAGTGGTGGTGATTATTCTTATGTAACAAGTATTGAAGTATCCGAAATTATACAATTAAAAAGTTGCAAAAGATCCATAATAATTTGTAAACAAAATGTCCATCTTTTTTACGAGTTTTGTCACACTCATACACAGTTTTTTAATGTATGGTCGTCTCAAATTTATTCCAAAGTCAGTAATTCTTGAAACAACAAAGAATATGCAAGGCTTATTAAAATTTGGATTGTTTACAAAATCACAATACTTAGTTAACCTCATAATCCGTGTTTCTATTTGATGGACCAAGTCAATAGCACAACCTCAAACCCAAAAGATTTACTGTATCGCTTATGAATAAACAACATAGCTTACCAGTTAGAACAAAAATTGATATCAACCAATGGAATCAATCCCATGAGCTCTTGCCTCTCAAGACAATAAAAGGCCAGGAATGCAGAAACCAATTTTGATTTTCAGTAAACAATACAAGTAGAAAAAAGTATGTTTCATCCAATATCAGATGTGATTTAAAAACAAAATGTTGTTTTACACATATATTTCTAGATATTAAACGGATGAGGTTTTTGACTCAAATGTACATAGCCTAACCGAGGTATCCTCCTAACTGTTACCAACCATTTCCATGACCATCCCGACTTTGTGTACTTAATGAAGTTTTTTTTTTTTATAAGAATAAATATTTTTAATTAATGAAGTTTGAAGTTTGAACATGAGACGTCTTATGTGTTTGACCACTAAATCACTTTGGTGGTGGTTAAAGATTTCTAGATAGTCTAATTGAAAAAATGCACATTACAGTATTGTTTGTGATATCATTTGAAACAAAATGACTACTCAGCATCAAAAATAGCAACAAATATAAGTGTGTTTGGGATTGCTTATGAACGAGGTGTCTTGCTAAGCTTATTTGAGATGCTTTTCAACTTATTGTGCATTTGAAATACACATGCTAAAATATTTGCAAACGCTATAAGTTGTTCACTATAAGCAGTGGCGGATCCAGAATTTTTAATCGCATGTAGCACAAAAAAAAAATTGTGGGTCACCATATTTTACCAAAACAAATGTCTAAATAGAAAAATCAGTATTCGAGTTTCTTAAAGTTAAAACCAACGATAGGTTGTTCAAATTAAATATCACAATACAAGTTCATAAACGGAAATAAATTTTGGATGTCTTGAAATCAAACATCATTTTCATGTAACCTCATATTAGCCATGAAGACTTTATTTGATAATTCTTATAATGTAACGAGAATAGTAAGAGACTAGCTAGTTTAATACGTTGTGGTTTTAGTCTCGTCGTAGACATGTATGAAACACTAGAATAACGGTTGAAAAAGTTGCATTAAGAAAAATAAATATTTAACAAAAAAGAAATTACATGGGTATTTTAAAAGAATAATAATCAAAGTGTTTTAGGCAGTAAAACAACAATGTATAACCTTCAAATCACGTATTGTTTAAACCTTGTAAAACGTAATTGACCATTCTAAGTTATAATAACTAAGAAGGGCTTAATTGTTAAAGTTGTAAACTCCTTACACTTGTTAAAAATGAAACTATCTGATTGGGGCAAAGTTATAAAAGCTATCAACTTTAACGGGCCAAGTGTAGATGAACCAAAGTAATCATCTTCCTTAAACAGATCTAGAAAGGTCGCAGGCTTGTTTTTATCTTCCATCTTCTTTTCTTTAAAAAAAATCATATAAAAACGTTTTTTTTAACACAATCTTATCAATTTAATGCTAGAAATCTTTGCACATGCTCAAATCCGACCATGCTCGCCGGAATTTTTCATGTGTGGCACGTGCTATACGTAGCCAAGCACTGGCTCCGCCCCTGTCTATAAGGTAAGAGAATCTCCAATGCAAGCTTGAAGAATGACTTTTCTAACCAGATAAGTCACCAAAAAGCATTTTTCCATTGGAAAGAATAGCTAGCAAAAGACTTGATCAAAATTACAAAAGTACTATAATTTAAACTTTACAAACACTTTTTTTTTCCTTTGAAAGAATAGCTTTTTTATAAGAAAAGCTTTTAGGAAAGGTCATTAGAGATTTTAGGTTAAACGTTATTAAAAGGTATGATACTTGAGGTACTCAACTTAGTTTTTCTCAATTAAGGATATGTTTGTTTATGCTTATAGCCTTATATAGCTGAATTTTAGGAATTCCACATTACACAACGAGGTATTTCTTGATGCATTGTGATGATTACGCCAAAATAACCTATAGTGTTGTCTTTATTTCGTTGTTATACGTTACTTTGAGGACATTTCTATGAATAAGGGTTGGCGTTTAAACGTAAAAAAAACCTAGTAGTCTAAATACTAATAAATGAAGGTGGTTGACTAGGGGTGCCTCAAAGACCCACTAGTCACCCTACTAGCTCCGCCCATGCGCTTATGGCTTATTTGTTTTTTTCTTATGTTTCATAAGCTCATTTTTTATGGCTTATTTTGAAATTTTCCGGCTTATATAAGTTCTTTATGACATAATAAACCAATTGACCCCCAAAACTAGTTAACTCAATTCATAAACAATGTATCCTTCATATAAAAAAAACAATAAACAGTTTGAACAAGCAATCCAACGTACAAATAGCAAAAATATTACAACAATACAAATACTGAAAGAAATACCTAACTAACCAGTATAGACATGAACCCCAATGGCAATGAGAAAAATGGTAATAACCGCGAAGTAAATAACGGCATGAACAAGAATAGATGCGCCACTAGTACGCATATTTCCAAATTCAGCGACCTTGTTGTTGTGACCGGGTAACTGAAACAATAGCCCTGGAGTTAGTAGCACGAATAAAACTGTTGCTACTAGGACTGGTCCCCAATCTGCCATTGAGTTTGATTTACTATTAGATCTGTGAAGATTGAAGTGGGATTGGGAGGGTTTGTTGAGTTACTGTAGTTTCTTTATTTTATTTTTGGGGATTTTGAGTTAATGGAGATTAGAGTGGTTGGTAGAATTGTGTAGATCTGTCACGTGCTTCCTTCCTTCTGTAGCGGGAGGGAACTTTGAGTGAAATGTAAATTTGATTGAGAAATACCCACATATTAATCCACACAATGATGTAAGAATTTGTATAAAATAGAGATAATTTAGAAGCAAATGCATTTATATGATTTATTCAGAATGATGTTGATTACTCAATTTGATTTGCTTGGTAAAATTATATTTTTTGGCATGTATGTTTCTGATTTTTTCTTTTTTTAGAAAATTCCAATCGTCTATGACTTGGAAAAAATAATGCTCGACCTATCGATCATGCGATTTTTCTTTTTTTAACATGTGTCCTACTAAGTGTTGGGACTTAAATAATGTTGGCAAGTTTGGCCACTTATAAAGCATAAAATACTTACATTTGAAGCTGCAAGTGATAGTATTTATAACAAAGCTATTGATACAAGTTAGAGTAGCACTTGTATTTGAGATAAAGTTTGACTTGATCATATGGTTAGCAACCACCCATTATCTTCTTATATTTTGGGAGTGGGTTATCACATCTACAATTCTCTTTGCTATATAGAGATAGCAGAATGTGTATGAAAAAAATAACGAAAATAACAGCTATATTCACTCAAAAAACACATAGCTTTGTTTCTATTTCTTTCATTTCTACTTTGCCACCATCGTTGTAATCGTGAGTTGTTGCTACTCAACGTTTTACGTGTAGAACTGATTAATCCGGGTGCTTAGGCTTGTAGACTCGAGCAACAAACGGAGGCCGAAAGTACTTAAAAGGACGTGGAATTTCTTCCCGCATCTGCCGCTTTGTTACGGTTTTATAGGTTCAAGATGATGATGATGATGTTTAATTCGCGGTTTTCGCCGCCGAATGATGTCGCTTTTTATGTTGTTGTGGTGTTTCTTTATGAAGTTCTCATGTTCGAGTACGGGTTTGATGATGTTCGGACAATGTCACTTTTATATGTTGTTGTTTTATTTGGGTTTGAGTTTTGTAGTTACGAGCGGGGTTTCAATACTGCTCTATGTAGTTTTGTGTTTCTATTATGGATCATTAAAATGTCATCGAGGTATTCATCTTGTCCTGATGCAATATTGTCATTTTTATTTGACTTGTTAATAACCTACAGTTATGGAATAATACCTTTTTACAACATTCTTTTAAGTACTTTTGTTCCAAACAAAAGGTTTACATGTTATGGTTTAGTGAAGGCATGGAGTTTTAGGAAGAAAACTCGGAAATGCGGACCATTTAGACTCCACAAATTAAAACTGAAACCAAAACCAGTTGTTGGTAGGGTATCCATGATAGCTCAAATCACGCAGACTACCACCGCACGTGGATGGTATCTTGATCTCGAGCCACTATTCACGAAGTGGGATCAAGAAATAGTTTTACAACCTATCGAGCCGGTAGGCAAGTGATGATGGCAAATCGTGATAGAGCCGATTTTGGTGTGAACGGTACAAATGAAGTTCACATCGGTAAAACCGTGACTCTTCATAATGTGCTTCATGTGTTCTACAATATCCAAGAGTCTAGTTTCGTTGGTAAACTTGATCGAACATGGTTTCAAAATCGCCATTGAGTCAAGGAAGGTTGTAATCACTAGACATGGCCTTTTGTGGGAGGAGGTACCAAGAAGGGATGTATCGACTAAATGTGGAAAACGAGCCCCTTAAAATGTATCGAAAGTAATAGTATAGTTAGTTCTATTGCTAGCAATCATATTTCAAATGTTTCTTTAAGAAGTAATTTTGATTATGTTGTTCATGAAACTAATCAGATATTCGTTGTTTCCTCCGCGATGTTCTATTTTTTATGGCATAAACGCTTAGCACATATAAATGTTAAAAATATTGAAAAGATGAAACACAACGGATTAATTAAATTTCAAAACAAGAATTTCGAAAAGTGTGAAACATGTGTAAAATCAAAGTTTGTAAAGAAACCTTTTCCATCAGTTAAACGTGATACTGGATTGTTAGATTTGATACATTCGGATATTTGTGAATTGAATGGAATACTTACTCGAGGAGGTAAGAGGTATTTCATTACATTTTGCGATGATTCAAGTCGGTTCTTATATGTATATATTTATTGATCAAAAGACGAAGCTTTTGATTCGCTTAAAATTAAAGCGGAGGTTGAGAATCAACTTGGGAAAAGGATTAAAATCCTACGATCCGACCGGTCGGAGAATATTTTACGCGAGAGTTTGACACATTATGTGAAGAGAATGGCATTATACATGGCGTATCTCCCGATACACCACAACAAAACGTTTTAGTGAAAGGAAAACCGAACCCTAGTAGAGATGGTTAATCGTATGTTAAACCAATTTGGGTTACCCACAAATCTTTGGGGAGAAGCTCTTTTAGCAAAGATATATATACAATAGGATCACTAGTCGTGTGATTCCTATGAGTCCATATGAGTTATGGAATGGCGTAAAACCGAACCTAGACTATTTGAGAGTTTGGGGATGTTTAGCCTATTATCGACACCGATCCGAAAAGATCTAAGCTTGGAGCTCGTGGTATTAAAAGCGTGTTTGTTGGATACGCAAAAAATAGCAAAGCTTATAGACTTTTAGATGATAATTCGTGTGTTATCATAGAATCCAGATGTGGATTTCTTTGAAGATAAATTTTCAAAGATGTCGAAAACCTCGTAAGTCTAGTTCCTACTTCTACTAGTTCGTCTCGTGTAGAAATCTCTACAGAGATTAATGAACTACGGATTACACTAACTAGAAAGAGAGAAGACCTTGGGACCGATTTCTTCTCTTACTTGGTCGAAGGGACTCAAAAGAAAAGACAAAAGAGGTCATTTTCTTGATTAATGTCAATGACGACCCTAAGACTTTCTCTGAAGCCATGTCATCTCGCGATGCTCCTCTTTGGAAGGAAGCTATAAATGATTAGATGGATTCTATATTGGGTAATCAGACTTGGGAATTAGCGTAACTTCCTAAGGCGGAAAGCCATAGGATCCAAATGGGTATATAAGAAGAAGCTTAACCTGACGGATCAATTACTTTAAAGCAAGATTAGTTGCCAAAGGTTCGACAAAGAGAGGGGTAGATTATTTCGATACGATGCCCTTGTCGCTAGGATTAGTTCTATAAGAACACTCATAGCTTATATCCGCTATTAAAGGTTACATTCATCAAATGGATGTGAAGAAGCTTTTAAACTAAGCTTATAATGAGGTTTACATGAAACAACCGGAAGGTTTTGTGATACAAGGGCAGGAAAACAAAGTGTGTAGACTTGTTAAGTCCTTATATCGGTTGAAACAAGCTCTAAAGCAAAGGACATGAGAAATTTGACACTGATGTTATTTCTTTCGGGTTTAAGCACAATAGTGCTGATAGGTGCATTTATACCAAAACCACGAAAGATTATACAGTTGTCATTTGTCTTTATGTTGATGATATGTTGATCATTAGCACAACTCTAGATGGTATTTCTGAAACAAAGTCTTACTTATCCTCGAACTTTAAGATGAAATATCTTGATGAAGTAGACACCATTTTAGGAATTAAAGTGAAAAGAACAAATGATCAAATTTCTCTTAGTCAGTCTCATTATATCGAGAAGATACTGACTAAGTTTCAACACTTGGACATAAAGGAATCAAATATTCCTTTTGAACCGAGTGTGCATCTTGAGAAGAATTCTGGTAGAGCAGTGGCTCAACTAGAATATACAAGTGCTATTGGTTGTTTGATGTATGCTACACATTGTACTAGGCCTGACATTTCCTTTGATGTAAGCAAGTTAAGTCAAGATACAAGTAATCCAAGAATCAACACCGGAGAGCGTTGTCTAAAGTACTAGGGTACTAAAAGGACTAGTGCTTTGAACTTGACATACATGTCATACCCGGGTTTTGGAAGGGTACTCGATGCAAGTTGAGTGAATCACACGTGATTCTAAATCCATGAGCGGTGAATTTATACTGTAGAGGAACTGCTTCTTGTGAGCAAGAAACAAACGTATTCTCATTCCACTATGGAAGCTAAGTTTATTGCTCGCCGCAGCAAGCAAAGAGGTGAGTAGATGCGAGATCCGGCATCGATATCCAATTGTGCCCGGCCAATGCCTTCGATTCCCATGTATTGTGACAGTCAAGCAACTTTGTCTAAAGCTTATAACTCTGTATACAATGGGAAGTCGAGACATATTCGTCTTCGACACAACTATGTGAGACAAGTGATAGATAAAGGTACCATTAGTGTTGTTTATGTCAAGTCGTGAAGAAACTTGGCAGATCCACTAACTAAGCCTCCGACGAGACTTAGTGAGTGTTACTACAAGACACGGTCAAACTATAAGTGAATCGGTTAGTGATGGTAACCCGACTTGAATTTAGAGCTCCTATTTCCAAGTTTAATGGGTAATAACAAGTCACTAGTCGATAAAAGGTACTATCTAATAATTGACCCATGTAGTAAAGATAGTACGGCGCCGGAGAATCAGATGAGGATATCCTCTTAACAAAGCTTTAGAGGCGTCTTAGCAACGGAGGCATTATAGAAGCTTTGCCTATATGACTTAGAGGTGGTTTCCTTGAATAGAGAGTTTATGGTTTCTCTCTTAGAGAGTCATGAATCAGATTGCGCGATGGCCATATTCGCCAAAGGAGAACGCTTTGGTTACGATGGGAAGTGTGTATAAGTATGTACATAGGATTATATAGGTTTGTGGTTTAATCTTCGGACACCATTGAATCGATTTTTTTTGCATACTTATAGTAAATAGGGTTTAATCTTCGTGACACCACCGTGACACAACCTATCAGAGTAGCATAAACTTCCCAACATGGCGGGGGATTGTTGGGACTTAAATAATGTTGGCAAGTTTGGCCACTTATGAAGCACAAAGTATTTACACTTGAAGCTGCAAGTGATAGTATTTATAACAAAGCTATTGGTACAAGTTAGAGTAGCACTTGTATTTGAGATAAAGTTTGACTTGATCATATGGTTAGCAACCACCCATTATCACCTTATATTTTGGGAGTGGGTTATCACGTCTACACTTCTCTTTGCTATATAGAGATAGCAGAATGTGTATGAAAAAAATAACGAAAATAATGTACCATATTCACTAAAAAAAAATAGCTTTGTTTGCTTCTGTTCTTGTCATTTCTGTTGCCACCATCATGTTGTAATTGTGAGGTGTTGCTACTCAACGGTTACGGTGTAGAACTGTATTAATCCTGGGTGCTTAGGCTTGTAGACTCGAGCAACAAACGGAGTGCCGAAAGTACTTAAAAGACATGGAATTTCTTCCTGTACGGTTCAGTTTGTTACGGTTTTTATAGGTTCGAAGATGATGATGATGATGTTTAATTCTGTGTTTGCTGCTGCTCGAATGATGCTGCTCTTTTATGTCTTGTGGTGTTTCTTTATGAAGTTCTCATGTTCGTGTACGGGTTTGATGATGTTCGGACAATGACACTTTTATATGTTGTTGTTTTATTTGGGTTTGATTTTTGTAGTTACGAGCGGGGTTTCAATGCTGCTCTATGTAGTTTTGTGTTTCTATTATGGATCATTAAAATGTCATCGAGGTATTCATCTTGTCCTGATGCAATATTGTCATTTTTATTTGACTTGTTAATAACCTACTGTTATGTAATAATACCTTTTTACAATACTAAGTACGAAGGGTTGATGGGTTTAATTAAAAGGGTTTGCTACACTCACATAAAAACTCCCACTCAAAACTCTCACTCGCTAACACGTCAGCGAGTGAGAGTTTTGAGTGGGAGTTTTATGTAGATCTAGACTTTCTCTTAATTAAAAGAGTGGCGTGCTTCAGATCATACTTGGTGGGACACATGTCACAAAAATAAACGACTCACAAAAATAAATGAGTCGCACAGTTGATAGATCGAGCATGACGATTTTTAAAAAATGTGCGTTTGGTATATGTTAATGGGAATCAAACTATGACTTTCATAATGATTTCATTTGTTTGGTTCAAGATTTGGTAATCAAACTATCATAGCACACTTATAGATCTATTCCACTAGTGGGAGGTACCTTTTATTACACATTTCAATGGGCCCCATTTTTTTAATTGTTATCATATAATCTTTCTACTCACTTTGATAGGGACCACTATTTGATATGCATACCACAAATTGTATACCAAACAAAAACAATTGAAATGATATCTTCAATCCCATAACTCCCTCCAATCAAACTAATATCCATAGTGATTTCGGGTAGCATACCAAACGCACCATTTTCTTGACCAAGTAATGGACAGTAGGGCTCAATTGGACACAGGGGTGTTCATCGGTTCGGTTATCGGGTTATTCGGTTAGTTCGGTTAATTTTGTTTTTCTGAGTATAATCGAGAACCGAACCGAACCAAATTCAAATTGATTCAACCGAACCGAATAACCGAAAACCGAACCCTCATAACCGAGAACCGAACCGAATAACCCGAATTAAATAAATTTAATTATTTATTCATTTATTTATATATACTTTTAGCAAAAAAAAAATCAAGCTTAAAATTTTTTATATTTATAGTATAAAAGAGCATTAATTTTTTTTTAATAAATAAATATATATATATATATATAGTGAAACTTTATTTTCAGAAACCACTTTAACTGCGAGAACTCATGTACACCATTAGATGAGTTTGATCAATGGTCTAAACTGAATGTGCCAATTATGTAAATAACTAAAAGATCATGTTGTTTGTTGTAACTGGTGTAAATAACCAAAAATGATGGAAGGGTATTATAGGTATTACAAATTATTTAAAAAAAAAATTAAACCGTGTATGTGTTATATCACAAAATCACCCAAACATATCACATAACCTAGATCTCTCTCACATATCTGCCTCCCATCACAATCATATAAACCGCCGTCGCCACCAAACCAACTGATAAAATAGCCACCCTACCACCATCGACTAAACCGCCGCCGCCACCAAGATCCGTCACCGCCTGTGATGGATCGTCTGGATTCCTCACCGCGGCCAAGAACCATATGAAGAAGACGAAAGTGATGAAGTTATTAAAGTGTTTGTTGGTATGGATTAAAGACGAAAGTGATCCGTCACCTCCAATCCATCCCTAAAAAAGGTTCCTTTTTTCTTAAACTCCAATTTACCCATTTTATATTATTTGTTATTGAAGTTATTAACAGTGTTTCTTTTTATTGGTTTTTATGTTGGTATGAATTAAAGTTTGCTATAGCAGTTCATTAAGCATTTCAGCAAATAAATATGTGGTTTCTTTTGATTCTCTTGTTGACGTAGTTCTGGAGATGGGTTTGTGATATTGGGGTTGTTGTTGTCTACATACGCATACTTGTTCGCCATTGCTCTAGATCTGAGTTTCTCATTTTATAATGGTGATATGTTTAATTTTTATAAGTGTTATATCTCATTTTATAGTTATGTAAGAGTTTTTGGAATGAATATAGTTATGTAAGACTTTTCGTACCAACAGACTTGACCTATATATATAAACCATTGTTCTTTTTTGAAAATGAAAAACTAAATTGGTTTGGATCTGTAAAGACATAGTTGGTCTTGGGAAAAAATAGATATGTTTCAAAGGATGTTTGGATCAGATTACAAAACTAGATATGTTTCAAAAACATCAGTGTACTGATTATACAAAAACATAAGCGTTTTGTTTGGTTGGTTTGTGTTCCTGGTCTACTCTGTTGTTTGGGTTGTAAAACATATGTCTTTTTTTTTGTGCTCCTGGTCTACTATGCTGTTCCTAGTCTACTCTCTTGTTTGGAAAAAAAGATATATGGTTGGGTTATGTTCGGATCAGATTAAGAAAATAGATATGTTTCAAAAACATCGGTGTACTCAATACTGATTATAAAAAAACATACGTGTTTTATAAAAAAACAAACGTGCTTTATAAAAAAACATATATGTTTTATAAAAAAAATCATATGTGTTTTATCTGTGTTGTTATAAAACACAGTATCTGTTTTATAAAAAAACGTATGTGTTTTATATGATAAATTTTGATACTTATTCGTTTGTTGTTTAATTATTTTTGTGCATGCTTGTTTCAGATTGCTTGATGAAAATGATGATATCATTGAAGACCGAGAAGTGGATGAACAAAAATATACATGAAGACAATTCGCGACTTTTGAAGACATATGATTATTGCATATGTGTTTTTGTGCTTGTAATGAAGTGAAATGTAACATTTAAGTATATGAATCTTGTTTTTCATTTCATAATGATTTATGTTTGATTTGTGTTTCAAACTTTAAAAAAATAATAATGATCAGGTGAAATATTGTTAAGTTGATAAAAAAAATTGTTAGCTAAAAAAAAACATGTATGCACCTTGACTATTTGGAAAAAAAACATGTATGCACATTGACTATTTGGAAATATGTATGCACTTTGACTATTTGGAAAAAAAAACATGTATGCACCTTGACATTTCAAAAAAAATAATGATTAGGTAAAAAAAACATGCATGCACCTTAATTATTTGGAAACAAGTTAGCTTAAAAAAATATATAATAAAAAATTAAAAAATTAAAAAAAAAATAAAAAAATCCGAAAATTAAAAAACGAGTTTTAACAAAAAAAAATAAAAATAAATAAGAAATTGTCTTTTACCATAATACCCTTTTGGATTAAATAATAATTTTTAATATTAAAAAAAATCTCATTGGTGTAAAGTGGTTCTCCGTTAAGGTGGGTTCGAAAATAAAGTGCCATATATATATATATATATATATATATATATATATATATATATATATAGAAATTGGTTCTTTTAAAAAGTTGATCTTGGTGGAAAAGTGAGAGAAGTGATCTCAACCGTTAGATCACCCCCTCTTCCCCTCCCCCTTTTCACATCAAACTACAGGGACCTAATTGTATTTTCTTTCATTCTTAAAGGGAAGGTTTTGTAAATTCGAACCCATCATATATAATTCATATTTTTTTATTTTTTCTTTTTCTTCTTTCTCTCATTCCACGATCTGATATTTTTTCTCTCTCAGTTGTGTTATCAGATTTATCAACACATGTCAAATCGATGATCAAATTAACACATGAAATCATATCGTGTTATTAGATTCACAATATCATCTCATCATAATTTATCAAATCGAAGACCTAATTGAGGTATGTAGCTCATTTCGATTATAATTTTGTTATTTTTGCTACTTAACATCAATTATAAAGCTTGTATGTGATTCTTGTTGTTTCATCTTTATAGGATTTTATTCATACTGAGTCAGATTTTTGTTTTTATGAATTTGATTAGTTAATCATCATCTTTGTTTATAGATGTTCATTTTTTAAGAGTTTATTTACATGATTCATTGTATAGGATAGTTATTTAGAAATGAAATTGAGAAATAAATACATGGAAAACATGTTTACAAAAGACTACACAGTAAGTGTTTGATAAAATATTTGAATGAGATTTTATAACTGTGATGTACTAATTTACACTCTGATGCCCTAAATTTTTTGAATAGATTTATAATCTGTTAACTTTTGTGCTATCTTTTGTGCCCCTTCGAGAGTTCCACTATTTTACTTGTTGATTTTGTTTAGACTTATATGCTACCTTTTTATCAGAGTATGTGCAATATTTCAAAGATGAGTGGGTCTATTGGAATGTGGGCGATGCATATGTGTGAAACTATTGATGTAGCAAACCCAAAGATTGCAAAAAGTTTAATCACACTAGCATTATCATGTACTCATGCTTCAAATGATTTGGTTACCGCTTGAGACATGTCTCTAGAGCTTGTAAAAGTAACTGGATCACTATTAGCGGAATCATCATTAGGTAAGTCTGAAATTTATGGCGCATTCATCTCGGAATCGGTAACCTCGTGGTGCACTCAAAGTTGCTTTAATTGTTCGATTAACTAACATGATATTCACTCATTTGGACTTTATATATGTAGAACAATGCATGATATATGATTTAGAATCACTTGGTTTTGTTCTTATGTACTTTTTGATATGGTATATATATAATCTCCAAGTTTGTTTACTTCAATCCTTTTGAGAATTGAAACTTAATTTGGCTAATAACTCTTTTATGTTATTTTGTGACGTTGCCTACCATCACAAGGACTGAAAGCCGGAAATAAGAAACAAAAATATGAAAAGATTAGTGAGAAGAAAGTTTCAACATTTATCAAAGTAAGTAGTAATGGCCCATATCTATTCTGCTCTTAATTTGTTTCAATTTTTTTTTGTTGGTGTTGCATTTTCGAATCCTTTGATTATGAGTGGGTGGATTCATTTTTTTATTCTAACGTGTCAAAGAGTTAAAATAAAGATAGGTTAAAGGATGCAGATTATGCTTATCAGCATACCTTTTTCATTTGTTCGGATTTAGTCTTCATACTTGTGCTGTACATCTACTCTTTAAAATATGGATTTGAAAATGAGTGATTATTCTATTAAAGAATTTATATTATCGTTAAATATATTTTGTTACAGATGCACAAAATTGACTGAAACAGATGAACTAAAGTTTTAGCTCAAAATAAACTCATCTATTAACGCAAAGGGATAAACAAATGCAGTTGCTGAATTTAATATATATGTTAAAATCAGTTTCAGAAGCTCTTGGATTGAACCCATTTCGTTTATTAATTTTATATCCTTTATTGTTAATCTAGATTATTGAGTTATGTAAACCAGGAAAACTCATATCTGTCATTCTAAATATCTTATTTTTTACTGGAAAATGAGATGTGCATGATTTCTTGATCTTGTTCCTTGTCGTTATTGTTAGATACGGTCATTGGAGAAGAGAAGGACGACTATTAAGTATGCAAACAAGTTTGCTTGGAGTTCCAACGTTGAATGGGTGATGGATGGTGTGTACAGAGTCTAGTTAACCATGTAAAAAAGAAATAGGTCGAGACTATAATAGAATGTATTTTTATTTTTCTGAAATCAATTGAAGAAATATTTGTTACTTGTTATTCAGTAAATTTCTTCATAATATTATTTCAAATGACATAATTTTTTTCTTCACTTTCTTGTGTACTTTGGAATTACTTATTCATGAATATTCGCAATCTACCATTTTAATTTTTCAATCTTTATGTTGGAGTTGAGATGTATTTTTATTCCAATTTTTTTTCTACAAGTTTACTTTAGAGGTGTCAAATGGGATGCCCTTAAATCATACAAATAAGTGCCCTTGAATCTTACAAACAGATGCCCTTAAACAAAACAGATGCCCTTAAATCATACAAACAGATGCCCTTAAATCATACAAACATATACCTTCAAAATAACTATATAATCTGATATAAGCAACATTTTAGTACACAAAAAGTTATGTCCACATCACCAACACAAAGTTGAGTCTGGTTCATGGTACGCTTCATACGTGTAAAACTTCCAACATATAGTATAAAATTGGCGAGCTTTTACATCAAGTCAAACGTTCGTGAACTAAAAGTACAAAATCAAATAAAATAACTAATTTCAAGCGTTACCCCAAGATTTTGTAATGAAAAAATAAAGACGTTTAAAGAAAAGCACACCGAAAGTTTGCAACCTCAAAGTTTCAGCTCATCATCTTTACTGGCTATTGAAAATAAACAACACTCATGGGAAGAATATTCAACTTCATAAACGATAAATTTCTCGTCAAAACACTAACTAACTATAACAAAAAATCATTTAAAGTTAATTAAAAGCCACTCTAAGAAACACAACAAGAAGAATTAAAGATAATATTCATGTCTAATTTTCAAGAAACCGCTGCATCTAATATCCAATTTTTCCCTTTGTTTGCAGAAAATCCCAACTTGAAATCAAGATATTGGGCTTGTGTAACCTCAAATTGTCACATCATAAACTGAAAATAAAAAATGAATTCAAAGTCAGAATCTCATGCATTTTTAGCTATATTAATGAAAGAAGGATTTCTATCGTTAATGAAAAAAAAACGAAAACTAATTCAATAACATTTCATATACTCATATCATAATGCTGATGCACTAATGTCTAATACAGATGCACTAATGTATAATCTTACACTTTAGATGCCCTGATTTAACAATAAAATGGGGTCATGGATCATGCTGATGCAGTAATGTATAATGAAGATGCAGTAATACATAATCATACACTACGGATTGCCCTAACTTTACCAGTGTCTCATGAATTCATTACATGGTACTTAACATTAAGGCTTGCTATTCAATACAATATTAGCCAATTCAGGTTCATGCATGTAACTTATGATATGAAATTAGCTAGTTTATCTTCATTTTCTTGTAAATTGGTTCTCACCAAATTTACATTAAGGCTTGTTATTCAATACAATATTAACCATCTTCTCGCCAAAAGGTGATTGTATTCTCCAACGATGCACTATACATACCAACAGATGGCCAAGTATTCCAACGATGAAATAAACATATACATTGATGCTTTAATATGTCTGATGATGCACTACACTAATCTTACTCATTGATGCCCGAATATGTTTATCGATGTACTAAACATACAGCCAAATGCCCAAGTAGTTCTTACGATGCACTAAACACAAAAATGGATGCCCTATTATGACCAATGATGCACTAAACATACCAATTGATGCCCTAATGTGTGCATTGATGCACTAAACATATAAACAGATGCACAAGTAGTTCAAAAAATTGCACTAAACATTCAACCTGATGCACTAAAATGTTCAATTTGTCCAACGATGCATTGAACATACAAACATTCAACTTGATGCAGCAACCACAAACACAGATCCACTAATACAATCTGATGATGCCCTACTATCTTCAATGCACTAAACATACACACGGTTACACTAAATATACACATTGATACCTTAATATGTCTGACAATGCACTAATGATACTCACTGATGCCCTAATCTGTTCATCAACACACTAAACATACAAACAAATGTTGATGTATTTCCATTGATCCACTAAACATACAAATGAATGCCTTACTATGACCAAATGCACTAAACATACAAGCGGATACACTAAACACACATATTGATGTCCTAATGTATTTGACAATGAACTAATCATACTCACTGATGCTCTAATATGCTCAATGATGCACTAAACATACAAACATTTTAACCTGATGCAACAACCACAAACATAGATGCACAAAATAATGAGACCTCTTACTGTAATAGCTTCGTAAATATAATTAATGGATCAAGTATTTATAAAAAAAAAGGCAAATAAATGTGTAAGGGTCAATCTAATCATCCCATTTCAACCCGAACCTATCAGTGACCAATTACCCATAGTCAATTTTGCCACCGCTAAATCTTGAAGTAAATTCTCTCTTTTAGGTTGCCTTTCTAACATGATAACAAAACTCCATTGGAGTTAAGTGTGTGATGTAAGAAATCATCAGACATCAGGAAGCGGAGTATACTCGTACAAACAAAATGAGATGTAAAGAGGAATGCACATCTGAGGACTGAAGTAATATATTATGTCTTTTATTTGACATGGTCAACACATTAAAATGCCAATTATCGATCACAACAATGATGCACCAGTTCCAACATAAATGATATATAATGAAGAAACTCACCACGGGGTTCATTTGCAATGGCATTCGGCATAGGATAGCCACTTTCGCATAATCACCGGGATATGATTTTATGAGTCCTTTTATTGTTTCAGCATAGAATTTAAGTGTATCTTTCAATTGCTCAAGACATTCACTGCCAACTTCCATGAAACAGGCAAAATAAAATATCCTGAAATAGCATAATTCTTTCAGAAACATAAGATGTATAAATTAAAAAGGTAATGCTTAACAAAAATAAAAGAACCTGTTTTTCTTTTATAACATGAGAAATGAGAAGGGACGGAAGTTTAGGAGCAATCTAATCACCAACGATGCACTAAAAATAACAAACATATGCCCTAACTTAACATGATGCTCTTATCATACTAAGA
The DNA here is from genome assembly GCA_910596185.1 of Chrysanthemum makinoi. NCBI lineage: Eukaryota > Viridiplantae > Streptophyta > Magnoliopsida > Asterales > Asteraceae > Chrysanthemum > Chrysanthemum makinoi. Next base: position 204,554,736 of record OU343224.1, on the reverse strand, counting down.
GATGCCGTAACACATTTTTTGGATGCACTAATTATACAAACAAATGTTGTAACCATTCGAGTGATGCCCTAATCACTAGCAGATGCCCTAATCACACTAACAGATGCACTAAAAATAAAAATGGATGCCCTACTACTTATCAACTTGGAAGTCACCCAAATTGTGTTTTAAATATTTACAGCCTCTTAAACATCTGCATACAATCAAGAAAAGACGTGCATTACATGATGTAGAGCATAAGCTACCCATTATCATCTAAAAGTTACCTTCCAGTAGGAACCACTCAATATATGTTGCCATAAAATGCTCTACAGTAGCCATAGTTTCAAGCTACTCCACGTTGAAGAATTCCAATTGACCATTAAACCCCTTTTAACCTAGCCAAAATAACAAACTGGCCATTTGGAGACCAGAAAAGAGCATTCGCCTGTCTTTTCTTGAGGGTCACGAGCTTTAACACTTTACCTCCCTTCATTGAGTAACAATTAAGTTCGGGATTTGGGTTATTACCATGAATAACTGCAAAGCTGTTGCCCTTTGGCTCGCATGAAAATGCAATTACTTTGTCATTCTTGTTTTCAAGCTCAAAAACTTCAATAGGTAATGTCATGCTCTTTAATTCTCAAAAGCTCAAATCCAAAGATACCTCCTCTTCTTAGATTTTGTGATTCGATCAACTTTAACAGCAAGATACTCGCCTTCACTTTGCCAATACATTTTGCAATCACTGACACTGAAGAGATTATTGTGCCTTAACTCTTGTTTGCTCAAGACTTGGAAGAGACTCACCTATAGATATCATACAAGTATCAAACACATGACTTATATTCAAGAACTAATATATAGAAGATGAAGTTGATTTTCATTGCACTAGAAACTTTAAATGTTAGGCAACTTTTGTGCGCGTAGAAATGGAAAAGAAATGTGCAGAAGTGGTTTCCTGAAGTAGCTTTTAATGATATACATCATATTTATTTAAAAATCAATGTTATTATTTTAAAGCTAATGTTTTCGTGTAACCAAAATAACACAAAAAATTTATTTATTAAAAAAGCTCGTAATCGATAAAATGAATGTAGCGTGTACCACCGAACAGACCACCCTAACCATATTCATCGATGCTCTAGTATGTTCACGGATGCACTAAACATATTTTTGATGCACTAAACATAATTTTCACAATGATGCACTAAACATACAAACATATGCTATTTTCATTAAACGCTGATGCACTAATCAAACAAAAAAATGCTCTAATCATACTCTATAGATGTCGTAATTTATCACACGATCCTTTAATCATTCACACTTGAAGCACTAACGTTTTATGAGATGCTCTAATCATAAACATTTGATGCTCTAATCATCATCATTGATGCTCTAATCATCATCATTGATGCTCTAATATGTTATAACATATTATTTTATTCAACAATGCCTAAGACCTAACAATTCACTAAACTTAACCCCATGTCACCACTTACCTCTTGCACCATTGATTGGTGAGGTCATCACAACAAATTCACCATTACACCAAAACCTAACGATAGCTTCAACCTGATTGCTGAAGTGACCTCTAATTAGGTCAATCATAAAAATAAATAATTTAAAGACAACAGAACTAACAATCAAAACAAATCAATGAGGTTACACATTCATAAACCTAATATTGCTGATGTGGCATCAAATTAGGTCTAACAAATCAATCAATCAATTAATAAACAAAATTTATACCTTGAAATTGGTCAATAGAAGATGTGAATCAAATAAGAACGACGACACTAAGACCGGAGGTATAGTAATTAATTTTCATTCTCCAGTGATGGTGGAGTTGATGGTGGTGATGTGGAGCGATGGAGATGATGGTGGTGATGTTGAGTGGTGGAGATGGAGATGGTGGCGACGGAAGACGGCGGCAACGGTGATGGTGGTGATGGTGAGTGTGTGAAACAGGAGTGTCTGTGTGAAAGGGAGTGTTGATTACTTCTATTTTTTGTTTTTTTTATTTTCTACCCCTGAAGATTGAGATGTTTGCAAATTCGACCCACTTTTTTTCTCACTTTTCTCTCTAATTACACTTTTCTCTAGAACCGCACTCTATATATATATATATATATAGGGAGGCGTTCTTGTGGTGACCACCCTTAAAGTAAAAACAATAGGAACCGTTATGGGTCGTTAGATCAAAATTTATGCATGAGATTTAGCTTTAATTAGATCATTAATTATTAATGGCAAACTTGTTAATAAGTGAAACACCATGGTTTCTTTTGTTTGCTATATTTATGTGTAAACCACTCACGAGCAAACATCCATTTTCTAAAACTTGTTATACGATTGCTTCTTTTTTTTTCCAACTTCACGTGTTGGCCAAATAGTTGATATAGATGTGTAGTTTTAGTTCTTCCATTTATTAACAAAAGGTAGCAGATTCATCATTTGATTTACTTTAATAATAATAAAATTGGTTCTATTTTTTTAGTTTTTTAAAACAAGTACAGGTACACCAATAAGTTTGAGACACTAATAATAAGTTATTGTAATAAATTTGATCAATAATTCATGTCAAAATAATAACGAAGTCGAGACTATTGTTCGCAACCCGATATCAAGAAATTATGTTACGACGCCGACACACATAGTAACGACAACACTCGGCCTCAAAGTACACTCATACACAAAAGGCAAATATGGTTACATTTTCGGTGACGCATAGTTTTTGTTTACATTTCTAATGACACATATTTTAATGTCAAAAATATTTTTAGTGACACATAATATCTTGATATATTTCTAATGACATATTTTTTAATGTCAAAAATATTTTTAGTAACATATAGTTTTTTGATACATTTCTAATAACACATTTTTTAATGTCAAAAATATTTTTATTCATACATAGTTTTTTGATACATTCATTAATGACACATTTTTAGTAATGCATAGTTCCATAATACATTTTTAATGATACATTTCTAATGACACACGGAGTTTCTTGAAACACAATAAATATTTGGTTATATTTACGGTGACACATTAAAATTTTTAACACATTTTTAGTGACACATAATTTTGATGATACATTTTTAATGACACAGCACCTTGATAAAAACACAATCCACATATTAAAAGGAAACAATAATTAAAGAATATAACCATGGTTCAAACACCAACAGTTTTCACCAAAAAATATGTTTCACAATAGTAAAAGATAGCTAATACACTAGGGTTTCTCATCATGATCAATTAAAAAAACACGCTAGCAAACATATTGTTACTATCACATGCTCATAACCAACCGAGTCACAATCAATTACAAAAACATAATAGATCGTAAATATGAGATCTGAACAACGAGAAGCCTAAAAAGATATTGTAACACCATATCCAAACATGTACATGCTTATAAATCAATTACAAAAACATACTTAAAAGTCAATGATAGATCTAACTTTGATACATACTTTACAACTGGTGAACCACTTTTTGTAACTTTGCAACAAAAAGAAATAACTAATAATCTCAAAGAAATAAAAAACTAAAAAAATAGTATTAAATCAAAATCCATTGATGCAAAAATTACCAACAAACGCCTTCTACATCTAGTGTTACCGGCGTCACATAGGGATTCATTTTATCGAAGATCGACGGATCGGGTTTGGATTTAAACAGGTTCGCCAACGACCACACAAGGGTCCGATCTGGTTTTCGGCATCAGATCATAGATGAAGAGTTTTGATGGTTGCACTTTTGATAAATGGTTTGTGTATTTAAGAATGGTTTATTCAACAAAAGGATTTGTGTGATTCGTTATAGGTAGAAAACAAAGCAAAATAGTTGTAGAACTACACTTGTCTTTCTTAGAAATGGTTTATATATTGAAGAATGGTTTATGTACTGAATTTTGTAATTAAAGAATGAGATAATGAAATCATGAAAATGGCAGGTGGGAAAGAGCGAGAGTGGCGGTTGTGCATTGAAAATGAAATGTGGTTGGGTAAATACCTATTTTGCCCTTTTAATTTATCTAACAATTTCTATTCTTTTAATTGCATAATTTCCAAATGTCAAAATTTTATTGGTTCCTACCGTTTTTACTTTAAGAGCGGTCATCACATTAACGCAAATCTATATATATATATATATATATATATATATATATATATATTTGAAGTCGGTTTTCGGTTTGGATTGCTAAAACCATAACCGAACCAAAAACCGAATATTTAATTTGGTTCGGTTCGGTTTTGGCAAATTCGGTTCGGTTACGAGTTCGGTTTCTATTTTCGATTCGGTTCAGTTTCGGTTTTCGGTTTATTTGGATATTACCCAACCCATGAACACCCTTAACTAAACCAAATCTGGATTTTTTTTTCTTTGTTTACAATAATTTTTAGAGCTGCAATTTTTTTACAGTTTTGTAATTTTTATAAATATCCTCTAATGTTGGACTTTTATGTTTCGTCATTTTGAATTAATAAAATAAAAATAAACAAAATAGTGAGACCATTATCAAGTGAAATATGAGACCCATTAATTTTCTCGCTCTCATAGCATATTAACATGAAAAGATTTTGAGAGTAGAACATGAGACGATATGATTTCTTATATTATCTATCTTACAATATGTGTCAAAAATATATTAATATATTTTTACCCACAACCTCTTGATTAGTGTATGAACTTTTATTTTTTTTTTCTTTTCTTTTGGCTACCATGTTTATTAGGAGGTGTTTGTTTAAGCTTATATACGGCTTATTAGTTTATATGTGTTCGGCTTATATAACATAATCGACAATTTGTGGCTTATTTTGACATTTATGGGCTTATATAACATTAAAAATGTTATATAAACCCATAAGTGTCAAAATAAGCTACAAAATTGTAGCTTATGTAACATAAGCCGAACACATATAAGCTAACTAGCTTCATGACCCGCCCGAATAGGCAGGCTAGCTTCATGATTTTACTTAATAAAGGAGTACCGTGAACAAACATAAAAATACCACCACGTGATAATATTTGCTTCAGCTTTAGATCAAATAAATGATTTAATTCTTGCGAAACCTACATAATGTGTATAATTATTTCACATACTAAACATTAAATACTAATATTCATATAATGGAGTCACACTCGACTATATGTTAAAAATATAAGTATGAGATATTCACATGTTTGGAAAGAAAAAAAAATCTCATAACAAAGTAAATATCGATATCAAGACCAACACACTAAACTTGTATCATGTAGTATTTTAAACTACAGACTGAAAGCCTTTAAGTCATGCGAGATAACCTTCTCTTTTTATAGGATTGTTTTGTTGTCACTTTCTTCCTGCTTCTGCGCTTGTTTTGCCAAATGTCTTCGCCTTTGCTGGTAACATTCTTGCATGTCGTTGAAGTGTTACAATAGACAACATCATGGAACAAATATAGATAAAATAGAGTCATACAATGACCAAAAATAAATATTGATGAGTGAAACTATACACAAATTTGCATTGATATAACCAATACAAATAGGGCATGTGAAATTTCTAGTTACAATTAAACTGGGTACGTGTTCAAATGGGTGACATCTTGGTTCGAACAACAAACATTTCTCCATTTATGAAGATAACAATGTCATTTAGAAAAGAAAAAATGTATTATTACAATAATAATCCAAAATTCAATTACTCGTGATTAGGAGGTTGTATGCACTTAAAAATAGACTCAAAATCCCAACATGTTCCATCCCCCAATTATCTAAAAACATTATTTAGCGCCCATATGACCCACTTGATATACAATAAAGCCTAAATCGTTCGATTCATAAGCAAAAGTGTCTACATTGCGACTTATATTCCTCATTGTCACGCTACTGTAAAACAGAGCAACCAACTTGAAATTTTGAAATCTTGTCAAAACATATCGACAAAAAATGACATGGAAACCTTTTAATCAAATACCCATTTTTTAAGATAACAAATGCGCACTGACGTGTGCATGAACTCTATCTTTTTCTTGCTTCAAAGACTCATGCTTGAGTAATTTGTGAATCTAGTCCACCAAAGTATCCTCACCTTAAAAGGCAAGAGAGCTTGCAGGAGCATGTGCATTTGGTAACATACTTTGTTGACTTCGAGCAGCCACATTTCCCGTTAAAATAATGTTTTGATCTACAATATAATAAAAACAACACTTAGAGAATAAAAAAAGTAATTAAAAAAAAGCAGCAATGTTAAACCAACTAAAAAAATTCGAAATGAGTCATGTGACGATAAAGACTCATCAAATGAATATATCCTTTCAAGATACCCGTGATTCCATGGGTCTTAAGTGACTAATTTGATAATTAACTCTTCCCAAGAATCAGTATCATGCAAACGAAACAATACAATATTGAATGAAATAGAGTAATACTATTTGAAAAGACCAGAAATAAAACTTTCAATAGATGTTTGGCGTACTTTCAAAATAGAAGTTGATTTATTTCGTCTCAAAGTAACTAAAACATGAGACACATTAACATAACTGAGACCGACAAATACTTGTTCAATGTAATCATTGTAATGGTATTCTTACATAAATGTCTTAGTATCTTATCAACGGAACTCAAATAAACAATGGGATTACATATTACTTATGAGATATTGTAAAAAACTAAACTTATTCCTTATGACATAAATGTCTTAGTTGCACGATTGTATCAGAATGGTGCTATCAGCAAAGTGGAATCAATAAGTTACTATCAACACTGTTACATCAGCACGTTGTTAAAGTCAGCATGGTGCTATCGGCAAGGCTATATCAGCACGGTTCTATCAGCAAAGTGCTATCATCAAGGTGTTATCATCAAGTTGCTATCATCAAGGTGCTATCAGCATGGTTCTACATATTTAAGCAAGATGCAAAGTGAGAAACTTTGGGTAGCAGCAGCAAGCAATACAAAATTTTATCAAACAAATACCATGAGTTTTATTTTATTGACATATTTAGCTTTTGAGAATTTATTAATTAGTTGAAAATATTTTATACTCCATACCATTTTTACGGGTTATAACAAAATATGAGAATGATTTGATTATAAGGTAAGAAGATTGATTGAAAGGTAAGTAGTAAAAGACTAAAAACCACGGCTAACTCCGTCCACTAGCCAGGTATCGCGGAAGACGGCTATTAATAGATTCTACAGTAATAGTCCCTCAGACTCGGAAAGTAATAACGAAAATGGCTGGAATACTATTAATGAGAAAAAAATATATTAAATCTTACCTTATGTTAGCTTGTTAAATCCGGAAAAGTTTATAACTGTACATATTTATATCTCATATCAATTTAATGCAACAATCAGCAAGTCGCCATTAGCAATAATCCGCCATCAGCAGCAAGCCACCATCAGCAACGACCTGCAATACCTTTCAAAATTAAACAATAAACATAGTTTATGTTTGTGGTCATTGTTATGTGAAAAGTCAATTTTATTAAGTCATATTGAGATTATAAGACACACAATTAAGCTTAAATAGGTCATTAAAATATACAAAATACATTTGCTCTAGCCCAAATTGGCAAGCTGAAATATGACAATCAGTTTTAAAACTCAGGTCCAAACACCCCTTATAAGAGATTAAGCTACATCTTCATAGTTAATAATAAATAATTTGTGATGTTGAGAGAGCTAGAGATACCTGTAAAGTAGTGCATATAATCTATCTGCAGAGCTGCAGCGTATCATCCCCACATGAAGAAATCATAAGTCCCATTCGTTCAACATTTGCTTGAATTTGTCTGCAAGAAAGCACGAAATAATCATTTATTGCTCCTAAAAAACAGAATACAATAGAAAAGTAGGAAGAGAAATCACAATTATATTGCTAATAGTCTTGTAGCACATCAAAAGTGTGATACAACTTATTTCAAACAAAAAATCCAAACTGCTTTTAGCAAACTTTAAAAAATGAAGATTTAAGAGGCTGTGATTATAATAATATAGACTATATTTGCTTTCAAACCATTTGACCTTATTCCTTTTAGCTAACTTTTGTTATGCGAACCATTTTACCCATTCGTCATACCCTTCACGCTTCTCGGGATTACTTAGAACCTCATAAGCTTCACCAAGAACCTATATGCATATAATATTATGAATGGATGCCAAATATTGATGTTCATGATTCAGAAATGAGAACAACACATAATTAAGTGGATATAATCTAAAAGATGATCAAGTCAATTATCGCACCTGAAAATTATGGGTAGCTTTTGGATCTCCTTGATTTTTATCAGGGTGGAGTTTCCTTGCCTATAAGATAACATCATAAAGCATTATTACAAAATTACATATTATTCAAGATCTCTGTATAAATATTAGCATCACTGCATGCATTATATAACACATGGCGCTACAAGTTGCAGGCTAAAAACTCGTGATCAAGTATTAAAATTAAAATTCATAGGCATACATGAGACATGGCAAAAACTTGCCACATACCCAACTTTGTTAACAATCCACATTATAAGGTAACATTAATTGAGAAACTAAATTTTTCTATCGATATTGTAGTTTGTCGATACTATTATCAGTAACATAGCTTAAGTTTCCTATGGTGCTTATACATATAAAATATGGGTCTCATGTGATGCCATGCAAAGAAACCATCGCATAAGCTGATAAGCACTACAATAGATGGTTGCAGTCAGTATAGCTAACTCCCGAATATTTCTGATGCATCTATCCAGAATAAACAAAAAGAGTTTGTGTCAATGTTTTCCAGTATGAAACTTACAAACCACTTTGAAGTAGGCTAGTTGACAGTATAAGAAAACTTGTATGTCATAACATCTGCATGTGTTCTCATTCATCATCGTCGTCATCTTGATTGTTACCTTAGGTATGCTTCCGATCATTATACATGTCTGCAACGTGAAAGTAATGACATAAAGCAAACATAAAGAGAGCATCATAAAACTATTGGAGTAATTAATGCAGATGTTGAGAGCATGAAATGAAAATACATTGTTTCTCTCCTGGTATGAAGATGTAGCTTGTTGTGGACCCTTTTCCTCTCTAACACGAAGTAGTCGTGAGAAACGTAGTGAAGTTCCCTATTTTAAACAAAAAAAATAAAGATCCAAATAAATAATAGTATATCAAAACGTGTATTTGAACACACTCAAAGGGTAATGAATATACCTCCACCGCCAATAAGCTCTTCCATGTCAAACTTCCCTTCGTACTCAAGCTACGTACTAATATATCAATAAGTAGATAGCATCATTTTGTCATTTTATCAAACAGTTGGTAATCAATCAAAATGTTACTCAAGTTCTGATCTTTTTTAACACAATGGATGTCGTAACTAAATTTGTATAAACTTTTTTAACACAATGGATGTCGTAACACAGTGGATGTCGTAAATAAGTAAACAGAAAGCTTAAGAACTACATACCTTTGATTTGAAACTGCCATCTCCAAGAACTAAAGTCATTCATGATTTCCTGTAGAAATTTGAAAATCAAAAAATCAATTTTAAAACTGTGAAGGATAAAACATGGTATGAATTGAGAAGATTGCAGTTTATTAGAGGAATGTGTTGACTAATATTGATGAAGGCGGTTCTACAAATCCATATATCTGAAAATAATATTCGATTTTTTTTTGTTTATCAAAGATACCCGGTGAACTTGGATTGTAATTTTTATTCATAAATTTGGATCATCATTCGTGCACTTGCAAAAAGAAAAAAACATTAAAATTTAAGAGAATTCTGCTAATATTCTTGATTCTTAATAAAACTGGTATTCTAATAGTACGTGTAAACAAATTATTTGAAACTTAAACTAAATAACCTTGGTTAATGATGGATCGAATGTTGTGAGATGAAGATGGAGATTAGGGTTATTTAATGGAGTGAGTGAATTGGGGGATTTTGAATTTTAAAAATGTTCTGGAGTATGGTAATAATTGGTGTGTGGCTTGTGATTTAATTAGGAAATGTCGATTGATAAGGAATGGTGGTGATGGTTTTACAGCATATCAAGATGGGTAAAATTGAAGAAAGAATACCAATTTGGAGATAAGTTTTTGTACAACATAATGTGGATTGGCTTATTGGTTGAGGGCTTGTCTTTGAACCCCTAAACCAAAGATCGAACCTCGCTAGATGCCATTTTTTGTTCTTGTGTAAACGGATCTTGTGCCTAGTCACCATTTTCACGTAATCAAATGATGTGTCATGTCAATATTAAAGTGTCTAGTCAGCATTAATGACGTGGCATGTCTAGTCCCATATATATGTATAGATAGATAGATAAGTTGTATATAAGCTTAATTCGAAAATTATAGTCTATAACAGTAAAATCAGTAAGAGTTAACTTAAAATAAGTATTTTTTGATAATAGAATATTTTTAAAAAAATTATTATTGATGTCTTGATTTTATTGTAGAGTTGTTGTAATATATGCTGCTAAAAAAAAATGTAATATGAAATTCTAACATTGAGAGAGTATTTTTAGAAAAAAAAAAAACAATGAGAAAGCCTAAGTTTAACTAATATATACCGAACCTGATAGTTAAGATTTTTATCGGTTGTGAACACAACAGATCTTTTAGTTGCGGCCAACATGATGTTCCATGTTGTCATAAATTTCAAATACGAAATTAGTCACATGTTTAAGCTCAACGTCAATTTATTCTTCAAACTTCTATTAAAAATTGTTTCATTTCTCAAGTCTAATTAACAAGCAAAAGTGCGATGAACACATTGAATTTTGACAATCAGGTTCTACAACTTGAAGAAAGATATATATAATGGCCCATAAATAACACTTCTTTTGTTTCATTAGCAATATGTAGCACTTGTCATTACCAAAAAATAACGAGTAACCAAATATGGTTGTGAGGTTACAAACAAATAAATAGCAAAGAGTTATGCAACACACTACAAATACTATTACACATAGCCGATCTATAAAAATAACTTTCTCAATATTAATACATTCAAAGATTAAATATTTTCACAAAAGTTATAATTTGTTACTTTATCTTCATGATCTCCCTGTGTAGATATGAACCCCAGTCGCCAAAATGAGTATAGTAAATGCTACAAAGAAAATAAGCGTGTGAACAAGTACCGCTTTCCCATTTGTGCTTAAGCTCCCGAACTCAAAAGTACGTGTGTTACCAGGAACTTGAAATATAAGTCCCGGCGATAAAAGTATGAACAATAATAACCCTACTAATACCGGTGCCCAATCTAACATTTTTTCGGTGTTACGTTTTGAAATGCTTCAAGTGTTCTTATTTAGCATGGTCTAAAGCTCATTGTTTCCTATGTAGTATATATAGAAGCAACAAGTGAGGCCTTTTTTTTGTCCCTTTATTCTTGTTGTAGCCAATACACAATCCCTTGCTTCCTACTTATTTCTTGTGTTGAAAGAAATGCATATAACTAGTGTGAAAACTGACTACATTACTTTACACAGCCTTTTAATGACTGATGGACCCCTATTACAACCTGAAAGGATTGTGCATTTTTCCAAAATTTATATTGAAATAGATCATTTAAGCTCTTTTTGTAGCATTTAGTAAAAGTGTATGTAAAGCGAGCTCGATGCAAAGCTAGAAAATTATTGTGGAGGACGCAAGTTTTCTTATTTTAAAAATTATGAATTAATTTTTTTTAATTAAGGGGACATGCAATTATATAAAAAAAAATAAAATAAATAAATAAATAAATAAATCCTGCTTTATAAATTCTTTCGTTAGAAGGGTTGATGCCCACCCTACCCTTTTTGTGTCTCTGTCCACGGAACCAACGTGTGATCGAAATCCGTTAAACTGCATGGCTTCATCCCCAATGCGTCTTTTTAGCCCATATATGTGTTCAAAAATGCATTCATTCTTACTTCACCGGGTATAAACCCTTTACTCAAGAAAAATGCATTCATTCTATACGTGCGGTGTACGAATTGTGTTTTTACATGTCATTTGGTTGAGATGTTGTTTATACATTTTGACTAGTAATATCAAAGAGGTTATTGAAACATTCTTGGGTTATATTGTTAATTAACACATTGTGGAGTGGAAGAGACCCCATTGCAACAATTATCTTGAAACTCCAGAGTTTTTACGAATACTAATAAAACATGATAAAAACGACAAGCAATATATGAGAGACGACAAAAATACAAAAACATGGGCCTTAGTTGAGGTGTGATGATATGTGTAGTGTATGTGATAAGGATTTAAAATGTACACTTTTGAGGGGTCATTTAAGCCCTTAAATGATCACTTTTGTATCCGTTACTACTTAATTTCGTTCCTTTTCACTTTTTAGGTCTCTTGAAGGCAAATTGCTGGAATGACACTTATTCGGACGAAAAGGTGCGAATATATGAAGAGCGTCACAGCCAAATGGCGACGCCGTCGCAACACACTTTGTGACGACTCAGAGAGCAAATTGCTATTTTGCACTTGACGGCATCAGGTTTTAAAGAGTAGGGCGTCACAACTCGGACGACCTAGATTTGGATCCCGACGGCGTCAGAAGATGAAGCCGACGGCGTCACAACCATAAGGTGACGCCGTCACAAGCTGCAACATGCGCGCGAAGTAGCTGATACTGTTTTGGCCATAACTTTTGCATACGAACTCGGATTTAGGTGATTCAAAATCCCACGCGACCGGAACGAGAAAATCTATAGTTTGGTGAAAAATTCGTCATGACGTCGTCACTCTATAGATGTGACGCCGTCACCCTTTTCCGACAGAAAATCTGCCTATAAATATAACATTATAACTTCACTTTTTGTAAGCCCCAAATCCTAAGTCCGATTCTAGGGTTTAGGTAGCTGTTTTTCCAGCAATTTAAAGGGTTTCAAACACTCTATAAACATCATGTAATGGTTTGTTTGTTAATCCAATCCTATGGTATGTCTTCAATTGTCATAATTGTTGCTTGCTCTTCATTAATTATGCTTGGCTAATTCACCTAGTGTTTGTTTATGATTGTATGAAACTTGTATATAATTAATTAGATCTTATTGACTTCTTTGTGATGCTTGTGTCTATCTTCATCATTAGGGGTGTGACAATTTCAATGAGTCTAACTGGTTTAGTTTATAATTCTTGCATCCTACTGTCTCTTATCTTAATTGTGATTGAGCTAGTATTGCGATAGGTCATTCGTTGTGTTTTTAATGCTTGATAAATCTTTGATAGTTTATGAATGACTTAGTGGATTTCGTTTACTCAACCCAAAGATAACCTCAAAGTTAGTTTATGAATGACTTAGTGGATTTCGTTTACTACACTTAAAGGTGACCTCAAAGAGTTAGGGAATGCATACCCTACGACCTTAGAAGACACAACGCGTTAAGAATAAGGACGTGACAATTTAGTAGGTAGAATTGGATAACTAGCAAGGAGTAATGCATCATAAGTAGATACGCTTCACGTTCCTGGTAGACCCATAATTTAGTTAGTATCTTTTGGGATAGTTGACTAGCAACTAATTCCACCCACCCCTTCAAAACCGAGATATTTTAATTCATAAAATATAAAAATACAAAAATAATCATCCCTCACCTTTAGACTTAAATCGACATACACTTTAGCCTAACGACACTATTCCCCTAGAGAACGATATCAATACCTGTGGCTTACCCTAATACTACACTACAACGATTAGGTTCACTGCTTAGGGTGTTGAAAAACTTGCTCGACGAAAAGGAAGTTCCTTTGACCCCGAACGCGCGATGTACGCGTATCAGTATGGGCCGTATCTACCAAACCCATGAGCAATTGTATGGGTTTGGTAAGAAGTTAAAATCAATAGGGGTGAGGAAAAACACCGAAAAGACCAAATAAATCGAAAACCGAAACCGAATCGAACCGAAAAAAATCGATCGAACTGAACCGAATTTACTAAAACCGAACCAAACCGAACTACTAATTCGATTCTTAGATAACCAAATTCATATAAATATATATATTTTATATATATTTAGATTATATGTATATATTTTTTTATTTATTTATATGCATATAAATACTATTAAAATGTTATATTAATATAGAAAAATACTTTTTATGTTTGATTTTTTTTTCTAAATATCTATATAATTATTACTTTTTTATAAATAAATAGTGAAATTTGGGTCATTCGGGTCAACCCAAGAACCGAACCAAATTCAAATTTGGTTTTCAGTTCGGTTCGATTGAATTCTAATTTGGTTCGGTTCAGTTTTCGAGTTGACCCAAAAAAAATTAACCGAACTAACCGAATCGAACTAACCGAACAACCCGATAACCGAACCGATCAACACCCCTAAAAATCAAATACTTTGAAGGGTATTGAAATAACCTTTTCATATTATCTTTTATGCTGGAAAATTACGATGTAAAGGTGGAAAATATTTCTAGCCACATATTTAAATAAAATGAAGAAATTTAAGAGTAAATGCATCCAATTTTTTACATGTATTTGACTTCATAGCGTACATGCAAGAATAAATTAACTTCTAGAAACATGCAATAAGTGCCCAATTGCACAACTTGAGCAAATGGCAAATATTCGGATAGGGTGTCAGAAAATATGGCAGGAAGATCTAATATATTCGAGTGTCAGATATTCGGTTCTTATCCGATCTCAAAATTTGATTCGTTACTCGCCTATAAAAGGAAGATAGGTAAGTTGCCAAAACACACAACAAAAATACAATTGTTTAACTCTCTTTCTATAATAAATGCTTTTCATAATTATAATATCATTATCTAAGCGAGCGTCGGAGCTTAATCCTGGGGAAAAACCTCGGGATAAGTTCTAACGTGGCTTTTATTTCTTGAGTTATACAGATAGCGAGGTTCGCCAATTAGCATCACAGACCCCACTTACGGACCTGCTAATTTTGGTATCATAATGGGCGCCATCCGTGAGACCAAAATAATTCTCACCGACTCTTGAAGCTAGTACCATATGGCGGAAGAAACCCCGTTTATCGTACCGGGAGGAACTTTGGAGGAGGAGCCCAGTGGGCCCGACCCTAAGGAACCACCGGTGAGGACGAACACTTTCCACAACACTACCGAAAATCACACACCTGATCATACTCCCGAAAACACGTCTGAAAATGCATCCGGAGACCAGTCATGCTGTTCGTGGTCCAGAATTTTGAACAAATCAATGCCATGTACTCAGCGTTTTCCTCCAAAAAGAAAGAAGTTAACCACACATCAATACCCGCCAACGATGATCATCCTTCATAGAACTGTGGCAGTCAGATCTTGAAGGTTTGACCGAAGGAGCGGCTCAGGAGACGCCAGAAGATGACACACTGCCTGGAAAACCAATAAAGAAATGTAGGGTGACAACCGATAACCCAGATGGGTTCTTAAAGTAAAAACATACATCCAACGCTGCTTTTTACAGCGAGCCATTTATGTTCAAAGAGACGGAATTGAGCACACGCAATTTGGTAGCTTCGCCTTTTACGGAACAAATCAGAGACTATGACATGCTAGATGGGCTGAAGGTGCCAACAATCCTAAAGACATACGATGGTACGACAGACCTTGATGATCATCTGACAATATTCATGGGAACTATGGACGTGCATAAACTTCCAAAACCTGCGTGGTGTCGTTTCTTTCACATCACCCTAAGCGAGGCAGCAAGTATCTGCTACGATAACCTAACACCATGATGCATAAATAGCTTTCATGAGCTAAGAGACAAATTTTTAGCAAACTTTTTGCAGCAAAGGCGGTTCCAGAAAACCCAGGTGGAAATTCTAGATATTCGGCAGCATACCGACGAGTCACTTAAGGAATACTTGCAAATGTTTGGAAAAAAAAACGCTACATATGACCGACCGTTCAGATGGGATGATGACTGGGAATTCATCAGTGGACTAAGACCAGGGAGGCTCTTCAAATATCTTATAGCACGGCCGCCGGCGTCCATGGAGGATTTGTTCACACAAGCTCACAACTTCATAAGAGCCAATGAAGCAAATACGGAAACCCGGTTACGGGACTCAAGATGGGCGACTAACGACAATAAGTCCAGCCAAAGCTACAGAGACACCTCAAGGAGACATAAAGAAAAATATATCCCTCGCCCCAACGCAAGACCTAATGAACGTTCCAACGTTCACAAACCATCTTTCAAACCTCTAATTAAGTCTCCAGCAGAGATATATGCGCCGTCCGAAGGGAAGGCGATTCTCCGACCTCCACTACGAATGTTCGCCCCCGCTCATCGGAGAGACTGCACAAGGTACTGTGAGTTCCACAATGACCACGGGCACGACACCAATGATTGTATCGAACTGCGAAAAGAAATTGAGGCATGCATAAAGAGTGGTCGTTTAAGCCATCTTGCCAAAGGTGCAAAGACCCAAAGTAACAGTCAAAATCCAAGCTCAACAAGTGCCCCAGAAAGAGCGAAGAATCAAATTGATTGGAAGCAAAAGATAGATGAGCCTAAAGAAACAAATGAAATACTGATGACAAGCACACAATGGCCCTCACAACATTTCCAACCAGAGGAATTGCCATCAGACATCGATATCGCATTCTCGTCTGAGGATCCGATTCCTGAGCATTGTAATGGTGAGGACCCACTCATCATCAAAGCCTACGTCGGAGAAAGCGTCATACACCGCGTCTATGTGGATGGTGGGAGCTCGACAAAAACAATGTATGAACATTTTTTCCAACAACTAACCAACGAAGCAAAAGCATCAATCCGATTGCCAACATCACCTCTAACAGGATTTGCAGGACAAATACTATGGCCACTTGGAGTCATAACCATCCCCTTCACCCTTTTCGACTGCAATATGAAAGGTAGTAAAATGATTACAACAGATTTCATGATCGTTCGGGCCCCGTCACCTTACAACATAATATTGGGATGACCTGGAATGAGGTGACTAGTTGCGATTGCTTCTACAATACACTCGCTCCTCAAATTCGCTATTTCGTCAGGCATCGCCATTGTCCGAGGAGACATACCTCGTAAAAGCGAATGTCTCCAAGTTTCTCGGAAAAGAGAACGAGAGCCGAAAGAAGTAACCACACCTGCACCACAGGGAAACGAAATCGAGAAAGAAGAAGTGGAGATAAAATCCCTTTACCCAGGTCAGAAAGTCATGATCGGCACAAGCCTGCAACTGAAATTAAAAGAAGAATTACTAAAGCTGTTGCGCGCTAACCACGACATATTTGCATGGTCGCCATCAGACATAACTGGAATACCAAGAGAACTCGCAGAACACAAGCTAAATATCCACCCACGCACCTTTCCAGTTAGATAGAAGAAGCGCGTGTTGGCTAAGGAGCGCAACGACGCAATCAACCAAGAAGTCATCAAACTTGTGGAAGCACGAATCCTCAAGGAAGTATACTTCCCTGCCGGGTCTCTAACCTGGTAATGGTACGAAAAAATGATGGAACTTGGCGCATGTGTGTTGAATTCACGAAATTAAACAAAGCTTGTCCAAAAGACAGCTACCCCCTGCCTGAGATAGACCAAAAGATCGAGTCCTTGGAAGGATTTAGATTCAAGTGTTTCCACACAGAGCATGGGACTTTCTGCTATGAGAAGATGCCTTTTGGGCTTAGAAACGCAGGAGCAACATATCAACGGTTGGTGGACAAAGCCTTTTCCAACCAACTCGGCCGAAACATCAAAATCTATGTCGATTACATGGTGATCAAAAGCAAAAATGTGGGGAGTTTAATTTGAAGACATTGAAAAAACCTTTCAAACTCTAAGATGCATCAACATGAAGCTAAATCCAAAAAAATGTGTGTTTGGCGTCGAAACAGGTTAGTTCTTGGGGCACATGATCACCAGGGAATGAATTGAAGCTAACCCGGAAAAATTCAAGGCCATTATCGATATGATCTCCCCTCGCACAGTTAGAGAGGTCCAAAGCCTCAACGAAAAGCTAGCAGCCCTTGGTCGTTTCCTATCTAAGTCAGCAGAAAGAGCTTTGCCCTTTTTCAAAACTCTCAAGGGATGTATGAACAAAAATAACTTTTAGTGGACACACGAAGCCGAGTCATCATTTAAAGAGCTCAAGCAACACCTACAATCCCTCCCAGCCTTAACTGTACCAACACCAGGGAAACACTAACACTCTACTTAGCAGTGTCGCACGAGACAGTAAGCTCGGTACTTATGGCAGAAAGGGAGAATGTCCAAAAGCCCATCTACTTCGTTAGTAAAGCCTTGCCGGGAGCCAAAGTAAACTACCCCCTCTCGAGAAGTTAGCCCTTGCGCTCGTACACTACGTCGATACTTTCAAGCACATACAATATGCGTGCTAACAAACCAACCGATTCGACAAGTATTGCTAAAACCAGAAAACTCTGGCCAATTAGCTAAATGGGCCATCGAGTTAGGAGAACATTATATAATATACAAACCACGCATGATAGTCAAAGGGCAAATAACTGCGGACTTCATAGCCGAATCCCAAAGAACAGCGACTGTGAAAAGTTAAAAGGAACGGTGACATCGAAACCAAGGACTCAAGGAGAAGAATCAATCTGGACACTATACATTGACGGGGCATCAAGCGAATAAGTCTCAGGAGCAGGTCTTATTCTGACAGACCCAGACGGGAATGAAGTTACATACGCCTTACGTTTTGAGTTTCTGGCATCCAATAACGAAGCTGAATATGAAGCCTTAATAGCGGGACTAGAGCTTGCTGTTAAAGTTGGAGTTCATCGCTTACAAGTTTTCAATGATTCATTGCTCGTGACAAACCAAATAAAAGGAACATATGAAGCACGGGAGGAGTCAATGAAGCGATACTTAACCAAAATTCAACACCTACAGAAAAATTTCCAAAGTTTCTCGATCACGCAAATTCCACGATCCAAAAACAAACGTGCAGATGATCTGAGCAAGCTTGCTTCGTCCTCATTTTCACATCTCACCAAAAAGGTCTTGGTTGAAGTCATCCCATGTCAAAGGACTGAATCCGCAATAATAAATACAGTAGCTGAATCAGAGGTAACCTGGATGGATCCCATTATTTATTACCTAAAAGACGGAAAGCTCCCAGACGACCCGGTCGTTGCAAGAAAGACTCAAATAAAAATGCCACGGTACTCTCTAAAGCAGGGTATATTATATTGGAAAGGTTACCTAATGTCGTGGTTAAGAAGCATTGGCCCAAACCAAGCATAATACATTCTCCAAGAAGCGCATTTTGGATCCTATCGAGCACACGTGAGAGCAAGGACCATTGCCCAAAAAATAGCACGGCAAGGGTATTATTGGCCAACAATGTACAAAGGTGCCATACAAGTTGTCAAGATATGCCGAAAATGTCAAGAGCACGCCCCTGTATTGCGAATACCGCAATACGATATGACAAGCATCTATAGTCCTTGGACATTTTAGCAATGGGGGATCGACATATTCGGCCCGTTTCCCAAGGCACCGGGGAGAGTAAAATTCTTACTCGTAGCAATTGATTATTTCACAAAATGGGTGGAGGCTACACCACTGGTAACAATTACTGGTGATAACATTCTTAAATTTGTTTGGACCAACATTGTGTGCCGTTTTGGAATTCCCGACATCAAAATAAGTGACAACAGGAAGTAGTTTTCAGAAAACCCCTTTCATGATTGGTGTAGTGAGCTCAATATTAAGCAACGATTTACCTCAGTGGCACACCCTCAAGCGAACGGACAAATAGAGGTGACTAACAGAACCCTCTTACAAGGACTCAAAATGAGGTTAGGGAAGTCAAAAGGTCAGTGGGTTGAAGAATTGTCGAATGTGCTCTGGGCATACCGCACAACAGCAAAAGCAGGTAACAACTGTACCCCATTCAATTTGGTTTACGGATCTGAAGCTGTGCTTCCCCCAGAAATAGGAATCCCTACCTACCGCATCTCGTTGTATGACGAAAGTAAAAACAATAAAGAACTTTGTTGGGAATTAAGCTAACAATTTGTACTGCCAAGCATATGGACTTAGTACTGCTAAGCTTACAGACGGATAGCTTGGAGAATACACTAGCAGTACTAACTACCAGTACAAATATTAGTACTGCTTATGTGATAAAGGCAAAAGATTGAAGATGCATGGGAAGATATATATAGAATAGATATGGTGTATATCTTTTATATTTAGATTGATACGAATATTGTATAATTATAGTTATCTTGTAAAGGACTCCTTGTCTTATAAAAGGAGGTCCTAGGTTAGATGTATAGTACGTGTCATTCTTAGAGTCGTTCACTTCAAGGTTTTGTAACCCTAATACTTTTGAGTATTCGTATTAATATATTGAAGTGTTTTGTGAGACAACAACTGTGTTCATTGTTCTCTTTATTGTTAAACATAAGATTCCGCATTGTGTTTAATCTTGTTACAAAATAGTTTTCTATACTTTAATTGTTTTAGATTTATCTAAGATAATTAATAAGATCAAGTGCTCATATGGGATCAACAAGTGGTATCAGAGCTTGTGATCTAGAAGCTGTGCATAAGGAGAATCTATGTTAACTCAAATCTGTTCAACAACTACTAAAGTCATGGAATCTGAATCAACACACATGGTGACTGCATCAAAGGTGCCTATGCTAAAGCCAAGAGAATATGAATTATAGAGGTTAAGAATTCAGCAATACATTCTTGACTACTCTATGTGGGAGATCATTCAGAAGGGTGACTCTTTACCTACTAAAGGCGCTGATGGGAAGGATGTGCCCATTAAATCTACTGAATACAAAGCTCAAAGAAGATTGGAAATCAAGATTCACAATATTCTTATGATGGGAATACCTAATGAGTATCAGTTGAGTTTTAGTGATACTGAAGATGCCAAATCTTTAATGGAAGCCATTGATCTAAGGTTTGGTGGGAATGAAGCTACAAAGAAGTCAAGAAAGAATCTATTAAAGCATCAATTTGAGAACTTTGCTGCCTTAAGTTCTGATAGTATTGATCAAACTCATGACAGAATTCAGAAACTTATAAGTCAACTTGCACTTATGAAAGCTTCAATTCCTCAAGAGGATATAAATCTTAAGTTTCTCAGAAGTTTAGCACCTGAATGGAGTATGCATATTGTGGTTTGGAGAAACAAAGCTGACTTTGAAACGATGACCCTGGATAATTTATACAACAATCTAAAGGTGTATGAATCTGAAGTTAAGGGGTCATCTAGTTCATCCTCTGGTGCACAAAACCTAGCTTTTTGTGTCCTCCAAAAGTTCCGACATCCATCAGGAATCTCCTTGTACTTATGGAGTTTCTACTGCTAGCACAAATGTTTCTACTGCTGGTTCTACAAACAGTGATAACATAAGTGATGCTGCTATCTGTGCTTTCTTGGCTGATCTTACAGCCAGTACTCATGTAATGAATCAGGATTTGGAACAAATTAATCCTGATGATCTTGAAGAAATTGACTTGAAGTGGCAAATGGCAATGTTATCCATGAGGGCAAGACGATTTTTGAAGAAGACAGGAAGGGAGCTAAAGTTTAAAGGTCAGAGAAATATGGGATTTGATAAGTCAAAGATTGAATGCTACAATTGTCAGAGAAAAGGTCACTTTTCAAGAGAATGTAGGGCACCAAAGAAGAATGGAGAAATTTCATGGAAAGCTACTACTAAAGATACAAAGACTGCTACAGCTTTACTTTGCTCTAATGGCTTATGCTTCTTCATCATCTGGTTCTGATTATGAGGTATCTAATGAATCTAGTTGTTCATATAAATCTTGTTTAGATATTGTAGAAGAACTTAAGACTAGGAATGAAAGTTTAAGAGATGAAGTTAAGAAACTTAAACTAGATAACTTAGGTTATAAAGTTGGTCTAAAGTCAGTTGAGCAAAAGCTTGAATTTCTTAAACAGAATGAGCTAGATTATGTTGATAAGATAAATATTCTAGAAGGTCATATTTTAATGAAAAACAGTGAGATTAATGTGCTCAATCAAAGGTTAGAAGAGGCTAAACAAGAAAAAGATGCAGCTTTGGCTGAAAATGAAAAACATGTAGTTAGAGTTGAGAAACAACAATATACATCTGATCTTGTACATAAGTATATTGAGAGTCAATTAACGAGGAAAGGCAATGGATTAGGATATAATGATGTAGCTCCCCCTAAGAAAGAAATATCATTCATAAGTGAATTAGGAAGCACACCTGTAGGTGAGTCTAGTGAGGTTAGTAATGACACACCTAAGGTAGCAAAGAAATGTTCAGATACTCCAACCATTGAAGATTGGACATCAGATAGTGATGATGAATAGGTTAAGTCAACACCAAAGAATACAAAGGAAGAAAATCCTAGAACAGTTAAACAAGTTAGGTTTGTGAAACCTGTGTTAGGTGAAAGGATCTCTAGGAAATAGTTGAATATAATGAGGAACTTAGAGAGTTACCTAGAAGGTATAATAATAGGCCAAGAGGTGACCAAATAAAAGTTAGGTAGTAATTTTAAATTGGTTAATAAGGCTTGTTATAATTGTGGTAGTTTTGAGCATTTACAGGAAAAATGTTTTTACTATCAAAAACCTGATTGGAACCATCATAGCAGGGTAATTCACAAAAAGTTTTCTAAAAGAGCTCACCCTCATGCTAATAGGAATATGGTTCCAAGGGCAGTGTTGATGAGATCTAGTGTTACTAGGTCAATTACTACTGTTCTTCCAAATGATAAAAGGTCTTTTCAAAAAGATACATATGTTTGTACTGCTAAGGCAAAAGCAGTTTCTACTGCTGAGCCAAAAATGATCACTGACACTGTTTTGGGCAATCATTTTGATGCTGTAAAGGCCTCAGCTTGCTGGGTCTGGAAACCAAAAATAAAGGTTTTAAATCATGTTTCCAGGAACAGCAGTGCATCAATGGACTTAAAGAGATTTGACTATATTCATGCACTAGGCAGATCCAAGTCAGTAATGGCTTGGGTCCCTAAGAGAAACTAATTCTCTTATTTTATGTGCAGGGTAACTTACAGGTGGAGCTAAAGGACAAAGCTATCTTTGACAGTGGTTGCTCTAGACATATGACTGGTGACATGTCCAATCTTGAAGATTTTGAAGCTGTTGATGGTGGATATGTTGCATTTGGGAATGATCCTAAAGGAGGAAAGATGATTGAAAGAGGTACACTAAGAACAGGAAATTTGGATTTTGAAAAAGTGTATCTTGTAAATGGGCTTAAGTTTAACCTCTTTAGTGTCTCACAAATGTGTGACAAAAAAAACACTGTTCTTTTTACCAACACTGAATGTCTTGTCTTATCTCATGATTTTAAGATGTCTGATGATAAATTTGTGCTTCTTAGAATTCCTAGAACAGACAACATATACAGTGTTGACATAAAAAACATTGTTCCCCAAAGAGCTTTAACTTGCTTATTTGCAAAAGCCACAATTGATGAATCCAAACTTTGGCATAGGAGACTTGGTCACCTTAATTTCAAAACTATTAATAAATTGGTTAAGGGAAATCTCGTAAGAGGTTTACCTTCAAAAGTTTTTGAAAATCCTGAATCCTGTGTTCCTTGTCAGATGGGAAAACAACACAGAGCTTCTTGTAAGTCCAAAGTTGTGAAATCTATTTCTGAGCCTTTATATATGTTGCATATGGATCTTTTTGGGCCAACATTTGTGAAAAGTTTGAATAAGAAGATGTATTGCCTAGTTGTCACTGATGACTATAGTAGATTCACTTGGGTTTTCTTTTTAGAAATTAAGGATGAAACATTTGAAGGCTTTCATAACAAGATTAGAAAACCTAATTAATCTCAAAGTTAAGATAATAAGATGTGACAATGGAACTGAGTTTAAGAATAGAGTAATGGATCAGTTTTGTGTAGAAAAAGGTATTATGAGACAGTTTAGTGTAGCTAGAACTCCTTAGCAAAACAGAGTTGCTGAAAGGATGAATAGGACACTTATTGAGCCTGCTAGGACTATGTTTTCTGAATCAAAATTGCCTACTACTTTTTGGGCTAAAGCTGTTAATACTGTTTGCTTTGTGCAAAATAGGAGTAAAGTAGTTAAGCCTCATAACAAGAACCCTTATGAACTTTTACATGGTAGAAAACCTATGATGGATTTCTTAAAACCATTTGGGTGTCATGTTACTATCTTAAATACCATTGACCACCTAGGCAAGTTTGATGAGAAGGCATACAAAGGTTTCTTTGTTGGATACTCCACTAATAGCAAAGCTTTTAGGGTATTCAATAGCAGAACTAGGCATGTAGAAGAGAACTTGCATGTTAGGTTTAGTGAAAGCTCACCTAATGTTGCAGGAAGTGTACCTGACTGGCTGTTTGATATTGATTCACTAACCAAAAGCATGAATTATGAGCTAGTAATTGCAAGTACAACTAATGAGTCTGCAGGTACAAAAGCTGATTCCAATGCAAGTACACAAAATAAGGTGAATGAATCTGCAAAGGAGTTTGTTTTGATTGAAAAGTGGGAGCTTGATCAAATTTTCACAGCCAAAGAGACAGAGAAAAAGAGTTCAGAAGCAGGTCCTATTCATGGAGTGCCAAAAGGAAATAAAGAAGGTGGGACTAAGCCTTCTGATGTTGAAAAGGGGGTTAATGAAGGACCACAAGTTATTGATGAAGTGAAGAGCAGCATCAGTAAATAGTGATAAGGAAGGAAATACAACTAGCAGCAGTCAATCTGTTTCTACTGCTAAGCCAGGAGTTACTACTGCTATGCCTAACACTAAGCCAACAGTTACTACTGCTAAGCCTGGTGTTTCTAGTTATCCAATATTTCCTACTGTTGACAAAGATGGGAGATCTTTTGCTGATGATGACTATCCTGATGATCCAAATATGCCTGATTTGGTTAATATCTATGAAGACACTGATGATGAAGATTTGGATGGGTTTGGTGCAGAGGCTGACTTCCACAATATGGAACATTCTTACTCTGTCAGTCCTATTCCAACCTCCAGAGTGCACAAAGATCATCCAAAAGGGCAAACCCTAAGAGATTCTTAATCTGTTGTTCAAACAAGAAGTAAAATAAAAGGATTGAGAGATCAAGGGTTATTTGCTCAAACTCTTCATCAAAGAAACAACCACAAAGACCTTCAGAATTGCATGTTTGCTTGCTTTCTATCACAAATGGAACCCAAGAATGCTGATAAAGCTTTGCAAGATTTAAGCTGGGTGGAAGCTATGCAAGAAGAGTTGCTGCAGTTTAAGCTTCAAGAAGTTTGGACCTTGGTTGATTTGCCTTCTAGGAAAAAGGCAATTGGAACTAAATGGGTTTTTAGATGCAAAAGAGATGAAAGAGGCATTGTGATCAGGAACAAAGCAAGACTAGTGGCTCAAGGATACACTCAAGAAGAAGGTATTGATTATGATGAAGTATTTGCTCCTATGACAAGGATAGAAGCTATCAGATTATTCTTGGCTTATGCTTCTTATAAGAACTTTACAGTGTATCAAATGGATGTGAAAAGTGTTTTCTTGTATGGGACAATTGATGAGGAAGTTTATGTCTTACAGCCACCTGGTTTTGAAGATCCTGATTATCCTAATAGAGTTTACAAGGTGGAGAAAGTATTGTATGGTTTGCATCAAGCTCCTAGAGCTTGGTATGACACCTTATCAAAGTACTTGTAAAATAATGGTTTTATTAGAGGAAAATTTGACAAGACTTTGTTTATCAAAAAAACCAACAAGGATATCTTACTGGTTCAAGTGTATGTTGATGATATCATTTGTTGGTCAACAGATAAGGTGTTATGTGATGATTTTGAAAAGTTAATGCGTAACAGGTTTCAAATGAGTTCTATGGGTGAACTCACATTCTTCTTAGGACTTCAAGTTAAGAAAAAACATGAAGGCATCATTATTAGTCAAGAAACGTATGTGTCTGATATCCTGAAGAAGTTTGGATTTAATGATGTGAAGCCTGCAAAGACAACCATGGATTTCAACAAGCCACTAGTAAAAGATGAAGATGGTGAGGAAGTTGATTGATAAGGATTTAAAATGTACACTTTTGAGGGGTCATTTAAGCCCTTAATTGATCACTTTTGTATCCATTACTACTTAATTTCGTTCCTTTTTCACTTTTTAGGTCTCTTGAAGGTAAACTGCTGGAATGACACTTATTCGGACGAAAAGGCGTGAATATATGAAGAAAATGGCCAAAGTCAAGAATCAAGACACTCAAGCTGCTAGAACGGAAGGTGACGGCGTCACAGCCAAATGGCGAAGCCGTCGAAACACACTTTGTGACGACTCAGAGAGAAAATTGCTATTTTACAAGTGACGGCATCAGGTTTAAAAGAGTAGGGCGTCGCTACTCAGACGGCCTAGATTTGGATACAAACGGCGTCAAAGGTTGAAGCCGACGGCGTCATAAGCATAAGGTGACGCCGTCACAGAGTTGACGTGGCCAAGACGAAACCCTAATGGTGGCGACCCGACGGCGTCACAATTAAAGAATGATGCCGTTGCATATTGTAACACTATATATAGAATCCGAATTTTTCAGTTTTGAGAGAGGTAGTTTTGTGGAGTAAAAACCTAAACCGAACCAAGGCTATCTTGGGCAGTATTTTAGGGTTCCATACCCTATTTTACAACAAGATAAGTGTTTTACTTCATTAATTCAATCATGTCTTCAATTGTTTGTGTGTATGCTTGCATGTTCTCCATGTCCGGCTAATTTACTTGTGTGTTTGCTTAGATATATGAAACCTAGGTATTGAATATTGATTGGTTGTCTCTTATCTTAATTGTGATTGACCTAGTATTGCGATAGGTCATCCGTTGTGTTATTAATGCTTGATTTGTCTTGTTGAACCTTAGCTTATAGTTACTAGTGGAATTGTAGGCTAATTTCCAAAGATAACCTTAGTGTTAAGTTTATGAATCCTAGAGATTTCGTAGTCATTAACGTTAGGTAGCTTCAAAGAGTTAGGGATAAACGCATACCCTACGACCTTAGAAAACACAACGCGTTAAGAATACGTGACAATTCAACTATCAATAGGAGATAATTAGGGAGTAATAACATCTAAGTAAACACATTTTTAATCATCATAAGAGCACACAACAATAGACATAGACTACACTCACCTTAGCTTAGTTAAATTAGATAAGTAGAGTAATCGGTAGAAATACCAACCCCCCAAATCCAATACCCCGAGTTTCGTACCTTTCCATTTTCTAAAAAATATAAAAAAGATAAAAAACAAATTATCTTCCTCAACCCCAGCCTTAGCGTAGTAATTCCTCACTAGCATTCCTATTCCCCTAGAGAACGATATCAATTCCTGAGGCTTACCCTAATACTACACTACAACGATTAGGTTCACTGCCTAGGGTGTTGAAAAACTTGCTCGACGAAAAGGAGTTTCCTTTGACCCCGACAGCGCATTTATGCGCGTATCAAGTTTTAGGCGCGCGGGAATAGAATAGCTAGTTAGATTTCCACCTCGTTTAGGTTTCATTGCTTGATTCCTATCAAGTAAGCTTTTTTCCCATTTTTAGCTTCCTCGTAGTCTATCCCCCTTCTTTGTGACCTTTGTTAGTAATCCCATCACTTTTCATCATGGAAGGTGATAATCAACCACCACTTATCAACCCACCACCAAATGACCCGCAAAGAGGCCGTACTCTTGGTGATTACTCAAGACCAAGCCACCTAGGCTATAGAAACACCATTGAGCTTCCCGACCAAGCCCAAACTACGGCCCTTCGATCCGACACCATCCGGTTGGTTCAAAACGGATGTACATTCCATGGAATTCGTTCCAAAGATCCTAATCAGCATCTTAAGGATTTCCTTAAAATCGTCGATTCCATCGACCTCGATGCTACTACTCGGGAGACCACGTGTTTGCGTCTCTTCCAATTCTCTCTACGGGACCAAGCTAGTAATTGGCTTGAGCGACTTCCCGCTGGCTCCATCTTAAGTTGGGATGATCTCACCTCTCATTTCCTTGCTCAATTTTTCCCACCGGGGAGAACTACTAAGCTTAGGAATGAAATCTTGATGTTCCAACAACGTCAAGGTGAATCTCTCTACGAAGCATGGACTCGATTCAAGGACTTACTCCATAGAGTCCCTCATCACGGCATTGATCTTTAGCTTCAAGTCCAACTCTTCTATGATCATGTCAACTTCCCTACTATGCGATCCATTGACCAAGCGGCCGGTGGAAAACTTAGTGATCTCACCGCGGAAGAATCATGGGGTATAATAGAGGACCTTGCTCTCTATGACAACGAAAGTTGGAATGACCCCCGTGAGTTGCCCAAAACCGTAAAGGCAATCTCTTTGCCTCCCATTGACTCACAATCTTCCGACCGTAGGATGCTCGAGCTTGAAGATCAAGTTAAATTCCTAATGAGCTCCTACGAAAATCCTAAGTCTTCACCCCAAGTGAACAAAGTTTCTTCCTTGTGTGAACCATATAGTGGTCCTCATAACACTCGCACTTGCACAAGACTCCCCGAACAAGCTTCCAATGACTACGCATCCTCGCGTACCAATGGAGCGGGAGGAAGATTCCCTACAACACCCGGACCTAGGACTTTTAATGACGCCCGAGAAGCATTGAAGGGCAAGCCCGACTTTTATTGGGGACAAACCAAAGAATTCACATCTAATGATTTCTCATGGCCCCCATCTCACGGCCCTAACCAACAAAACATAGAAGGGATGTTGCAACACCTAGTCACATCCCAAGAAGCTCAAATAGCTAAGCTCTCAGACCGTTTTAACCAACAACAAGCCGAGATTGATAGAAAGATAGATAACCTCTTGAAAGCCATGACCAATACTGATAGGAAGGTTAATGCTATCTCAAATCCCGAAGCCTCCGGTGTAGAGATTAAGGACCCAAGTAAGTTAGCTAAGCACGTTCAATTAGTCAATACCTTCGCCTTAGTGAAACCTAATAGAATAAATGACGAAACGAACTATGAGACGGTACTTGAGGTTAGTGAAACTCCTAGGGATGAAACAACCGAGGAATTAGATGAAGTAGGTGATGACTATTTCAATAAGTTTTCTAAGGAAGAGGAACTCTCTCGCCACCCACACTTAGTACGAGACCTCCGTCACATGTATGTTAGAAAAAGCCCTAGGATCAAGTTTGGGAACCCTTGGAATCTTAACATACCATGTTGCATAGGATACCTTTTTGTGGCAAAATCCTACATTGATCGCAAGTCCCCGATAAATATCATGACTAGCACTTACTATAATTGGGTAATGAAAAAGCCTATCCCAACTAGGCAAGACCTCGATAATCCTAGGGTTAGTTGTAATTTTCTTGGTAGAGTTAAGGGATTGCCCGTCTATGTAGGAAGTTTCACTTTTCCTACGGACTTCATAGTTGTGGATGATATTAGTACGGACATAGATCCTAGCTTGTCCCACGTTATTATAGGAAGGCCTTTCATAGAAAACACCGGGATGACTTATGATCCGTCGTTAGGAATAGTGAGATTCAAGGATGAGACCGATGATATAGCCTACCAAATGCCCTTTAAGATTGAGAAATTTTCATCACTATCCAATGATGAAAAAGAACTTAAGCTATCGGTCTACTATAGGAATGAGGAAGATAAGGAAAAGGGAGTTGATTATGTGATGAATAAGATTTTCTGGTTCTATAAGGATTGCTTGAAACTAGGACCGGAATATAGAACGGATTGGGGAGAAGATGACTTCTTAGAAATATGCATCATAGGGCATTACTATAACATGGAAAACCCCAATAGAGACCGTCATGAGGAAGAAGGTGACGGTAATGAAGTAACGTAGGGGCACGACTTCGAGTCTAGCTACAAGACTCATAAATAAAGAAAGGCGCTTCGTGGGAGGCAACCCATGCTTAATTGTTTGCTTGTTTGTGTGTCGTATATCTTTTATTGATTGTTTATTCTCATGTTTAAATTTGTAAAAATGCTTTATTTTGTCTTTAACCTCGTCTTAATTACATATAAAGATATTTTACATAAGGGATAAGTGTAGGGAGGATTACACACATTTTCAAAAAGAACGTGAACATGAGAATTACGATTATTTAAAAGATATACATGTGTGTTTGTTCGAGTCAAATGCTTGTATCGAGTCATAATGGATGTTTTGCAGAAAATTTTTCCAGATTCTAAAGATAAAATTTTCAGAAATGCATGAACCATTTCGTCGGGATAACCGACGGCGTCGTGGGAGTAAAACTGCTTACTACTTTTCTCGTTTTCGAGCTATTTATAAATTTTTGGAATTTTTGGTCTTAATTTTCGAGAAAATCGTAAACATCCATTCCACAAGCATTATATCCTAGTTTAGTAGAGTCATATATATATTGTTGCCGACGATTTTACGCGAAGGTTTCGTTTGTTTTCTTCAAGTGTGCAGGTTTAATTTATCAAGAAGAAGATACATAAGATTGGAAGGAGCTTTTCACGCAAACACTCTTTTTGGAAGAAAATTTAACCACTACTTCACACGGTTCCTACCGAGCTAATCAGGGGAGTACTAGTTTCTTTCGTTTTTAATTACCTTCCATTATCATAACTTTGATACTTTCGGGGAACATTGGAGACAATGTTCAGTTTAAGTGTAGGGAGGGAAAATAAAACGGGAACTTTGAAACTATTCTTATCCTTGACTATTTGCCTTGTCCAATTTTATTTGTGTAATAAATCATGAGAAATATTGGTTAGGGTAATTTTGGCACCAAATTTAAAATTTTTCATGATATGTAGGAGTGGGCCATTAGTCTTAATAAAGCGTCTCATGGATAGGAAGTTATATGACTAGCACAAAAACCCTTTACCACTTAAATTCTACCCAAAATGTGAGGATCTCCCTTAGATTTGTAGGAATTAAAGCATTCCACTTTAATGCTTCGAGTATGTACCGGTAGTATGATAGATTCTAGAACTTGTTTTGTGATGCATTCTGAGATCGCTAGTGAGACTACACTTGTGTAGTTAGGAATAACTAAATGATAAGAGGCATTAGGATAACCCTTGTTTGATACCCGTATATAATTACTTCTTCCACATCGGTTGAGTAATTCCCCCACACCCTTGCGTTGTACTCATATTTAGTACACGATACCCCTAGTTAACCCCTCAGAGCCTATCCTTTTCGCGGTTCTCGTGATGTTTCGGTTTTCCGGAATAACAATGAAGAGCATTGTTTACAATCCACCCCCAAATGTACACCCAAATCGCCTTAGCCTACCTTGTATGCACTCACTTTTAGTGCATTATTATTATCATACTAAACCCTTAGTTCAATTATCTAGTTGCTTGCATAAGTTGCTAAATCGAGTCATATCCTTTGTACACAGTTTTGGGACGATTGGGACTCATGGGAAAAGTTAAATTTTATGAAATGACGGGAAGGGAACGTTAAATTCAAATTCCCTTTATTTGCGTAATAATGTTCTCCAAGTGTTTTGATCTTATCAATTCGGGTTAAATTAGTGTTAGAGTAATAAAAACTCAAGTGTAGGGATGTGCCTATAAATCCCTATTACTTTGATGTTATCGTAGAGGATGGTAGAGTAAAAGTGTATGAAGAAAAAAAATAAATGAAAAAACATACGGGCTACCATCCTACATCTATCTTTAAATTTATGTTTGTTTGTTTCAATTTATCTAGAGTTTAGAGTGTCGAGTCTTGGCTTAGCAACGCCATTCTCCTCATGCTTGTAACTTAAAGATTTTTGGCTTGCCACCACTAAATCGCCTATTCCGCCAAACCCTTTGTTTCCCTACCGCAAGCCTAACGTTACAACCCCTTAAAAGACCTCTTGGATAGTTTTTCCTAGGTGCTTACGCCAAAGCGATGGAGGTTTGATCTAGTCTCAAGCTTATGGTAATCTATGTACTAGGACCGGTTAATGAGTGTTTATCTTTCATTTCCAACTTGATATATTTCATATACACTCGAGAGATGAGAGTATCCAAACACCACTTGTGAGGTGCTAGTATGTAATTTCCGTGCTTGTTATGACTTTTTCGGGGCTTATATGTGTTGTGAATCGTTCTAAACTAATGCTTCATGACCCTAACTTATAAATTAATTGGCCAAAAGCACATTTGCTTGAGGACAAGCAAATACCAAGTGTAGGGATATTTGATAAGGATTTAAAAGGTACACTTTTGAGGGGTCATCTAAGCCCTTAATTTATCACTTTTGTATCCATTACTACTTAATTTCGTTCATTTTCACTTTTTAGGTCTCTTGAAGGCAACCGTTGAATGACACTTATTCGTGACGAAAAAGGCGAATATATTAAGAAAATGGCCAAAGCCCAGATCGAGACACTCAAGCACTGAATTGAAGGGACGCGTCACGACTAATTCGACGCCGTCGCGACACATCTTGAGACGACTCACAGAGCAAATTGCTAGTTTACAATGCCGGCATCAGTTTAAAAGAGTAGGGCATCGCAACTCAGACGGCCTAGATTTGGATCCAGACGGCGTCACAGGTTGAAGCCGACGGCGTCATAAGCATAAGGTGACACCGTCACAGAGTTGACGTGGACAAGATGAAACCCTAATGGTGGCGACCCGACGGCGTCACAATTAAAGAGTGACGCCCGTCGATATTGTAACACTATATATAGAATCCGAATTTTTCAGTTTTGAGAGAGGTAGTTTTGTGGAGTAAAAACCTAAACCGAACCAAGGCTATCTTGGGCAGTATTTTAGGGTTTCATACCGTATTTTACAACAAGATAAGTGTTTTACTTCATTAATTCAATCATGTCTTCAATTGTTTGTGTGTATGCTTGCATGTTCTCCATGTCCGGCTAATTTACTTGTGTGTTTGCTTAGATATATGAAACCTAGGTATTGAATATTGATTGGTTGTCTCTTATCTTAATCGTGATTGACCTAGTATGCGTATAGGTCATCGTTATGTTATTAATGCTTGATTAGTCTTTGTTGAACCTTAGCTTATAGTTACTAGTGGAATTGTAGGCTAAATATCCAAAGATAACCTTAGTGTTAAGTTAATGAATCCTAGAGATTTCGTAGTCATTAACCTTAGGTAGCTTCAAAGAGTTATGGATAAACGCATACCCTACGACCTTAGAAAACACAACGCGTTAAGAATAAGGACGTGACAATTCAACCATCAATAGGAGATAATTAGGGAGTAATAACATTTAAGTAAACACATTTTTAATCATCATAAGAGCACAAAACAATAGACATAGACTACACTCACCTTAGCTTAGTTAAATTAGATAAGTAGAGTAATCGGTAGAAATACCAACCCCCCAAATCCAATACCCCGAGATTCGTACCTTTCCTTTTTCTAAAAAATATAAAAAAGATAAAAAAATAATTTTCCTCAACCCCATCCTTAGCGTAGTAATTTCTCACTAGCATTCTTATTTCCCTATAGAACGATATCAATTCTCGAGGCTTACCCTAATACTACACTACAACGATTAGGTTCACTGCCTAGGGTGTTGAAAAACTTGCTCGACGAAAAGGAAGTTCCTTTGACCCCGAACGCGCGTTGTACGCGTATCATTGATGTACATTTATACAGATCCATGATTGGGTCATTGATGTATCTTACAGCTTCAAGGCCAGATATCATGTTTGCTGTGTGTGCGCCAGTGCTGATTTCAAGTATCCTAAAATGTCTTGAATGATGTAAAGAGAATTTTTAGATACTTAAGGAGTCAACCTAGGTTGGGCCTTTGGTATCCAAAAGATTCACCCTTTAATCTGGTGGCATACTCAGATAGTGACTATGCTGGAGCATGTTTGGACATGATATCAACAACTGGAGGATGTCAATATTTTAGACATAGGTTGATTTTATGGCAGTGTAAGAAACAAACTGTGGTGGCAAATTCTACTACTCAAGCAGAGTATATAGCTGCTTCAAGTTGTTGTGGTCAAGTGTTATGGATTCAGAATCAATTGCTGGACTATGGGTACAATTTTATGAACACTAAACTTTTCACTGATAATAATAGTACAATGTGCATTATTAAAAATCCTGTTTTTCACTCAAAAACAAAACATATTGAGATAAGACATCATTTTATAAGAGATTCATACTAATAATAATGTTGCAGATTTGCTCACAAAAGGTTTTGATGTGGGTAGATTTCAATTCTTAATTGCTAGTATTGGTATGATGAATCTCTGAAAATTCTTATCTCTTTGTGTTTTTGAAATGTTTTGAAAGGATTTGTACTGTTATTAATGTCAAAAAGTTGTTTCCACTGCTAAATTGTTTTCTACTGCTAGTTATGTAATTTTCTACTGCTAAGTGTAGTTTGTACTGTTAATACAAAATTTTGGTACTGCTTTGATAACCTGTTAGTTAGAAAATGGTGGAGTTTGATAGACTCTTGGATCGTTTTGAGCATCCTGGATTGTGTTTTCTTTGTTTAGACTAACTTTTACAGGATAAGAAAGCATTTTGAGTGCATTTGTGCATTGGAATCTGCAATGTGTGTGATTTTTGCCACACTATAAATGGTAATCAGTAGCAATATTGCTATTACTCTCATCATCTTTCCAGAATGGGTTATGATACAACCAATAAAAAACTTACTTTTCAAAAGGGTTGCTTCTCCCCCCAGTGGAGGTTTTTCATTCAAACACTTCTTCACTGTATTAGTCCTAAGAAACTTCATGGGAGCAATTCAGTAGCAATATTGCTATTACTCTCATATGCTTATCAACTGATAGGACTTTC
This sequence comes from Chrysanthemum makinoi, assembly GCA_910596185.1. Classification (NCBI taxonomy): domain Eukaryota; kingdom Viridiplantae; phylum Streptophyta; class Magnoliopsida; order Asterales; family Asteraceae; genus Chrysanthemum; species Chrysanthemum makinoi. The sequence continues at coordinate 204,519,998 of OU343224.1, read as the reverse complement.
AACTTTTCTAATTTTTTTTGATAGTATGGTGAAGAACGTGGAATCTAAATCAAAATTTATAATGTACCCAAGGTTTATTCAAACTATTTTGAAAAAGAGTAAACCGCTTACCCATCAAGAAATATATCCAACACCTTGTTTGCAACAAAAACGTTTTTCAAATATGTCTATATCATCAAGGTTGTTTAATGGGGTAGTAGTTCCTTTGTTTCCTAATATGCTTGTGCATGTACAGGGTGAAGGATCAGCAATCCCAGCTAATTTCCAACACACACCCATTGTGGTTCAAAATATAACTCATATCCCAATTGTTACACAAACCTATAGGAGGCAACGCCGACAGGTCACTATGGTTTCTCAGCCAAGTGGTCCTACTCAAACCCCTAGAGTTAATGAGACTGCCTCTGGCAGAGTGGAAGCAGCACAAAGCAGTGGTAACATCACTAAGACCCCAACCATCGCAACATCAAATGTGTCTAGTCCAATAGGGCTTGATAAAACAGATGGAATCCCAAGCCAAACGTAAAATTTGGGTGGCTCTAGTATTCCTCCTAGTCCAACTAGGGTGGATACTGAGTTTATGCCCCATGATGCACCTCTCCAAGAAGGTCACACATCTGGAAGTGCTGAGGGCAGTCTGACACTCAAATAATTGACGGTTTTGTGTACTACCTTATCTACCAAGGTGGAGGTTTTTGCAAAAGATCTTAAAGACACAAAGGAGCTCTATGCAAAAGTCTACACTACCTTGGTTAAAAAGGTTAAGAGATTGAAGATAAAAGTCAAGACACTAAAGGCTAAGAGAAGAACAAACATTGTTGACTCCTTAAGTTCTGGTGATATTGCTAATGATGTTGATATTGGGGAATTTCTCAAATAGGGGAGGAAGACAGATGCAGAAACTCAGGGGAGGAGATTAGATTTTGACTTAAGTGGAGATGATCAAGATATGGATGGTCCTGATGTATTTGATCCTGATGCTCTTACAGAATTGGTAGATATTCATGAAGACATTGAAGATACTGGTACTAGTTCTAAGAAGCCAGAAGGTACTGCTAGTCTTCCAGAAGATACTACTAGTTTAAAAGAAGGTACTGCTACTGCTAGTACAGAAGACATTAAAAGAGCAGATAAGGGAAAGGCTATTCTATTTGAAGAAGAACCACTCAAAGAGAAGAGGAAGGACTCTGCACAGATTTACTTTGATGATGAATTAGCTCAAAAGGTGCAGGAACAAGAGGTAGCTAAGTTTCTTGAAGAACAAAAATTGAAGAAGTCTGCTAAGATAACTAAAGAGGAATCTGATAGATTGCTTGCTCTGATCTTGCAAGAAGAAGAAAGTGCAGCAGTTCCTGAAGAAAAAAAGGAAGATGCTATCCAAGATTTGATACAGAAAATGATAGAGAAACAGAGGTCAAAGAAGAGGGTTAAGCCTCCTACTAAAGGACAAATAATGAGGAGTATGAAGCTATACTTAAAACATCAAGATCACAAAAGAGATACTCAGCTGAAAGGGAAAACATTTGATGAGATCCAAGAAATGTATGTAAATGCCTATAGAAGAATACAAGAATTTAGGCCAACAGGAACAGAAGAACCAAGTACTAGAACTAAGAGAGCAGGATTGGTTTTGGAATCAGAAGCATCAAAGAAACAAAAGGTTGAAGAAAGTTCATCTACAACTGCAAAAGAAATGGAAGAAGAAGAATTGCAGGATATGATGATCATTGTTCCTGATGAAGGTGTACATGTTGAAGCAATTCAAACCAAGCATCCTATCATAGACTGGGAGATTTATATTGATAACTTTAGAAAATCTTGGAAGATTACCAGAGTTGGTAATATTATGGAAATGTATAAGACATTTGCAGATATGGTGAAAGCATTTGACATGGATGATCTGGTAAAACTATGGGACTTGGTGCAGCAAAGGTGTAGTTAAAGAGAGTTTGAAGATGAAAAGAAACAGGAGTTATGGGTTGAATTAGAAAGACTGTTTGAACCTGATCCTTACGATAGACGTTGGAGTCAAGATGCTACTGTCCCAGGAACTACATGGATTTTGTATAGTTCATCCAGTTTTCATTATGTGTATACGCGTACTTTAGATATATTTTCATGCTGGTGGAAAAGGAATATTCTTTCAGAATGAAAACCTTACTGGTTATGTTATCTTCAAGGCTTACAGTTGAAGAAGATAGTGAAATGGCAAGAGATTTAATAATAAGAATCTTTGTACAAGCTAACAGACCAAGTAAGTAGATGTTTTTAAAACTCCCTCAATATCATGAAGAGAAGATTAATTCAAGAAACTTGATGATTTGAAGAGAAATCACAATTTCAGGGGAAGATTGTTGTGAATTAAGCTAACAGTTTGTACTGCCAAGCATATGGACTTAGTACTGTTAAGCTTATAGATGGATAGCTTGGAGAATACACTAGCAGTACTAACTACCAGTAAAAATATTAGTACTGCTTATGTGATAAAGGCAGAAGATTGAAGACGCGTGGGAAGATATATATATATAGAATAGATATGGTGTATATCTTTTATATTTAGATTGATATGAATATTGTATAATTATAGTTATCTTGTAAAGGACTCCTTGTCCTATAAAAGGAGGTCTTAGGTTAGATGTATAGTACTTATCATTCTTAGAGTCGTTCACTTCAAGGTTTTGTAACCCTAATACTTTTGAGTATTCGTATTAATATATTGGAGTATTTTGTGAGATAACAACTGTGTTCATTGTTCTCTTTATTGTTAAACATAAGATTCCGCATTGTGTTTAATCTTGTTACAAGACAGTTTTCTATACTTTAATTGTTTTAGATTTATCTAAGATAATTAATAAGATCAAGTGCTCATCTAGGATCAACAAACTCCAATTAAATCTAGAGTTTTTAGAGGAGAGAAGGGAACTGGCAGCACTACGCAAAGCCAAATATAAACGCCAAATTGAGCAATACTATAACCAAAATTAGCATGTCCGTAAGTGGGGTCCGTGATGCTGAACTGGCGAACCTCGCTATCTGTATCACTCATGAAAGAAAAGCCACGTTAGAACTTATCCCGGGGTTTTACCCCGCGATTAAGCTCCGACGCTCAAGTCAGATAATGATATCATAATTATGAAAAGCATTTATTATAGAAAGAGAGTTAAGCAATTGTATTTGTGTTGTATGTTTTGGCAACTTACCTTTCTTCCTTTTATAGGCGAGTAACGAATCAAATTTTGAGATCGGATAAGAACCGAATATCTGACACTCGAATATATTCAATCTTCCTGCAATATTTTCTGACACCCTATCCGAATATTTGCCATTTGCTCAACTTGTGCAATTGGGCATTTATTGCATGTTTCTAGAAGTTAATTTAATCTTGCATGTACGCTATGAAGTCATGCATGAATTTCATTTGATATGCATGCACACGTGGGTATCTCCCAATACATTTAAATTGCATACATAAATTTAGTTATTTATTATGCATGTTTATGTTTCATGCATTCACATGTATCTTTTTATAAGTATACGTTATTATGTCCCCGAGCATGTAAGTATGGTGTTTAAATAATACTTGCATGGTCTCAGTACCTCTATTCTTAGTCCTTATTTATCCTGATCCTACATAGTAGGGGTAGGCTTCACTAGTCATATGGATAGTAGCCTTAATGAGTCATTTCGCAAGCTACCTGTTACTTACTTCACGGATAAGATTCTCCTCATATATATATATATATATATATATATATATATATATATATATATATATATATATATATATATATATATATATATATATATATATATATATATATATATATATACTTGTACATCATTTATCAACCCTTCCCCGCATATCCTCATACAACATACTCTCTTCCAAGACTAATAACATGTCTAGTGATCCTAACTGGGCGTATAACCCGATATCCGAGTATGCCACCGTGGGGCCTCTCTCTACCCCTTCGGCTGAAGCATACCAAAAAAGAATCCAAGAGTTAGCCGATGAAGGCAACGTTCTTCGTTACGAAACTAATGAACTAAAAAGTAAGTATTCCGGAGCATGTTCGAGTTACACCCATGTAGCGGAAGAACTTGAGAAGCTGAGGCAACAGGAGGAGGGTATGATCAATACGTTACACATCTTTCAAGGCGAAAAGGAGCGTTTGGAGAATGAGTTAGCATGGGTTATGCGTGAGGCAATTCCTCGGATGGTTGTTAGGGTTCTGCGGAGCGAGGAGTTCGATATAGAGATGCTCAGGGTCCAAGAGGATATGCGAAGCAAGGCGTATGACAACTTGGGAGCCTTGATTATATCGTCCATGACCACCCAGTTTTCTTTTTTCAGCTCTGAAACGGCTTGCGCAATCCTTTCCATCATATTGGGATCGAGGTCGATATGACCTCCATCACTAGCCATAGACAAAGAAAGAACTTGGGCTTCCCTTCTTCCCAACTGACGACCCTGTTCGATCATAACCTCTTGGACCTTGAGCATCTCTATATCGAACTCCTCGTTCCGTAGAACCCTAACAACCATCATAGGAATTTCCTCATGCATAACCCATGCTAACTCATTCTCCAAACACTCTTTTTCGCCTTGAAAGATGTGTAACGTATTGATCATACCCGCCTCTTGTTGCCTCGGCTTCTCAAGTTCTTCTGCTACATGGTTGTAACTCGAACATGCTCTAGAATACTTACTTTTTAGCTCATTAATTTCGTAACGAAGAACGTTGCCTTCATCGGCTAACTCTTGGATTCTTTTTTGGTATGCTTCAGCCGAAGGGGTAGAGAGAGGCCCCATGGTGGCATACTCGGATATTGGGTTATACGCCCAGTTAGGATCACTAGACATGTTATTAGTCTTGGAAGAGAGTATGTTGTATGAGGATATGCGGGGAAGGTTTGATAAATGATGTACAAGTATATATATAAGGAGAATCTTATTCGTGAAGTAAGTGACAGGTAGCTTATGAAATGACTCATAAAGGCTACTATCCATATGACTGGTGAAGCCTACCCATACTATGTAGGATCATGATAAATAAGGACTAAGAATAGAGGTATTAAGACCATGCAAGTATTATTTAAACACCATACTTACATACTCGGGGACATAATAACGTATACTTATAAAAAGATACATGTGAATGCATGAAACATAAACATGCATAATAAATAACTAAACTTATGTATGCAATTCAAATGTATTGGGAGATACCCACGTGTGCATGCATATCAAATGAAATTCATGCATGACTCCATAGCGTACATGCAAGAATAAATTAACTTTTAGAAACATGCAATAAATGCCCAATTACACAAGTTGAGCAAATGGCAAATATTCGGATAGGGTGTCAGAAAATATGACAGGAAGATCGAATATATTCGAGTGTCAGATATTCGGTTCTTATCCGATCTCAAATTTGATTCGTTACTCGCCTATAAGGCTGCACACAGTCGATCATAATAAATCGGTTAAATGCTTAGGTCGATCGTGAGGTCGGTCGAGGCCATTGTGGCACTTTGGTCATGGTCGGTCGCGGGGCACTCGAAAACACTAGTCGGTCGAAATATTGACCGATTTTCACAAAACACAGACAAACAAACCACTTACCATGAAATTATGCAGCGATCAATTTGATTTTGTTCAAAGCTTAAATGGTGTTGGTGGTAGTGGTTTTAAATGGTGGTGGTTTGCCGTTTTGAATATGAGAAGAGAGAAAGTCGTTTTGCCGTTTTGGATATGAGAAGAGAGAAAGCATGTTTGTCGTTTTGGTTATTAGAAGCATGTTTGCAGATGCATGGTTTATATGTAACAAAGACTATGCTTTGCATGGTTTATCAAAGCTTAAATGGTGGTGGTGGTGGTTTTAAGATGATGCATGCTTTATCAAAGTTGTTGGTTTATATGTAAGAGAGAAAGCATGGTTTACACGTATAGTTGCATATATTAAAAAAAATTTGATGCATGTATGGTTTACACGTATGTTTGTTTATCTATACTCCTTTATAAAGGGTTTAGGACATTCTAAATATAGTAGTCTTAAAATTTTTAAGACCAAAAATATTTTTATAAAAAAGAAGTTACTTTTGCTAAGCATAAAAATTCATCATACATCATACACATAATTAATATATTAAATTCTCATACTTGTAACATCCTCCAATATTAACGCATCTCATTTAAACCATATGAAGACTTGTAACAATCCATTAAAAACTTATAACAACCCATTAAAATCGAGCATTGCCCCAACCTTAAGTATACATATTGCACATAAGTCTATCACACACCAAACACATAAAAAAAACACACAACCCACTGGCAGGTTCTTTCTCGCCTCACTTATTTTCGCCACCACCGTCATTGCCGCCACCACAAGACCCCTCCACCACCGGACCCCTGAAAAACATTTGCTCGCCACAAAAATAGTCACTAGGTACCCGCCGCCGCATTGCGCGGGTACCCTTCTAGTCAAAGATGATGCATGTACTACGTACACGTATAGTTGCATGCATGTACACATAAAGATACATATTTAAAATATTTGAATTAAAAAAAAAAAAAAACAAACTCGGTCACCTACTGTGGCCGATGGTCATGTCTGGTCATCGGAGAGAGAAAGCTGATGTGGCAGGGGGTGACCCAGGTCACGACTATGCATAGCCTAAAAGGAAGACAGGTAAGTTGCCAAAACACACAACACAAATATAATTGCTTAACTCTCTTTCTATAATAAATGTTTTTCATAATTATGATATCATTATCTGACTTGAGCATCAGAGCTTAATCCCGGGGCAAAACCCTGAGATAAGTTCTAATGTGGCTTTTCTTTCTTCAGCGATACAGATAGCGAGGTTCGCCAGTTCAGCATCATGGACCTCACATACGAACCTGCTAATTTTGGTATCATTGGTTCTATTTTTTTATTTTAGTTATTCTTCTGATTTGATATGCTTTATTCTATGTCATCAAATGTTGCAACACTTGCTATTTTTTTTTTTTCAAAAATACTGCAACATTTGACTTTGCTGAATTCTTAAATAGTAAAATGAACATTTATGAAGCTCGTTTAAACAGCCCCTGAAACATTAAACACGCACGAATAATAAGAAGTCAACTAAATTGACATAACAAAACACATGTGTCCGTGTGGCATGCGTAACTTAAAGTCAATTAAATATTTAGAAACTGACCCTCAAAATTAAATTAAAAAAAAGCAATTGAAACATAAAAACGCCATTACAGACTTTCATCCTTAAAATTTAAAATTCTTTAACCAAATTCTTTCCCAATTTGATTCTACATTTCCAATATCATCCAACAAGATTCAACCTTAATCAACAATCCAACAAGATTCGCCCATCGGTTCGCGTTTTTCTGGAAAATTCACATTTGGTTCTCACAGAAAATAACTCATTTTGATCATTTCTGGTATCAGGTATTTAAATATCATTTCTGAATTTTCTCATTCATTTTGTTTATAAATTTCTGTTGATATTTTTTGTTATGTTTCTTTGTAAAAGTTTAACTGTTTTGTTTTTCTCTTTAATTGTATGCATGGTAGATTAAAATGACACAAATGAAAAAAACATGATGAATGATGACCAAAACATTAAATAATGTTATATAAGATGTTAAGATTGCAGGATATAATGTTGGGACAAATGACTAAAACGAGACGAATGAAAATGTGGGTTGTTAGTTTATGTAGCCAAACCGCTTTTTGCTATGAAATGATTGATTTTAATGTGATTTCAGGTAGTGTGTGATTGATTTTTGGTGAAGATGGCGTCACGTAATGGAAGTACTTCTTCCAGGAGGAGTATGTCATTGACATCATCATCTTCTCGGAAGAAAAAAGCTAATGAAAATGTACAACCGGATTCTAGTCGCAAAGCTGCAGTCACTAATTCTCAGTCATTGGGGTATGTTTTTCGATTAGTTTCTGTTATTTTGAGTTATTCATATTCATTACGTATGTAGATTGGTTACCATTATAAAACCACTGTTCATAGATCATAGATGCACTTCTCAATTTCTCATACACTATCCTTAGTATAGTTAGCAAAGTAGCCAGTTTCAGATATTATAGTGCATATGCAAGCGGTATAGCCCTGATAAAAAAAGTATGACGCATGAAGTTACTTCATCGGAAAATGGGCTAGTTTGGTAATTATAGTTTTCTGAAATGAGCTAGTTTAAGTGCATTGCTATTTGCCTCTTAATTAGATAAAACACGCAATTGGAGGAAATGTGTATGCATTCGATGTATCAAGAATGTGTAGAACTTTATCTCATAATTTTAATTAGTATTCACATCATGAAGACGAATGACTTTCATGCTAAGTATCTCTTCAGAATGTTTTGTTGTTAAAGTGTTCATTCAACTATTTAATTAATTTATATCTAAAGAATGATCAGTTGATCATAGATTACTTATAATCAAGCAGGTTACGAATTAGCTCAGATCAAGGGACTAGAAAGATCGGTATTAGTTTTATGAAATAGGAATCGATTAAACATGTATCTAAAATAATAAACTTTAAATAGGAGTACAACAGGGGAGCGTACAGTGAAGCGATTGCGCCTATCGAGGGCCCTGACTGTACCTGAAACTACAACTGTTTATGAAGCCTGTTGTCGGATGGCTGCTCGAAGAGTTGATGCTCTTTTGCTCACTGACTCAAATGCACTACTTAGCGGTATATTGACAGATAAGGTTTGTCTTCAATCTTGACAATAAAGATAGAAATTTCGACCCATTTACTTATGAACCGGTGGACAAAGGTTATGTTTTGGCGGGTCACTTGACCAATGTGTATTTTTAGATTAATATCATTTTCGTAATCATATTTGGCCAACCCTGACCTGACCAGTTCACCCTTTGCCACCTCTATTTGACATGGATTAAAAATTAACCCGCCATCAGTGTGAAACAGAAGGTTTATTGTTGCATTACATCTGGATTAAATTTCACTAACTCGTATTTTTGGTGATTAAAGGATGTTGCAACACGAGTTATTTCTCATGAGATTGATTTTATGATTACACCGGTCTCAAAGGTGATGACAAAGAACCCGATTTATGTACTGTCTGATACACTTGCTGTGGATGCTTTGCAAAAGATGGTGCAAGGTTCGGAATAATTTTTTTTTATTTTCCATTTTATTTTATTTTACTTTGACATAGCCAAGGTTGCTATAACTAGGAAGAACATCACATGTTGGTTTTTGCTGAACCCTCTAATGTTGTAAATCAAATTATGCGTGCAGGAAAATTTAGACATTTGCCGGTTGTAGAAAATGGTGAAGTTATTGCTTTGCTTGATATTGCAAAATGTCTATACGATGCTATTGCACGTATGGAAAGGGCTGCTGAAAAAGGCAAGGCTATTGCAGCTGCGGTTGAAGGTGTTGAGAAGCATTGGGGAACCGCTTTTCCTGGTTAGATTGTATAGTCAATAGGTTTAGAATTTTAATCATGTGCACTTTTAACTGGCTATCGTTATACAGGTCCTAATGCGTTCATTGACAGTCTTCGAGAGCGGATGTTCAAGCCTACATTGTCTACCATTATCTCGGAAAATTCAATGTAGGTAATATTTTACATATTTATATATTTTTGCATCTTGTTATTCCCTTATATCTTAAGGTATAATGAGGGGTACATTTTATATCTTATCCAGGATTGTGACTGTTTCACCATTCGACACAGTTGTGATGGCAACTAAAAAGATGCAAAGAGTTCGTATTAGCTCGGCTATAGTAACAGTTGATAATAAGCCACGTGGGATTATAACGTGAGTTTCTCACAACTATATTTCACTTATAATCAAGTAAACTTAATTCAGTTTAGGTTGACCCTTCAACATCCTTTGCTCCTTTTTGTTTACTATTAAAATTTCTCAGTGTAATAAATTTGGCTAAAATATTGTATTATAAAGACATTAATCTAATTTTTTTTTTTTTCTAAAAAAGAGATCTAAAAGGAAAGAATTTCAACTGGAAATAGGAATGTGATCTTACAAAACTGAATAGTAACAAGTGTTCTGTGCAAATATTAGCTCAAACGATATCTTAACACGGGTGATAGCACAAGATATTCCCGCTGAATCAACCTTAGTGGAGAAGGTAATTTGTTTTAAGTTGTTTAAAAGATTGCCGTGTCTTTCTTTTTTATTTATTTATTTATTTATTATTATTTTTTTTTTTTTGGTAATAATATTTATTCAACTTACTTTCAAATTCTGCATAATTGATTATATAGGTAATGACTCCAAATCCCGATTGTGCAACTATTGATACACCTATCGTCGATGCCCTGCATACCATGCATGATGGAAAGTTTTTACATCTTCCCGTTGTTGATAGAGGTAAAGAAAACATTGTACATTGCATTTTATGCATTCACAAAATAAATACATCGATTTCGTTTATCTAATTGACTGGATGGTTTAATGTAGATGGATTCATTGTTTCCATTGTTGATGTACTCCACATCACACATGCTGCAATAGCCACAGTAAGTATACTATTTAAATAAAAATTTAGAAAATGTAAAATCTTAGCTAGTGTACAATACATATTATGCCATCTGTTATATATGTGTGTACGGATCGATTTGGGTTGTGTTTATGTCAAACAGATCAAATAAAAAAAAGCCAAAAGGGGAATGAAAGTCTTTGAAAGTATACTTCTGTTACATACATCTTCCAAAGCTGTTTTGTTATAATGGTTTATACTTTATAGTATTATTGTAATAAAAGCTAAAGCGTTAATCATAATGTTTTGTGGGTCAGTCCGACACGACCTGGCCCATTTTGCGTTGTACTAACATTGACCCGCTTTTACCCGACACCCAACTAACCCATCTCACTACGACGCTACCTCTAGTGTGAATTTATTAAAATAGTACGTTTGTTTCTAAACATCGAAGCAATATTCCTAGCTTCCTAAGGTTATAGCATGATTTTTTATTTTATTTTTTTGGAAAACTAGGTAGGAAATGCTACAGGTGTTAGTAATGAAGGAGGAAGTTCAATGATGCAGAAGTTTTGGGACTCTGCAATGGCTTTAACTCCTATAGACGATGAAGATGATACAAGAAGGTGGCCATACGGTTAATACAAGAATATTGTTCTTATTTTTGTTGTTGTTTGCCTAAATAGAACTGTGCGTTGCAGTGAAAGTTCCGTTAAGTTAACTTCTGAAAGTGGAGATCCCGGAAAATCTCCTGCGTATCCCTTATCCACTCATCCTAATTCATTTGCTTTCAAAATACAAGATAAAAGGGGTCGGATGCATAGGTTTATATGTGGTATGATTTCTATCTTCGTTTTACGAATCATATAGCCATCCTTTGGGTAATGGGTTCGGATCGAAAGAGGTCCTTGTTAACAGGCCGCATTGGATCACAAACAGTTATGTGTAAATAACTATTTGTAAAGTTGATTTTTGTCTTTGAAAATTTCTACTTTAATAATGATCACATATACAATATCCTTACACTAATATTTTGAATAAAATGATTTAGAAGGATGAATGCCATAAAAAAAATACACTATGAACGACTTTCAAATATTTGACCAGTTTCTCGTCTAGCCAAAGTACATTGTTTTCACCTAATTTTTATTTTTAAGTAAATGGTTCGAAATTGGTGGCTATACTTTAATAATTGAAGTAAGTTTTTTTTTTAACTCTCAGAAACATAAAACATCTTGTTATCTTGTTCTATCAGATTTTCGAAGTTTGACAGATCTTATAACTGCAATACTTCAGAGAGTAGGGGGTGAGATCGACCGCAACAACCTCCCACAGATTCTGGTACATCTGACCACATTCCTTTGAATCAAGTATTGCAAAAACTTTCTCTCATATTATTATGCTTACTAATTATAGCATATTGTAGTATGAAGATGAAGACCAGGACAAGGTGGTAATTTCATCGGATAATGATCTTACTGCAGCTGTGGAACATGCACGATTAGCTGGTTGGAAGGTAAGTTCGGTATTCTTCCTTACCCAACCCAAATAACGTTGTCAATGAGCACAACCTTCTGTAAAATCATACACCGTAGCATAAAAAACAATTAGCACTACATTATTAAGGGAACATGTACCAAATAGAGATCTTAAGACTATCAACAATAGCAAAAATACTACTGTCTTTCACCAAAGTTAAAGGTTTTGACCCTATTCGATGTAAATTTGTCAAAAAACAGAAACATCAACTAAGATAAGAAGGTAATCCTAGTCGTGTCCTTAAATCTCAAACATACAAGCAAAGTTTAAGGTTCTAATGGTAAATGTTAGCAGGGACTAAAGTTGCATCTGGATTATTCTGGGACTTATCAAAGAGGCTCAAGTATGTCATCAGGGGGTGAGGTGGTTAGTCACGCTGATGCATGGGCTTCTGCGTATAGTGCTGCTGCAGCTGGAGCTGCCTTAGTAGCCGGATTAGGCGTATTAGCGATCTTAAGAAGATCCAACAATTGAGATTGGTTTTGGGTGATTGTTTCTGCATTAAACCGTTCTGGAAAAAATGACATAGGCCAAAATGAAGCTGGTTTGAGGGCAATTTGTCATTGTCCATTTTTGTGGAACTACATATATATGTAAAAAGAAAAAAGAAAGTAAAAAACCAAAGGTCTCAATTCTTTGAGGTACATCTAATTGAGATCTCATGATTAAGTTTGTGTTATCTGATGAAATCCAAACGCAAACAGTTAAATAAATTGTTATAAAATTCGGTATCCAAGGAATTCAATTGTAATTTCTATAGTCGTGTGCCGAATATGTTTCAAAGATACTTAACTCTTGGTCCAAATTTAAACAAAACAATAAATTACCAAACTAAAAAAATCAGATTAAATAGAAACACAATCTTGGTTTGTATATAAACTGATAAAATAACTGCTTTAAAAATTGTTGTAGACATGTGATACCAAATAAAATTCTGTTTACTAAGAAACTTTTCTTAAGAAATACAATCTTGGTTTCAACATAAGACACTTTGAATAAAATCTATTAATACTACTAGCATGGTACCCACGCAAAGCAACAACGATACCAAATATGCAGTTTTTGTCATATCTTAATCTCCAAGCGGTATTCAATGATAGTTGGTATTTGACGTTTTACCGGTTTGATAATTCTAAAAGAGTAAGTGTGTTTAAATTTTCGTAAAATATATTAATATAAATATTGATATCTAGTTATATTCATTTGAACTTAGTAAAAGATGAATGTTTATGATGAAATTTACAACTATAAATTTGTATTATTGTAAGTTTGTAACATCCATTTTAATACAATAAGTGTAGCGTAGAATTTAATTATATGGATTACATAATAAGTAAGCGTTTTCTGAAATTTTCCAGACTTTATCATTTAGCAAGGTCCCAAATTCATTATGTAGTATAGATTGATATGATTTTAATAAAAAAAATAAATTAATTCTGTTACACATAATCTGTTTTAAAATTGTAGAGAGAATATTACACTTTTATTGATAAAGATCATATTACAATAAATAAAAAAATAAAATAAATATAGATAGAAAGTGGTGAGAGCAGAGGGCAAAAGACATTAATTAAGGGTAATTAAAAGAAAACAATACAAATCGAGGCACATGGCTCGTTTTTAACACGATTCCCTTAAAGCATATTCAACAAAAAAATTAAATATAGACAGAAGATGGTAGAAGGAGATGGCTGACATTAATTAACGATAATTAAAAGAAAGCAGTACAAATCGAGGCACTAGGCTCATGTTTAACACGATTCCCTTAAAACATATTCGTCGTCAGTTTTCGAGGGTACAATGGCCAAAACAGATGTACTGCCGTACGTGACAAACTTGCCTACAAGATCACGGAAGCAGTTGTGCGCGTGCTCGCATGAGTTCACAAGCTTGGAGCAATGTGGGATGCACCAGCAAGTTTAGTACAGTATATAAACATCTCAAAATTTCTTTTCTTGGGCGATGTGAGATGCGTCGTTCCACTTTCAGTTTTGTGTTTCAAGTGACTCATTTTTAGGCATGATATCTCATTCATATTAGTTCTATTTTGGACACGATATAGATCGTTGCAAAGTTCTCTTCAAGGAGAATGCAAAGCCACAAATTAATACCAATATATATATATATATATATATATATATATATATATATATATATATATATATATATATATATATATATATATATAACACATAGATATTGTTAAAGAATATGGTCAAACTTTTGGTCAACTTAAAGTCCAGGGACTGGTTCTGCTAAGTTTTCATTCTTAGTTTCGAATGGTTACAATTCTAGCTATGTTTGAAGTTAAGTAGAAGTGCAAGGGCCTTAATGAAAATAGTTCCTATATAAGCAACTATTCTAATATAGGGTTTCATATTCGTGTGTGCAGTCTTTTATCATTCTCTCTCAAAATAGTTATAGTCTTTGTATCATCTTCTCCAAGATATCATCTCTGATATCTTGAGTCTGGTCTGTATTGTTTTAGGTCTTGATCAATATGTATTGATCTTGTGTTTGTGAGTGACTGAGTGATTGTAGTGAGGTTGATAAGATCTTATTGGTTAGTTGAGGCTGTTATCTCAACGGTCGTGGTGGATTTAGTCTGTTTGGGTTGAGATATGGTGATTCTTGTAGGTTGATTAGTTAGGGTTTCTTGTAAAACTAATTGTTGATTTTGGGACCTGGTTTTGTGGTGTTACTGGGCTCATTCTTAGTAATAATTACTCTAGACCAAGTAAATCTAGAGTTGTTGTTGTGGTTTTCCGTTGTTTCTCTTATTATAGCACTGAACGTATTGATTTCTTCCTTTAAGATAACAGTATTTCAGTTAAGTAGGTGCAAACGGGTTGGTTAACACCTTGACCTGCCACCTTGAATGGTATGGAAACCTACTCTGGCCAATCCCAGTCCACTTGACTGATATCTTGTTCATCTTGGGTGTGAGTTGTGTTTTACTTTTCAGTTCTTTACTTTTGTTGTGTCTAGAGTGCAGGAGGTTAGAAATTCGGCAGTGTTGGACGTTGAGGTTGTTGTTATATTGGTGGCTATCTTTGATTGAAGGTGTTCAGGGTTTTTTGTTTAACTGTTTTTTCTGCTGCTGTTATTGTTGGTTATTTGCTTGTTTCTTGTTCAGTTGTTTCTTGTTGGTTATATCTTATTTGGCTGATTTTTTTGTTTATCTGATTGTTTGTTATCATAACTTATGGGGTTGGTGGTAGTGGTACTCCACCTGTGTTAATTAACAACTTAGATGATGGTAATCCTTTGCATATTCAAGCTAATGATAATAGTGGTACTGCATTAATTCCATTTAAATTTCTTGGAACTGAAAATTATAGAATTTGGTCGGGTGCTATGAAACTTGCTCTGTAGGCTAGGAATAAATACAGTTTTGTTGATGGTACTTGTTAAAGAGATTCTTTTGTTGCTAGTGATGTTCTTACTGCTCAGTGGGATAGGTGTAATGTTATTGTTTTAACCTAGATTATGAACTTTGTTTCTCAAGAATTATAAGAGATTTATGATAAGGTTGATGGTTCACATGTGTATAATCTGTTACAAAGAATTATAAGAGACTT
The DNA here is from genome assembly GCA_910596185.1 of Chrysanthemum makinoi. Lineage (NCBI taxonomy): Eukaryota > Viridiplantae > Streptophyta > Magnoliopsida > Asterales > Asteraceae > Chrysanthemum > Chrysanthemum makinoi. The sequence continues at coordinate 204,504,381 of OU343224.1, read as the reverse complement.
ATGATAAGGTTGATGGTTCATTTGTGTATATTCTGTTACAAAAAATTGATTATGTCAAACAAGATGGTAGTTATGTAGTAGATTATTATCATAGGCTTAACTATCTATGGAAAGAATTTAATGCTTTAACTAAACTGCCTAAATTTACTTGTGTAGTTAAATGTGCTTATGATGCTAGTAAAGAATTGGGTTGCATCAGCAACTTATGAAGTGATGCAGTTCCTCATGGGCCTTGATGACTGTTATCAACCTGTGAGGACAACTCTTTTAACCAGGGATCATCTCCCTGAGGTGAAAGATGCTTATGCTACTATTTCTAGAAAGGAATTCCATAGAGGGGTTCTCGAGTCCTCTGGTGTTACTGAATCAAAACTGAATGCTACTTCTTTTAATGCTAAAACTTTTAACACTAATAGAAGGAACTTTAAAACTAATAATAATAACACCAGAGGTATTTGACTAATACTGTTAACATGAAGCAAATCCTAATCTGAATTGTAAAAACTGTGGTAAAATTGGTCATACCATAGAAAGATGTTATGAACCTGTTGGTCTTCATCCTGGTTTCAATAGATTTTCAAATCTTGTCAAGAAAAGTTTAATGCTAATATTGATGTCAAACATACTGAAAACAGTCATCTACAAATCTTTCTCCTAGTTTTATTTCTGAGCAGATGAAGAAACTCTTGTCTTTGATTAATGAAACACCCTCCAGAAGTATACATGCTAACATGGCAGGTAAAGCATCATTTTTAATGGCAATGTGTGGTTCAACATAAAATTTTCTAAGTATTTCTTTGCCAATTATGCTTTATGTGTTAAAACTATAAGTATGGGTTTGATCATTGATTCTGATTCTAATCAGCATTTAACTGTGTCTATTGTTGGTATATTTGGTAACTTAAAATTGACTAATAATGTGATTTTATATGATGTTTTTTGTAGTTTATGGATATTGTGTTAGTTTGTTGTATTTTAATAAGCTTATTAGAGATAGTGAAATGTTTGTTGGTTTTGTGATGATAAATGTTATATTCATGACTTGAAAAGGGAGAGAATCTTGGGGACTGGTAGTGAAACTGGTGGTCTGTATTTGTTTGATATGAGTAATGACTGTGTTTTGGGTAAGTCTAATATGATTGTGTCATTTCATGTATCTAAATTGTTGTGGCATAACAGAATTGGTCACCCTGCTGATCAGGTTCTGTCTATGTTAAAAAAAGATTTGAATATTTCTAAGAACACTTTTGTACCTGTTTGTGTAGTCTGCCATAGGGCTAAGCGGACTAGGGAACCATTTCCCTTGTCTGACCAAAAGTCTAAGGTTAAGAGTTTAAGTATTTTTTTACCATTTTAGATTATTTTTCTAGGGATGTATGGGAGTACTTAGTCAAAACTAAGGGGGAGGTTTTTGATGTATTTACTTCTTTCATTAACTTGGTTCATAATCAATTTGGTGTTAAACTTATAAAACTATAAGGTCTGATAATGAAATTGAGTTTGTTAATAAGAGAATGCATACTTTATTTTCTGATTTAGGAATGGTACATCAGAACTTTTGTGCCCATACCCCTCAACAAAATGGCATTGCTGAAAGGAAACACAAACACTTGCTCAATGTAGCAAGGAGTCTTAGGTTTCAATGGGGGATACCTCTAAGTTTTGGTCTGATTGTGTTCTAACTGCAGTTTATCTTATAGACATGTTGCCTTCATCTGTTTTAAATGGTAATGAGTGTGTAAATACTCATCATTTTTGGGTCAAATCTGAACTGCAAAACACTTAAAAATGCTCAGAAATGCATCAAAATACTGAAAATATCTCAAAATTGCATTTTATATGTTTTAGATGCAAAATGTTTAAAATCGGATGAAAAATGAGCTAAGTTTGCATAATTGGCGATTTCAGTCCCCAAGTTTCAAAATTGTCAAAATAGTCCCTGAGCACTTATTTCAAAAGAAAAGTCACCAAAGGTCCTTTTAAAATCATAACTTGTCATAATTAGTCCTTTGGTGAAAAATGTCAAAAGTTTTGAGAAATTACATGTTTAGTCCTTTGAGTTTCAAAATTGGCAAAAATAGTCCTTGGAAATTTGAAAATGTCTATTTTGGTCCTTGTACTATTGAAGCTTGTCATTTTTGGTCCCTTGAAACAACTTTAGAGGAATGGCAGCATTGGTCCTTGGTCTTTCAGAAATTGCAAAACAAGTCCTTGTATTATTAAACCTTAGCCTTTGGACCCTTGACCCCTGCCAAACCACTTGACCCCCATTTGGACCCCTGCCATTACATTTTGACCCCCCGTCCAATATAACTCCCATGGTCAAACAAACACACCCCCTTTTCCCGCCTATCTCCTTCCTCCCACCGCTTTCTGAACACCAGCACCCCCATCCTTCCAATTCACAAACTCCTCCCCTTATCCCTCCACCTCCACCAAACAACAAGAAACATTAAATGCTTCTTCAACCTAACACTCAAACCCTTCCCTGTTGATATCCATTTTGGCGCCAAAAGTGATCAAACGGCCAAAAATGACTCAAGTCATCCAATGGTTGAGATTATTGATGGGATTTGATCAGAGGCATGTGGGGAGTCTAAAAGTGCTATAAAAGATAGAGGAGATGCAGAGGAGAAGAGTATCTAGTGTAATTTTATTTCATGTATGTCGTTTTACTTGTTTAAGTCTTAATTAAAGTTTTAAATTGTATTTTTAATCTTCTTTGTATCAAACTCAAGCTATTATATTAGTTGTAACAAATTTGCAGAATTAATTCAAAGTTTGGTTGAGTTACCTGTTTTTCCATTTTCTATAATAAAACCTGTTTTAACATTATTAAGCTTCAAGCTTCAAATAGCTTCATTAGAACTTATATAAGCTTGTTCAAGCTGCTGATAGCTTTGAATAAGCTTATCAAATAGATTCAACAATTTTTGTATCTCAGTCAACAAAAGTCAAACTGAAGCTCAAATGGACTTAGTTATGGAATTGGGTGATGCAGTGCTGGATTTGGGTTGATTCTGAGTTAGATTTGGGTTAATAGGATAGTGGTTCTTTGTTTGATTGACCTCAAGCCATAGTGGCTAGGACATATGTAAGTACTAGTTTATTTTATTCTATTTCATTGATCATATGCGCAATGTTAGTATTATGTGTTTGTTGGTTGATATAATCACTGCATCTATATTCAATCAGGACAGTTAAAACTAGATTAGGCATTGAGTTAAAATAATTAAGCAGTTTAGAGGTTAAAAATTTTGCAAACAGTTAGTATAAAAGTGTGTTTGGTACAGTTGGCTTGTTTGAGCTTAAGCTTTGGCTTGTGCTTACAACCTGTCTACTTAGTCTCAATGAGGTCCACTTGAATCATTCTAGTCATCACTTGTCATCAAAACTCATTCTAAGTCAAAATCTCTCTTAAACTGCTTCTAAGCATAGCGTTGGAATTTATGAAGATCAGAAGCTTGAATTGTGTTTAGATATCATTAGAATAGCTTGTATTAGTCTTAGTTCACCATAAAACATCAATCTCAGTCCATAAATTGGTTTCAAAATTCATTTTAGTCAAACTTTGCAAAATTATCAAAAGTCAAAAATTGAAAAATGCATTTTTGGCAAAACTTTGTGTAATTTTCATATGTTCAGTTTTGGGTCAATTCAAGTAAAACTTTGGGTTTAAAAACTTCAACTGGTCTAGTTTACAAAATTATTTTTGTTGAATTTTAGCAATTTTGTAAAAGCTTCAAAGTAGCTTGTCAATTTGGGCTAAGTGCCCTGCACTAACTTCGATTTTAAAGTCACATTCTTCAGAGCTTGTCAAAGCTCATTTGAGCTTCTCTCGGGCTAATTCTTGGTTTTAATTAGCTAGACAGGTCTTCTTGAGAGTCCAACATCGGTTTCAAATTTTGACTTATTGGGTAGCTTATTCTTGAGTAGCAAAGTAGTAGCTAAATCTATTTTTGGCACTTGATTTCAAAACATCAAATCTGTGTAGTTTGCATTTCAGAGGTTAAGGATAGTTGTATCTAGTTGCTTTTGAGTAGTCTTAACATATTATAGCGTCTGTGTTCAGTTGGTGCTCATTTGTAGCCATTTGCTTAATCCAAGTGCTTATTTATAAGCACTTGTAGCTAGGTTCCATATTCTCACACACAAGCCCTGTTTTTATATTTTTCATAGATTCATAATATTAATTTAGACCTTTCCTGAATTTTTCATATTTTTCTAGTTCAGTTTGCTATTTTTCCTCATTTAAAACAGTTTTAGTACTTTTTTAATTAGCCTTTAATACAATTAAATCCGAAAAGTTTCAAAAAAATAAGTTTTCATTTTTCCTAGGTTAAGATAAATATAAAAAGTCAAAAAATATTTTTCCAGATTTTCTTAGTTTAATTTGTAATTTTTAGCCATTTAATTAGTTTTAAATAGTTTTTAATTCATAGAAAATATAAAAATAATCGAAAAATACAAAATTAGTTTTGAAAATTCTCTTTAGTTATTTTAGATTTTTCTAAGTCATAATTTCATTTTTCTAGCTTTATTTCATATTTTCTTGTATTTTAGGGTATTATTAAATAAGTAAAAATAGTTTTTAATTAATAATAATCAGATAAATAGTAATAAAAATAATTTTCTTTTTCTAAAAATTTTCTCTTATCATTAGGTTTTTAAAAATGTCATTTTCATATTTTTAGGATTAATATTGTTTCAGTTCACATTTTCTTTTGTACGTCACGTAGTTTTTAATTTAAGATTTATAAAAGAAAAAACAAAAACATCATATTTTAAAAATAGTGATAGCGTTTATTTAATATATTTTATCTTTTTAATTTTTTTAATTTGCATTTAAGCCCCTGTAATTTATAAACTTTTTCTTTAGGTTTAATCAATCACAACCCTTTTCTCATTCAAATTCTCTCGATCACTATTCGTTTGATTATTCTCGCACAGCTCGTTAGGATATAACGACTTGGGGAAACACTATACTCTCCTGGACTTCATTGCATTTGGTTCCAGACTGTTTGAAGTTTGTTACGGTTGACCATTCACAAGTGGTCAGCTTGTGTGACAAAACTTGACGGTTTGCCACCAATCAAATTTTGGCCCAGCTGTGCTAATTATCTTCCGCTTAGCAGATTAGTGATTTGAATATTCACTCCTTGTTCATACCATCTATCTATATCTATATATATTTTCTTATAAAAAATCCAAAACCCAAAACATCCAAAACGTATAAAACACAAAAATATTTTTCTTTTGTTTCTATATATATATAAAAGATAAAAATACAAAAAGATTTGTCGTTTCTTTGTTTAATAATAACAACATAAAAAATTACCACCGCAAACCAAGGCAGTGTACTACCTAACTGGGGTACGACCATAATAAGTTCCTGAACCAAAGATTAAAACTTGCCTTTGTGTCCTTGTGAGTGGTGTACCTTTTTCAAAGAATCCATTCATCTTGTGATTATTGGTTTAAGTTCACGTTCGTTTTGCCCGATATTGTTTTAATTGGATTTGTTGTTATATCTACTTTTCAAAACCATAAAACCCAAAAGATTCTTCTTTCCCCATTTTCATAATTCTCTTGTTTCCTCAAGTTACGTCTAGTGCATGCGCACTCGTTCTTCTAAATCATTGAGTCCTTTGCGTGATCTAGCAGAAATTCCTAGAAGACGTTCTTGGCGTGTCTTGCCCAAATAGTCGAACCCGAGATTCGTACTATTCCTAGCAACAATATGGCGTGAGCGAACTATGGCGGAAATGCTCCAGGCACCCACCGAGGGTTATGGAGATGCCATCGTTTTACCGATAATCAATTCGATCACTTTGAATTGAAGACACATTTGATCCAACTTGTGTCTATGAATCAATTCCGCGGGTTTGATCGAAGACCGTATGCACACATCCGTTGGTTTAACAAGTTGACTTCAACTATCAATTTCAAGGATGTTACACAAAAAGTAATCAAGTTGATGCTATTTCCATTCTCACTTGAGGGGCAGCCGGTTTTGGAAAAAGAACCCCTCGATCCATCGAAACTTGGGAGGATCTTGTTCAAAAGTTTGTCAATTATTTCTTTCCTCCATCAAAGACGACTAATCTCAAAAATGAAATTTCTGGATTTCGTCAAAATTTCGATGAAAACTTTGGAGAGGCAAGGGAGAGATTCAAAGATCTCCTCAGGAAATGCCCCCATCATGAATTCACTGAGCTTCAACAAGTTAATATCTTTTATAATGGGTTGAACGGTAACGATCAAGATTCTTTGAACGCAGCCACCGGTGGCAATATCTTGAATCATAAGCCTAAAGATGTGATTGAGATTTGCGAAATAAAATCAAAAGTTCCTATTTCTCTCAACAAAGTCAATATTCGAACACTCGCTTCTTCATCCGGTAACTCTTCGAAGTTAGCGGCCAATAGCCGAAGCTAACGGGCGTCATCCGTTGTATGATGAAAGAGGTAAAGGAAATCAAGAGCGAAATTCATAAGCCGGAACCAATCAAAGCCGTAAACAAGGTGTGTGAAACTTGTAGTGGTCCACACGCGTATTATGATTGTCAAGCAACCGATGCTTCTTTTACCAAGCTCCCGTAGCTTCTGTAAACCACAATCAATACCGACCACAATCTGATCCTCACTACCGTGCACCTAGCGGTATGACACCACTGGTTTTCCTCCATGCAAAACCATGGCAATCAAAATCGCTTTGTTTCGAATCAAGGACACAACTTCAATAACTCTCAAAATTTCAATCAAAACCGGAACAATTTCAACCCACAATATCAAGCTCCAAATCGTGAGTTATCAAAAACCTTCTCAAGCTCCCCTACCAAATGACTTCATGAAAATTACCGAGTCAAGCATACGTTCAATGCAAACTCAGATCAATAACATGAGAGTTGAGCTAAAAAGGAAATTGATACCACATTGTCTCGGCAGACAAATGAGTTGAAGAATATGATGAGCGGTTTCATGAACATGAATATGAACAAAGCTTCGTCATCTTCCGGAGGACTCCCAAGCAATACAGTTCCAAATCCAAATGCCGAGTTGAAAGCCGTCACCACTCGTAGTGGTAAGACGCACAATGGACCTTCGACTCCAATGCCTCCTCCACCAGGATCAATGATTCAAGTTACCAAGGATACAACGGACAAGGTGCATTTTTCAAGCCCATGAAGTACCGCACACGTCCACCTTCGGTGAGTCAAGCTTTAAGTCCGGAACCGTTCGAACGCATTCTGAGCCGAAATAACTTCCATCCCGGCTCAAAAAGTCTAGTCGACTTCCTTACCCATCAAGAATGCATGATGAGAAGCTCAAAGACAAAAACAAAGAGCAAATGGAAAAAAATTTCCAAATTTTCAATGAACTACACTTTGATATAAGCTTCGTTGATGCTCTCGTTCTAATGCCCAAATTTGCATCCACGCTTAAAGGCTTACTGACCAACAAAGATAAGTTATCTGAGATGGCTAAAACCCCTCTCAATGAGCAATGCTCAGTGGTCCTTCTCAAGAAGCTTCCTAAAAAGCTTGAAGACCCGCGGAGTTTTAATCCATGTGATTTCTTGGGGATGGTTCAATGCTCCGCCTTGGGCGATCTTGGCGCTAGCATTAACCTCATGCCACTCTCAGTATGGAAGAAACTGGCTCTTCCTAAACTTTCATCCACTTGTATGAAACTCGAGCTAGCGGGCGGTACATAACTTCGTCCACTTGGGATAGCCGAGGATGTCGTGATGAAAGTAGGAAAGTTTCACTTTCCTACCGACTTTGTTGTAGTAGACTTTGATGCAGATCCTAGAGTTCCCCTCATCTTAGGGAGAGCTTTCTTGAGAACGAGCCGTGATCTAATTGATGTATTTCTTTGAAGAGTTGACCATATGGGTTGACAACGAAGAACTCACGTTTAATATCAACCAAAACTCCAAACCTCTATCCAAACAGAGTGTTGCCACAATTGATCAAAAATCTGAAAAGAATCAATGCAACACTCTCAAATTTCACGGTTAAGAGGAGTCACCAAAAACGTATTGAGCTAAAAGCGTTGAAAATCAACCCGGTTCAAAAAATGGTTTGAAAGTTGTACCAAGGAGGTCAAGAGTGTTCTTGATGATGATGATCTAGAATCGGAGACTTTATCGGAAGTGGTGGAAATTGCTAGCTCTAAGAGCACACCACTTGTCCCACCTCCGGAATCAGTTTATCGTATCGAGTTTGTTAACTCTGTGGATGAAACCAATCTCTCTTCATTTCATCTGGATTGGATGATGATGTTTGTGATCCAATGGGAGACATTCTTCCCATTGAAGAATTGCTCAAACATGATCCATCATCTCCTAGTCTTATTATTCCCGACTCTTCCATCCCTTCTCTCACCGGATGAGGAAGATGACAACTTTTGGAATGAAGTCGATGCCTTTCTTAGTGATGAGTCGATTCTAACAGGAATTGATAATACTTACTTTGATCCGGAGGGACATTCTTTTACGGAAAATCTGTTGATTGAAGAACCGTTTCCAACCCTCCTCCCGGACATCTTATTGACAATCACCATCTAAGCTTCAAGTTTAAGCTTAAAAATGTCAAAAATGGTGATTTGCTTCTTACTAATGAGGAATGGACATGCATTCTCATGCACATCTTTATTCCATTCTTCACGGATGGTGTGGTTGCTCTTTCCCTTTTCTCTTTCGGGAATGAGGACACCATCTTTGACCCTGGTATCATCCTTTATAGTTTCTACTATTAACAATAACGCGGTTGTATCTCGTCGGTGTGGAACTTTCTGATGTTCATATGTTTATTAACACTGTGAACGAAAGTCCGATCGAGATTGATTTTCCACGTTGTTTCCCCAAGAACCAATGAATGCGGGGTCGAGTCAAGCTAGCGACTCGGGAATCAAAAAAAGTAGCACACTATATGGGTTTTCACCCGTATTTCTGACTTCTTTCTATTTTCTACCACCCTAGTGTGGGGGAGTTGCCCTACATGTTGTATATATATCTAAAAAAAAAAAATTCAAATAATGGCCGTAGTATTTCCCTTTTACGTTCTATGTTTAAGCATAACCGCCGGTACTTTGAATATTGAGGGCAATATTCATTTCTAGTGTGGGGGAATTCTCACGAATTTTATCATGTAATTATACCGCCTAATTTCCCCATTTTTGGCCAAAATTTTTTTGGAGTAGGTGTTTTGCACTTACTCGACTTATGGTTATCGATCCACCATGTCTAATAAACAAAGGATTGGCTAATCCAGGAGCAAACGGCTCTTGGTAAAGATATCTCAAATCCATTGACGGCTTGCAATTTTCCCAAAATTGTATGGTATTATTTCACCATATCCTTAAAAGTGAAGAGTTGGCTAGCCCGCAAGTTTATGGCTTGTGGTAAAGGCGGTGGAAAAACCATAATTGGTAATCGGCTCACCAAAGATAATATTGATAATTTATCAAAGAGTTGGCTAGTCCGAAACAAGCGGCTACGGTAAAGACAAATCAAATCCGTTGGAAGCTGGTGATTTGCTCAAAATCACATGGTTATCGGTGTACCATGGTTCTTACTTGAACTGAAACATTTGGCTACTCCATAAGTAATGGCTTTTGGTAAAGAGACTCAAATCCATTAAGTTTTCTCAAAAGATTGCTAGGGACTAGCAATAGTTTAGTGTGGGGATTGATGAGTGTGTAAATACTCATCATTTTTGGGTCAATCTGAATGCAAAAACACTTAAAAAGCTCGAAATGCATCAAAATTGAAAATATCTCAAAATTGCATTTTATATGTTTCAGATGCAAAATGTTTAAAATCGGATGAAAAATGAGCTAAGTTTGCATAATTGGCAGTTTCAGTCCCCCAAGTTTCAAAAGTTGTCAAAATAGTCCCGAGCACTTATTTCAAAAGAAAAATCACCAAAGGTCCTTTTAAAATCATAACTTGTCATAATTAGTCCTTTGGTGAAAAATGTCAAAAGTTTTGAGAAATTACAAGTTTAGTCCTTTGAGTTTCAAAATTGGCAAAAATAGTCCTTGGAAATTTGAAAATGTCTATTTTGGTCCTTGTACTATTGAAGCTTGTCATTTTTGGTCCCTTGAAACAACTTTGGAGGAATGGCGACGTGGTCCTTGGTCTTTCAGAAATTGCAAAACAAGTCCTTGTATTATTAAACCTTAGCCTTTGGACCCTTGACCCCCCAAACCACTGACCCCCATTTGGACCCTTGCCATTACATTTTGACCCCCGTCAATATAACTCCATGGTCAAACAAACACACCCCTTTTCCCGCCTATCTCCTTCCTCCCACTGCTTTCAAACACCAGGCACCCCCATCCTTCCAGCTCACAAACTCCTCCCCTTATCACTCCACCTCCACCAAACAACAAGAAACATTAAATGCTTCTTCAACCTAACACTCAAACCCTTCCCTGTTGATATCCATTTTGGCGCCAAAAGTGATCAAACGGCCAAAAATGACTCAAGTCATCCAATGGTTGAGATTATTGATGGGATTTGATCAGAGGCATGTGGGGAGTCTAAAAGTGCTATAAAAGATAGAGGAGATGCAGAGGAGAAGAGTATCTAGTGTAATTTTATTTCATGTATGTCGTTTTACTTGTTTAAGTCTTAATTAAAGTTTTAAATTGTATTTTTAATCTTCTTTGTATCAAACTCAAGCTATTATATCAGTTGTAACAAATTTGCAGAATTAATTCAAAGTTTGGTTGAGTTACCTGTTTTTCCATTTTCTATAATAAAACCTGTTTTAACATTATTAAGCTTCAAGCTTCAAGTAGCTTCATTAGAACTTATATAAGCTTGTTCAAGCTGCTGATAGCTTTGAATAAGCTTATCAAATAGATTCAACAATTTTTGTATCTCAGTCAACAAAAGTCAAACTGAAGCTCAAATGGACTTAGTTATGGAATTGGGTGATGCAGTGCTGGATTTGGGTTGATTCTGAGTTAGATTTGGGTTAATAGGATAGTGGTTCTTTGTTTGATTGACCTCAAGCCATAGTGGCTAGGACATATGTAAGTACTAGTTTATTTTATTCTATTTCATTGATCATGTCTGCAATGTTAGTATTCTGTGTTTGTTGGTTGATATAATCACTGCATCTATATTCAATCAGGACAGTTAAAACTAGATTAGGCATTGAGTTAAAATAATTAAGCAGTTTAGAGGTTAAAAATTTTGCAAACAGTTAGTATAAAAGTGTGTTTGGTACAGTTGGCTTGTTTGAGCTTAAGCTTTGGCTTGTGCTTACAACCTGTCTACTTAGTCTCAATGAGGTCCACTTGAATCATTCTAGTCATCACTTGTCATCAAAACTCATTCTAAGTCAAAATCTCTCTTAAACTGCTCTAACTGCATAACTGTTGGAATTTATGAAGATCAAAAGCTTGAATTGTGTTTAGATATCATTAGAATAACTTGTATTAGTCTTAGTTCACCATAAAACATCAATCTCAGTCCATAAATTGGTTTCAAAATTCATTTTAGTCAAACTTTGCAAAATTATCAAAAGTCAAAAATTGAAAAATGCATTTTTGGCAAAACTTTGTGTAATTTTCATATGTTCATTTTGGGTCAATTCAAGTAAAACTTTGGGTTTAAAAACTTCAACTGGTCTAGTTTACAAAATTATTTTTGTTGAATTTTAGCAATTTTGTAAAAGCTTCAAAGTAGCTTGTCAATTTGGGCTAAAAGTGCCCGTGCACTAACTTCGCTTTTAGCGAGTCTGCGGTTCTTGCAGAGCTTTTCAAAAGCTCATTTGAGCTTCTCTCGGGATAATTCTTGGTTTTAATTAGCTAGACAGGTCTTCTTGAGAGTCCAACATCTGGTTTCAAATTTTCAGCTTATTGGGTAGCTTATTCTTAGGTGCAAGTAGTAGCTAAATCTGTTTTTGGCACTTGATTTCAAAACACCAAATCTGTGTAGTTTGCATTTTAGAGGTTTAGGATAGTTATAATAAGTTGCTTTTGAGTAGTCTTAACATATTATAGCCTCTGTATCAGTTTGGTGCTCATTTGTAGCCTTTTGCTTATTCCAAGTGCTTATTTATAAGCACTTGTAACCGCAGTTCCATATTCTCACACACAAGCCACTGTTTTTATATTTTTCATAGATTCATAATATTAATTTAGACCTTTCCTGAATTTTTCATATTTTTCTAGTTCAGTTTGCTATTTTTCTTCATTTAAAAGAGTTTTTAGTACTTTTTAATTAGCCTTTAATACAATTAAATCGAGAAAAGTTTCAAAAATAAGTTTTCATTTTTCCTAGGTTAATATAAATATAAAAAGTCAAAAAAGTATTTTTCCAGATTTTCATAGTTTAATTTGTAATTTTTAGCAATTTAATTAGTTTTAAATAGTTTTTAATTCATAGAAAATATAAAAATAATCAGAAAAATACAAAATTAGGTTTGAAAATTCTCTTTAGTTATTTTAGATTTTTCTAAGTCATAATTTCATTTTTCTAGCTTTATTTCATATTTTCTTGTATTTTAGGGTATTATTAAATAAGTAAAATAGTTTTTAATTAATAATAATCAGATAAATAGTAATAAAAATAATTTTCTTTTTCTAAAAATTTTCTCTTATCATTAGGTTTGTTAAAATGTCATTTTCATATTTTTAGGATTAATATTGTTTCAGTTCACATTTTCTTTTGTACGTCACGTAGTTTTAATTTAAGTTTTATAAAAGAAAAACAAAAACATCGATTTTAAAAATAGTGATAGCGTTTATTTAATATATTTTATCTTTTTAATTTTCTTTAATTTGCATTTAAGCCCTGTAATTTATAAACTTTTTCTTTAGGTTTAATCAATCACAACCCTTTTCATTCAAATTCTCGATCACTATTCGTTTGATTATTCATACGCTCGTTGGGACATAACGACCTGGGAAACACTATACTCTCCTGGACTTCATTGCATTTGGTTCCAGACTGTTTGAAGTTTGTTACGGTTGACCATTCACAAGTGGTCAGCTTGTGTGACAAAACTTGACGGTTTGCCACCAATCAAATGGCAAGTCTCCTTTTGAGTTGCTACATAAAAAGAAACTTAATCTTCCCCATTTGAGGTGTTTTGGTAGCCTACGTTTTTCTAGAATTTTGAATAACAATGATAAAACGTATTTTAGGTCTGAAAAGTGTGTTTTAATTGGTTTTTCTACTGTTAAAAATGCTTATAAGCTTTTAAGTATGAATATAAAAAATGTTTTTTATTCAAGAGATGTTAGGTTTTATGAAAACATTTTTCCTTTTAAAATGAAAACCTGTGTCTCAACAGATGTAGAGTATACAAGTGAAGTTGAGCACTTGAAGTTTTTTGATGGTCACATGCCTCAAAGTCCCAATGATGAAGGGAAAGATTCATCAGTTGAGGATGGCAGTGTGTTAGCTTTGCATATACTACCACATATACTGCATAGGTATCAAAAAGTTTGGCACACTACAACCCATTATGGTGACCAAAACTAGTCTGAGGGCAATAATCAAGAAAATGTTTTTGTACTAACTAATGTCAATAATGGTTTAGATGATGTGCAGAAACATGTGTTAAGAAGGTTTGGTAGACGGTCTAAGCTTCCTGTTAAGTTGAATGACTATGTGTTAAGTTCTAATGTGAGATATGGTATTGAAAAACATATGTGTTATGCTTTGCTTAGTAACACTATTATGTTTTTTGCTACTACTTAAAAAAATATGTTGAACCTACTTGCTATTCTGTTGCTTTGTCTGATCCAAATTGGATTAATGCCATGAATACTGAGACAGTGGCATTGAATAGGAATAATACATGGACTGAATGTGATTTACCTATCAATAGAAAACCTATTGGATGTAAATGAATTTTTAAAATCAAATGTAAAGCATCAGGAGAGATTGAAAGATATAAAGCCAGATTAGTGGCAAAGGGTTTTAGTCAAAGGGAAGGTTTAGACTATGAAGAGACCTTTAGTCGTGTGATTAAGATGGTTACTGTGAGATGTTTAATTAGCCTAGTTGTGTGTAAAAACTGGCCATTATACCAGCTTGATGTTAATAATGCATTTCTGTATGGTGATTTACATGAGGATGTGTATATTGTTTTACCCCAAGGTTATGAAAATGTTGATAGAAACAAAGTGTGCAAACTCAACAAGTCTTTATATGGATTAAAACCACCTCTTAGGCAGTGGAATGAAAAATTGACCACTACTTTAGTTGACCCTGGTTTTGAACAAAGTAAGTTTGATTACTCTTTGTATATTAAGCAGTTTGGTTCTGTATTTGTTGCATTGTTAGTATATGTTGATGTCATTGTTATAATTGGCAATGATGAAAATAAGATCAAAGTTTCAAGCAGGTTTTAAGTTCAAAGTTTTTGATAAAATATTTGGGTGGTCTTAAGTATATTCTGGGTATTGAAGTTTTAGAAAATGAGTGATGCGTTTCTATGTCTCAAAGAAAATATTGCTTGAAACTTTTGCATGCGTATAGACTTTTGGCTGCTAAGCGTGTTGATACTCCTCTTCCAGAAAACACAGTTTTGAATCATATTGAAACATTGAGTGATAAATACATATCAAACTTCACTAATTATCAAAAACTTGTTGGTAAGCTAATATATTTAACAAATACTAGGCCTAATATTAGATATGTTGTTCACTATCTTAGTCAACACATGCATAGTCCTTTGCAGTCTCATATAAAGGTTGTGTTATGGGTTCTTAGGTATCTTAAGGGTCACCTGGATCTGGTATTCAATTTGATAAAGTTTCTGATCTTAAGTTGAGGGTATTTTTTTATGCTGACTGGGCAAAGGGGTTTCCCAATAGTAGAAAATATGTCACTGGGTTCTGTGTCTTTCTGGGTAAAAATCTAATTTATTGGAAAAGTAAAAAACAAGCTACATCGTCTAAAAGTTCTACAGAAGCATGGCTTCTGCTACATGTTAAACTATTTGGTTGGGTAATCTACTTCACAGTTTGGGGTGGTTTATATCCAATAGAGTTGTTTTGTGAAAATAATTCAGCTATTTAGTTAGCTGCTAATTCAGTTTTCAATGAAAAGTCTAAACATTTTGAAATTGATATACATTTACTAAGAGAGAAAGTGTCAGCAAATATTATAAAAATTGTTAGAGTGCATACTAATTTGCATGTGGCTGACATTTTTACCAAGTGCTTTGGAGTTGTGCAACATGGTTTGTTTTGCTTGAAGTTGGGATTACTAGATATGTTTAACAAGCATGTTACTGGGAAATTTGAAGTGAAAGAGGCTGTGCAGACTGATGACTCAAAAGTTTGAGCGAAGGTGTTAAAGAGTATGGTCAAACTTCTGATCAACTTAAAGTCCAGGGACTGGTTCTGCTAAGTTTTCATTCTTAGTTTCAAAAGGTTACAAGTCTAACTATGTTTGAAGATAAGTAGAAGTGCAAGGGCATTAATGAAAATATTTGTTATATAAGCAACTATTCTCATCTAGGGTTTCATATTCATGTGTGCAGTCTTTTATCATTCTCTCTCAAAATAGTTATACTCATTGTATCATCTTCTCCAAGATATCTTAAGTCTGGTCCGTATTGCTTTAGGTCTTGATCAATCTATATTGATCTTGTGTTTGTGAGTGAGTGAGTGATTGTAGTGAGGTTGATAAGATCCACTTAGTGGGGATTATCACATCTGTGTATTTGTTTGGTAAGCACCTATTTGGGGACTTATATACTATAGCATAAGTAATAAAGATTCACCAAGGGGTGGTTGGTTGGGTGAAACGATTGTTGTGGTTGTGTTTGTTACCATTTTTACAGATAGAGTAAAGTCCAAAATACATCCCTGTGGTTTGTCCCGTGTCTCTCTTTACATCTTCGTGGTTTTTTTTTGCACAAAACCATCCCTCTGTTAGTAAAGTTGGCGCAAAACCATCCCTCCGTTAGTAAAGTCAGTCAATGAGGACTAACGGTGCAAATTATTTCTCCGTTATCTCCTAACGCAAGTTAAAATATTTGTTGTGGTTGTGGTTGTGGTTGTGTTTGTTACCATTTTTACAGATAGAGTAAAGTCCAAAATACATCCCTGTGGTTTGTCCCGTGTCTCTCTTTACATCTTCGTGGTTTTTTTTTGCACAAAACCATCCCTCTGTTAGTAAAGTTGGCGCAAAACCATCCCTCCGTTAGTAAAGTCAGTCAATGAGGACTAACAGTGCAAATTATTTCTCCGTTATCTTCTAACGCAAGTTAAAATATTTGCATCGTTAGTCCTCATTGTTACTAACCCTGAGAGGATGTATTTTGAACTTTTCTTTGAACTCTTAGTATATTAACCCGTTTAAGTTTCGGTCGGCCTTTTCATGGTGGAATAATACCACCGCCACCACCCACCACTCGCAACCGCCACCACCACCACCGCCACCATCACCCGCCACCGCCACCCACCGCCACCGCCTCCACCCACCCACCACCACCGCCTCGCCACCCCCGCGACCACGCACCTCCGCCACACCACCATCGCCACCACCCACTACCCGCCACCGCCACCACCCACCACAACCACCACCACCACCACCTACCACTATCCACCACCACCCACAGACACCACCTCCACCACATTTCCACGCATGCCCCACCCCGCCCACCACCACCGCCACCACCACCACCGCCACCACCCACCCAACCACCCACGAACACCACCGCCACGCAACTACCACCACCTCATCGGTGGTGGTGGTGGTGCGATAATAACAAGGTTTTGGTGGTGGGTGGAAGTGGTAGAATTGTGGCGTGTTAGTGGTGGCGGTGGTGGTGGTAATGGTGGTGGAGTGGTGGTATTGGTGGAAGATGGTGGTGTGTGGCGGAGAGTGAAAGGTGGAAGGTGGGCGTGGCGGTAATGTGGTGTGGTAGTGAATGGTGGTGGTGGTTGTGGTGGTGGTCGTGTGGGTGGCGATGGTGGTGGTGGGTGGTGATGGCGGTGGGTGGTGGGTGGTGGCGGTGGAGCGGGGCGGTGGGTGGTGGTAGCGGTGGCGGGTGGTGGTGGTGGTGGTTGTGGTGGGTTGTGGTGGTGGCGGTTGCGGGTGGTGGCGGTGGTATTATTCCAACATGAAAAGGTCGGCCAAAATATACTAAAAGTCCGAAGAAAAGTCCAAAATACATCCCTCTAATAGGTAATGTGGACAAACGATGCAAATATTTTAACTTGCGTTAGGAGATAACGGAGAAATAATTTGCACCGTTAGTCCTCGTTGACTGACTTTATTAACGGAGGGATGGTTTTGTACCAACTTTACTAATGGAGGGATGGTTTTGTGGAAAAAAAAAAAACAGATGTAAAGCGAGACACGGGACAAACCACAGGGATGTATTTTGGACTTTACTCTTACAGATATTATAAAGAAGTGTCCAAAATTTGCAAAAATTCATTTTGGCAAACCATTTTCAAACACATGGATGTATTTTGCATTTTTGAACACGTGGATGTATTTTGCACTTTACTCAACTTAATACGAGGCATGTCACTTGAGTCTGCCCTAATTTGAGTCTGACCTGAGTTAACAGCTCTTAATAATCCAATTCAAACACGACATGTTTTAGTAAATAGGTTAGACATCGACCTCAACATTTTACACGTAACTCGAACACAACCCATTTAATATTTTTGTCTAATCAGGTTGATCAAACATCTAAGTAAATTGATGAATTAAACAAATTACACATATTTTTGTTAAAAAGCAAGTTACACATGTTATAGCGGTCTACATGAGTAAACATGCTAAACAAGGTATATGATTGATATGGTAACTTGTTTGAATTATCTAGCCCGTATAATCCATTATACATTTAGTTTTATTTTACATACCAAATTTTTTTCACATATCAAATGACTCATCTCCACTTTTCATCTAAAAGAAATTAATAGTTTAGATTAAAAGCATTTTATTATTTCACATATTTTTTATAATTTAAATATATTTTATACTCGTTAATCGTTAAGCGAAATTAATTATACCATCGCGACGAGCATTTAACTATTTTTCTATAGACGGGCACTTTGATATACTTTGGAAAAAAGAAAAAAAAATTGTTTTCTTCAAGTTTTTTTTTCGAATATGAGATTTGCATGAAAAAAATCACGTGTGATTAAACACTAATTTGAATATCACATGTGTGACCAGACACGACCATGCCACATCAACTTTTTCTCTCTGACAACGACCAAGTTGCCACAATGGCGACCGATTTTTTTTAGATATAATATTCTAAATATCTATCTATACGTATAATAAATATTCTAAATTTATAAACTACAAAATCTAAATTCATTTAAATGATTTTTTTTATCTGACATTTAAATAAATGATTCAAAATATGATGCAAGGTTACACCTATATGTTTGTTGCTTTACTTTAAAAGCAGTGTTCCCAAAGAGTATGATTCATCTTCTTCTTCATGAATGTTGGATATAAAAGATAAAGTACTGAAAAAAGTCAAAGTGCTGAAGAAAGTCAAAGTACTGCTAATGAAGAAGTCAAAGTACTGCTCACGTCAAAATACTGCAAAGCTAAAGAACTGCTATATCGTTTATGGAAAGTTATGTTTATCTAGAATATTCTTAGAATTAGTATTACTTGTCGTACAAGGATTGTAATTGTAAACCGACTAGGGTACTTCTTATGCCTATAAAAGGACCCCTAGATTGGCATTAGAGATACGTGATTTAGAATTTACAAAGTACGATATTAGAGTTGTTAGGGTTGTTAGTGAATCTGTGTATCGCGAGGTTCAAAGTATTAATAAAATCGTTGAAGTTTAAGTTATTCTTCTTAGCTTTATTGAAGTAGTTTCCGCATACTTAATAGAGTAATATCGGTGTTTCATTGTTAGTAACTTAGGATTTATCCGAGGTTGCTAAGCCCTTACAAGCTACATAGTTAGTTTGGTCAGAGTATATCGATCCAACAAGTGGTATCAAAGCTTGTGTGGAAACTCGATTAAGAAGAAACCCTTAAAACCTACTTAACTACAAACCCTAAAGGACGTCGAAGTGCACCACCCCATCCATCACCTCACTCAGAATTCCTATCATCAAGAAGGGCGAATATGATATCTGGAGCATGAAGATGAGGCAGTACATTGTTATTACAGACCATGCACTGTGGAATGTAATTGTCAATGGTAATGAAGTTCTTGAAGACCCTGTAGAAGTTCCTGGACAACCTAAACCACCTAAGCCTATCTTGCCAGTAGCTACAATAAGAAATCAAGAGAAGGCTCTCAACATACTGCTGTCTGCTATTCCTGATGGACACCTGCTAAAGTTTCATGATGCTAAGGATGCAAAACAACTATGGGCTGCTATCAAGACAAGATTTGGAGGTAATGAGGCTTCCAAGAAGATGCATAGAAATCTGTTGAAGCAACAGTTTGAAACATTCACTGTTGGTGAAAGAGAAAGTCTTGATGCTGCCTATAACAGATTCCAAAATCTCCTTAGTATGCTAGAGTTATACAAAGCAGAAGTATCTGTTGAAGATGCAAACCTAAAGTTCTTAAGAAGTCTGCCATCCGTATGGCATGTGATTGCTACTATGATCGAGAGGAAAACTGGTTTGGACACTATGGACTTTGATGATCTTTACAACCACTTAAAGGTGTATGAGCATGAGATGAATGGCCAAACAAGTTCAAAATCTCACAGCATTGCTTTTGTGTCTTCTGAAAATAGAAGCAGTACTTCCACTAAAAGTACTGCTTATCCTGCTCAAAGTACTGTTGGTGATAAACATCATGTTTACACAACCATAACTACCCCCATCTCATCACCAACAAACAACATCCACTCTGATGAAGTTGTATGTTCCTTCTTCGCTCAACAAGCCACATTGCCTGTTACTTATGAAGAAGATTTGTCACAAATTGAAGAGGATGCCCTAGAAGAAATTGACATAAGATGGCAAGTTGCCATGATCACTGCAAGGATCAAGAAGTTCATGAAGAAAACTGGAAGAGGCAGTGACTTCAAACCCAAACAGGGTATAACATTTGACAAGTCCAAGATTGAATGCTTTAATTGTCAAAAGACTGGACACTTTGCAAGCGAATGCATGTTTGCTAAATATCAGGCAAATAGGATGATTGAGAAACCCAAGCTTGAACTAAGGGAAATTCCTATTACTGAACCAAAACCAAAAGCTTTGGTTGCTCAAGAAAATCTATCAGAGGTTGACTGGAGTGCTGAATTTGATGATGAACCAGTAACCTACTATATGGTCGCAGTGGAAGAGTTTGATTAGAGCACTGACTTTTGATGAGGAACCAGGATTTGCTGCTTTAGAATCAAGAGATGGTCTTGGAAGCCTTGACTGGAGTATGGAAAGTGAAGAAGAACCAGTTCTGCTTGCCATGGTAGCTACTTCACCAAGTTCACCACTATCTCCGAGGTATGTTCCAAATGCAACAGCTTTTATCAAAAAGTGCTTAATGATTATGTAACTGAAAGAGATAATTGTAGAAGGGCTAGGTCTGAGGTAGCAGGTTATCAAATAACTTTAGAGTCAAAAGAAGCCAAAATAATAACTCATGAAAATAATGAAATGGCTTGGGCAGAAAAATATGAGCAACAAGATTATCAATTAAAATTGAGTGAATGGAAGTTAGGATGTAAGATTTCTGAAATTGAAAAGCTGACTAAAGAAAGGGATGAGTTGTTAGAGAAGTTTGCTAGTTGGAATGAATCTGGTCTTTCACATGTTAGTTTTGTTGAAAAACAGAAAAGAGCACACATTAAAACTGGTCTAGGATTTGGTATGGATTTTAGCAATACAGAAGAAAACTCACATAGTGCTAAGGAACAAATTGATTCAGAGGAGATAACCACTAGTGATGATGAACTCATTAGCTCAGAAGAAATCACATGTAGTAATGAGGAATCAATTAGTCAAACACCTCCTGAATTTAAGAAACACAAGGGTTATCATGCAGTTCCTCCACCCACTGGTAGTTTTCAACCACTTAGGACAGATGTTTCTTGTTATGAAGTAGACAATTTAGAGTTTAGGAAAAAGCTTACTGGTCAATCTAATACAGGTCCATCTAATTCTAAATCCCCAAAAGAAATAGTTGAGAAACCTAAGGATGTTAATGTTAAGAGTTCAGCAGTACCTTTATCTCAAAGTACTGCTAGACATTCAGCAGTACCTTCAAGAAAAACTTTTCAAAATACTGCTAACTCATTTTGGGATAGTTTTGGTCAAAATAGTTTTCATCAGTCACCAAAAGGTCAGAATAGCTTTGGTAATAGAACTAAAGGAAGAAATTTTGGGAGTATGGGTCAAAAATTATATTTTGTTTGTTATAGTCCTGATCATTTGATTAAGGACTGTGACTTTCACTCAGATTACTTAAGCAAATTCCCAAAGACCACATCTATCAACCATAAGCCAAGAGACTAAACCAGTTTGGAATCATTCACATAGGGTTAACCATAGTAATTTTTCAAAAGACTATAGGTACCCTCATCAGAAAAGACCTTTTTCCAAACCACCAGTACCTTCAAGCAACATTTTTAAAGGTACTGGTAAGTCACAAGTTTCTCAAGCAGTACCTTCTCAAAGTACTGCTAGATTTTCACCCAATCAAGGTACTGCTAGCACTTTTTGGAAAGGAAGCCCCAGGAGATCCAATTACTATCAATCTAGAAGGCGTTACACCTCAAAAAGAGTATATGGATCAAAGAAATCTACACAAAAAGTTAAAACCAACTAGGTTAAGAAAGAAAGTACTGATGGGGAACAAACAGTACTTTCAGCAAGCAAGGGTGAAAAAGGGAATTTTGATGAAAAAGAAAAGGAAACTTTTGATGAAAAAGAGAGTTTTGTTGAAAAACCAACACAAGTTTTGGAACAACCAAAGATAATTGATCATGTTTTCAAAGACAGTGGAGATTACATACTTAAAGAATTTAAGTATGTCACTCTACAAGGGGAACACAAGTCAGTAATGGCTTGGGTTCCTAAAAATCTCTAACTTTTTCATCTTTGTGCAGGGCAACCCAGAAGAGGAGCTTAAAGATCATTTAATTGTTGATAGCGGTTGCTCTGGAAGCATGACAGGAGACAAAGAGATTTTGTCAGATTTTAGATCTTATTTTGGAGGAAGAGTTGCATTTGGGAATGATCCTAGTGGAGGAAGAATTACTGGGAAAGGAAGCATCAAGGCAGGAAGCATAGACTTTGAGAATGTTCGCTATGTAAAGGAGCTCAAGTTCAACCTTTTGTCAGTCTCTCAGATTTGTGACAAGAAGCACCCTGTGTTATTCACTGACACAGAATGTCTAATTCTTTCCCCTAAGTTCAAGCTTGTTGATGATAACTTGGTAATACTGAGAGTACCAAGAACCAATGATGTGTATAGTCTGGATATGAAGAGTCTTAATTCTACTGAAAAAGCAACCTGTTTAGTAGCAAAGGCAACTTTGAAGAAGCACATCTATGGCATAGAAGATTATGACACGTGAATTTCAAGAATATCAACAAGTTGGTTAAAGGAAATTTAGTTAGAGGTTTACCTTCCAAAACATACAAGAATGATCACTCATGTTTGGCGTGCAAGAAGGGTAAACAACACAAAGCTTCATGCAAAAAGATTGAGGAAAGAACTATTAGAGATCCTTTAGAGTTGTTGCACATGGATCTATTTGGTCCTGTTTCTGTTGCAAGTTTAAACAAGAGGAAGTACTGCTTAGTTGTAACAGATGATTATAGTAGATTTAGTTGGGTCTTTTTCTTGGGATTTAAAGATGAAACCTTTGATGCTATTCATGATCTTATAATAGCCCTTGAAAACCAATTGAGACTCAAAGTAAGAGGTATTAGATGTGATAATGGGACTGAATTCAAAAACAAGTTTCTAGATGAATTTTGTGCCAAGAAAGGAATTAAGAGGGAGTTTAGCATTGCTAGAACTCCACAGCAGAATGGTGTTGCAGAAAGAAAGAACAGAACATTGATAGAAGTAGCTAGAACAATGCTTGCAGATTCACAATTACCTATTCAATTTTGGGCTGAAGCTGTAAGTACTGCTTGCTATGTGTTGAATAGAGTATCAATCACTAAACCTCAGATTAAGACACCTTATGAGTTGCTTATGGGAAACAAACCTAACATACGTTTTATGAAGCCTTTTGGATGTCCTCTGACTATTCTCAATACTATTGATTCTTTGGGCAAATTTGATGGCAAGTCAGATGAAGGATATTTATTGGGATACTGTACCAATAGCAAAGGATTTAGAGTGTACAACAAGGTTACCAAAAAGGTTCAAGATTGTCTTCATGTTGAATTTTTAGAAGATCACGAAAATAAAAAATGTAAAGGTCCTGATTGGATGTTTGATCTTGATGTTTTGACACCTTCTATGAACTATGTTCCTGTCAGAGAAGAAAATCAAGCTGTTCACAAAGAAGAAGATTTACAGTACATTGTTCATGGAGTCAATATTAGACCTGATGTTGTTCCTGATGAAGAACCCATAATTATTGAGAAGGAGAAAAGTACTGATGAGCCAAAATCCATTTTGTCTGCTGAAGATCAAGCTATTCAAGATGAACTTAATAGGATGTTTTTTCAAGAAACAATAGCACAATCTTATGATGATGATCAAAGAAGAGCTTATGAAGCTACAAAGAAAAAGGGTAAGTCTACAAATTACTCTCACAGTACTTTAGATCATAGTACTTTGGATCAAAGTACTGCTACTCAAATTGACAGTACTTCTGATGATTTGAATGATCCTAACATGCCTGGATTAGAAGACACTGGTGATGAATTAGATGATGAAGGTATTTTCTCAAATTCCAATGACGGAGCTGATTTCATAAATTTGGATGATGATCTTGAAGTTCTACAGACTCCTACATTAAGATTTCATAAAGATCATCCTACTGGTCAAATCATTGGACCATCTACATCAGGTGTACTCACAAGAACCAAAGCTAAAGGTTACTCTAAGCCACATAATGCTTTACTTAGCTTAGTGTATAAACAAAACAGGATGAATCATAAGGATCAACAAACATGTTTATTCACTTGTTTTATCTCTCAAGAAGAACCCAAGAATGTAGCTCAAGCATTAACTAAAGAGAGTTGGGTTGAAGCCATGCAAGAAGAACTTCTTCAATTCAAACTTCAAGAAGTTTGGGTACTATGTGATTTACCAGATGGCAAGAAAGTCATTGGCACAAGATGGGTATTTAGAGTTAAGAGAGATGAAAGAGGGAATGTCATCAAGAACAAAGCAAGATTAGTTGCACAAGGATATAGAAAAGAAGAAGGAGTGGACTATGATGAAGTGTTTGCTCACAAAGGATTGAAGCCATTAGATTATTCCTGGATTTTGCATCTTATATGGGCTTTCCTGTTTATCAAATGGATGTCAAGAGTGCCTTTCTTTATGGCAAGATTACAGAGGAGGTCTATGTCAAACAACCTCCTGGTTTTGAGGATCCTGCACATCCAAACAAAGTCTACAAAGTTTTTAAGGCTTTGTATGGCCTTCATCAAGCACCTAGAGCTTGGTATGAAAGACTCTCCACTTTCTTATTGCAACATGGTTACAGGAGAGGAGCAATTGATAAGACTTTGTTTATCAAGAGAGACAAGAAGGATATCATGCTTGTTCAAATCTATGTAGATGATATTATCTTTGGAGCTACAAAACAGTCTATGGTGAAAGAATTTGAGCGGCTCGTGCAACAAGAATTTCAAATGAGTTCCATGGGTGAATTAACTTTATTTTTGGGGCTTCAAGTTAAACAATCAAGTACTGGAATCTTTATTAGTCAAGATAAGTATGTCACTGACATTATTAAGAAGTTTAACTTTGATGCTATGAGGCCAGTCACCACACCTATCAAAGCTATCAACTCATTAGGAAAGGAGGAAGATGGACAACATGTAGATGTCAAGCTTTACAGATCTATGATTGGTTGTCTTATGTGTTGGGAATAATACTAACAGTTACCACTGATAGTCTTGTGGAAGACACTGCTAAAGATTACATTAGTAGTGGAAACTCATTACCACTGCCAGTACAAATATTACCACTGCTGTTAGGATAATTGATAAGTATCCGTGTATTGATAAGTATAGAAAATATCTTGTGTATATTCTATATTGTTAGGTTTATACTTATCTTGTAAAGGACTCCTTGTGCTATAAAAGGAGATCCTAGGTCATTGCTTAGAGTACGTATCATTCATATAAGCTTCAAGGTGTAACCCTAGTGATAAGCAAGATCACTCGTATTATTTCTTAATAATATTGAAGCTTAGTGTTAAAACTGTTCTCAATTACATTACATTATACAAACCATCTTCTAGTATTACTAAGTATATTCCGCGTGCTTATTAATATATATCAAAATATCACTAACACAAGGTGTGTGTTTAGATCCATCAAGTGGTATCAGAGCAAGGTTCTGATATTTTGATTTAGAAGATCCAAGGAATAAGCTTAACCTACTCACTCAAATCAATGGAGATGGAAAACAACCAGTCCAACTCTGCTCCTAGGCATCCTAAGCTCAAACTTAATGAGTTTGAGATGTGGAGGATACTGATTGAGCATTACTTTCTCATTCAGGACTATGCTCTTTGGGAGATCATTTTAAATGGTAATTCCTTCAAGACTCAGAAGAAGACTGAGAAAGTTGGTGACACAGAAGTTGTAACTCTTACTGCACCTGAAACTAATGATGAACGAGCAAAGAAGAAGAATGACACGAAGGCGGAAGTTTGTTACTAATGACTCTTCCTAGAGACCAGATCATTGCTTTCAAAGAAATTCAGACACAAAGAACTTTCGAAAAGATTTGCTCGGTGTTTGGTGGCAATGATGCAACAAAGAAGACACAAAAGACATTGTTGAAGCAAAGTTATGAAAACTTCTCTGCTTCAAGCAATGAATCACTTGACAGCATCTTCACCAAACTCCAGAAGATTGTCACACAGTTGACTGTGTTTGGAATTGAGGTAGATAAGGAAGGCCTCAATCTGAAGTTTCTAAGAAGTTTGCCTTCTGAGTTTCATATAAATGTTACAGTCTGGGAAAATAAACCTGAGATTGAAACTATGAAGCTCAATGATCGCTATAATAACTTCAAACTAATTGAACAAGGATTGAAGAAGGCAGGGAAACTTGATACAAGCTCTAGCAGCTTGGCATTGTTGTCAACCTCTGTTGACAGTGATGATTCTGAAGATGACAGTGATGATGATTTTGCCATTCTTGGTTCTCTTGTTTCCACTGGTAATGCTATGGTTACCACTGCAGGTTCAAAGAAGAAGGTTGCTGGTATTGGAGATCCTACCTTTTATGCTTTTATCTCCACTCAAGTTAATGGCTCTATATTAACTCATGAAGACATAGAGCAAATTGATGAAGATGACTTGGAGGAGATGGACATAAAATGGCAAATAGCTCTTCTTAGCATGAGGGCTAGGAAGTTCTACAAGAAGACTGGCAAGCCAATTCACATCAATGGTAGTGAAACTACAGGGTTCGATAAGAAGAAAGTAGAGTGTTTCAATTGTCACAAGTTGGGACATTTTGCTAGAGAATGCAGAAGACCAAGGAACCAGGACAAAAGGTCTACTTGGTACAAGCAAATGAAAGAACCAACTGTGGAAGAACCAAAGGCAATATTGGCTATTGATGGTGTGAGCTATTATTGGAGTTTCATGGCTGATGATCAAGAGGAACAACCTTCAGATGCTGCTTTCATGGCTTTCTCTGACTTTGAGGTACAAAACTTTGAAAGTTGTTCTAAAACATGTAGGGCTTCTAGAGAATGTGAAAGGCTTAGTGATTTATTTGACAAGGAAAGAATAGAGTTGCATGCTGCTAATTATGCTGTGTCAAACCTTAGAAGAGGCATAGCTGTTTTAGAGAAACAATTAGAGCATTATAGAGAAAATGAGTCAAAATATAATGATGATATGATTATTCTTAGAAGAGAATTAGATCATAAGACAACAGTGAATGAGGCACTAAAAGAAGAGTTTAAGAAACTTAAAAAGATAAATGAAAATGTCAATTTAACTGTAGACACCTGTTATTATCAGTCTAAGTCAATTGATAAAATTTGGAATGCTCAAATCACTAGTAAAGTTAAGTCTGGTATGAGATACAATATTGTTCCTCCACCACTAAGGGGTGTTCCATCACCCCCTGGCATAGATTTAGCTCATCTGAGGCCTAAAAGAGTTTCAGAACTTGAGCGTGAATATGGTCCTCTAAAGAACACATTTGTGAAAACTGAGAAATGGGTTAAGCATGAAACTGGTGTTTTTGAAAGTGCAAGTGACTCATCTGTTGTAGATGAGAATGTTAAAAAGAATGTAGAGGCTTCTATCCCAAAAGTTGTTAATACTATTACAGAGGACCTAGGAAACAAGCTAATAAACCTAGATCAACTGTAAGGTATGCTGAGATGTATAGGAACAAGTCATCAGCTCCTAGGGGTAACTAGAGGAGTTGGAATCATGTCAAATCTCAACAGCTAGGTAATGATTTTGTGTTGTACAACAAAGCATGTTATATCTATGGTAGCTTTTATCATTTACATGCTAATTGTGGCTGTCATTTTGGGAGAAGGGAAGTCCATGGGAATAAAAGGGTGGAGTCTAACAAGTTTCAAAACAATTTACACCCTAATTCACACAGCAAAATGATCCCAAGAGCAGTTCAATTGAGAAGTGGTCTTAAAAATTTTGCCACTGCTAAAACTGTTAACACTGCTCACCCTAAATCACCTGTTTCAAGTGCAAAATCCAAAACAACTTTGCAAAATCTGCACAAACAGGGAAAAGGTCTTTTCAAAAAAAAAGGGTTCAATATAACCAACATTGGGTACCACAAACTATGCCAGCATTTACCACTGCTCAACCAAAAGTTCCCACTACAAGGGTTGTAAACAAGACCAAGGGTAACATGGGAAATGCTGTGAAGGCCTCAACACGTTGGGAATGGAAACCTAAAGGAATGACCTCATCAACCAATCCCAATGGTGTATCAATGACCTTTGATAGATTTAACTATATTGATACACGAGGCAGATCCAAGTCAATCATGGCTTGGGTCCCCAAAGGAAACTAACTCCTTTCTTATATGTGCAGGAACATCCAAGGACAAAAAGATCAGATCAAGGCTACACAGATAGTGGATGTTCAAGGCACATGATTGTCAACAAGTCCTATCTCTCAGATTTTGAACATTATGATGGACAATATGTCATCTTTGGAGGTGGAGTTAATGGTAAAGTTGCTGGTAAAGGGGTCATCAAAACTGGTAACTTGGACTTTGAACCTGTGTACTATGTAAAAGAGCTTAAGTATAATCTTTTTAGTGTGTCACAAATGTGTGACAAGAAAAACAATGTTCTTTTCACTAAAGATATGTGCTTTGTTCTCTCTAAGGATTTTAAGATGCGATGAAAGTCGATTCTTCTTATGATTCCTAGAAAAGGCAACTTATATAGCTTTGATATGAACAACATTGTTGCTAAAGATGATTATGCTTGCTTTCTTGCAAAGGCCACAGTGGATGAATCCATGCTATGGCATAGAAGGCTTGGTCATGTTAACTTCAAAACCATTAATAAGGTTGTCAAAGATGGTTTGGTAAGAGGCTTACCTTAGAAAAGATTTGAAAATGATCAAACCTGTGTGGCTTGTCTTAAAGGCAAACAACACAGAGCTTCTTGCAGGTAAAAGTTGGTTAACTCTATTGCTCACCCACTTCAAATGTTACATATGGACTTTTTGGTCCATCTCGTGAGCAGCTTAAATCTTCAAGAAGTATTGTCTTGTTGTGACCGACGATTTTAGAGTGTTTACATGGGTTTTCTTTCTAAGGACTAAGGATGAAACAACACGCATCCTTAAGATCTTCCTCACAGAAGTTGAAAACCAATATGATATGAAAGTTAAAATCATTAGGTGTGACAATTGGACAGAATTTAATAATAGAGTTATGGATTATTTTTGCAGAGATAAAGGTATTAAAAGAGAATTCAGTGTTGCTAGAACTCCTCAACAAAATGGTGTTGCTAAGAGGAGAAACAACACACTAATAGAGGCTGCTAGAACCATGTTGGCAGATTCAAAACTGCCAATCACTTTTTAGGCTAAAGCAGTTAACACTACTTGTTATGTACAAAACAGGGTTTTAGTAGTGAAAACAAAGAACAAGACACCTTATGAGTTATTTAGAGGTAGACCCCCTATCCTAGACTTCATGAGACCATTTGGATGTCATGTCACTATTCTTAATACCATAGATTATCTGGGCAAATTTGAAGAAAAAGCTGATGAAGGGTATTTTGTTGTGTATTCCATGGTTAGTAAAGCTTTGAGTATTCAACTTAAGAACCCAAAAGATTGAAGAGAATCTGCATGTTGAGTTCCTGGAAAACAAAGGAAATGTCAAAGGAACTCGGTCCAGAAAAGGTCGCTGTTTGATCTTGATACTCTAACCCATACTATGAATTATGTACCTATCTCTACTGGTACATCTACTTATGATTTTGCGTGTTCGGAAGAGTTCCTTGATGATGAACCAAGCAAGGATCAAGCAGAAGATCAAGATGAATTCAGTTTGCCACTTTGGGACTATGCAGATAATGATGATATTTCAAGGACTGGAGATGCTCATCCTTCTAATGATTCTGGAAAGGAAGGAGATAGCAACATGAACACTGAAGATCCTAAAAGCAGTGGAAATTCATATTCCAATGCTAGGCCAGAATTTTCCACTGCAACACCAGAAGTGGTAATTACAACTCCAGTTACAGAGGAAGCTCAAGCCAATGATGTTGAAATCTCTAATATGCCAAATGAGATTGCAATTCCTCAGACTCCCCATACTTCAATTCATGTATCACATCCTCTTGAAAATGTGATTGGAACATGTCAATTCACCGTGAAGACTAGAAGACAAACAAAATTGCCTGACATTCATGGATTTATTAGTGAAATCTATGACTCTAAGAATCATGAAGGAAAGAATGAATGTCTTTTCATGTGTTTTCTGTCACAAATGGAGCCAAAGAATGTATACAAGGCACTTGAAGATGAAATTTGGGTGGAAGCAATGCAAGAAGAGTTGCTTCAGTTCAAGATTCAAAAGGTTTGGGTGCTTTGCGATTTACCTTCTGGCAAGAAGGTAATAGGTACAAAATGGGTGTTCAGAAACAAGAAGGATGAAAGAGGAATTGTTGTCAGAAAAAAGGCTAGGCTTGTAGCTCAAGGATACACTCAGGATGAGGGTATTGACTATAAAGAAGTGTTTGCCCCAGTTGCAAGAATTGAAGCAATCAGTGTATTCTTAGCCTATGCATCCTTTATGGGATTTAAAGTCTATCAAATGGATGTAAAGAGTGCTTTTCTATATGGGCAGATTGATGAGGAGGTATATGTTTCACAACCTCCAGGCTTTGAAGACCCTGAATATCCAAACAAAGTTTACAGGGTGGTTAAAGCTTTGTATGGCTTGCATCAGGCACCAAGAAAATGGTATGAGACCTTAGCTACTTTTCTTCTTGATAATGGGTTTCATAGAGGAAGAGTGGATCAAACTTTGTTCATCAAGAAAGACAAGAATGATATCTTGCTAGTTCAAGTATATGTTGATGATATCGTTTTTGGCTCTACAAAGCGAGATGTGCAAAAAGTTTGAGAAGCTAATGAAAGATGAGTTCAAGATGAGTTCTATGGGTGAACTCACATTCTTTTTGGGACTTCAAGTACAGCAAAGGCCAAATGGTATTTTCATCAATCAAGATAAATATGTGGTGAGATACAAGGAAGTTCAAGTTCTCGATGCAAAGTCATCCGACACCCTATGCAGACAAGACTACACATCAACTTTTGAAGGAAAATAGTTGTGAAGCAGTTGATGTGCACATGTACAGGTCTATGATTGGTTCTTTGATGTATCTTACATCATCTAGACCAGACATTATGTTTGCATTATGTGCTTGTGCAAGGTTTGAGTCACTCCAGGTTCTCACACTTGACTGCTGTGAAGAAGATTTTCAGATATCTTAAAGCATTTCTTACTCTGGGATTATGGTACCCTAGAGAATCTCCTCAAGATCTGGTTACTTACTCAGATAGTGACTATGCTAGAGCTAGTTTGGATAGAAAATCTACTACAGGTGGATGCCAATTTCTTGGAAATAGATTGGTGTCATAGCAGTGCGAGAAACAAACAATGGTGGCAAATTCATCAACTGAGGCGTAGTATGTAGGCTGCCGCAAGTTGCTTTGTGCTCAAGTTCTATGGCTTCAAAATCAACTTTTGGACTATGGGTACAATTTCATGAATACCATCATTTTTATTGACAATAACAGTACCATTTGCATAATTAAGAATCCAGTTCAACACACTAAGACTAAAGATATTGAAATTAGACACCATTTTATAAGAGATTGTTATGAGAAAAAGCTAATTCAAGTTATCAAAATTCATACTGGTGATAACTATGCTGATTTATTAACAAAAGGACTTGATGTGGGTAGATTTCAGTACTTGGTAACAGGTATTGGAATGCTTAATTCAAAAAATTTTGTGTCTAATGATCTTTGGTGTTGAGGGGAGGCTTTTGGGTACTAAAATTGTTGTATAAGTTTGTATATGCTTTGTGCTTGTATTTTTTCTTGATAACTTTTATGTAGCAAAGTTGGGAGTTGATCATAAATGGTTGTGTAACTAAGACACACAATAAATGGTTATTGATTCACCATGTCTAATCCACATAAGAATCAACTAGTCCAGAGCAAACGGCTACTGGTAAAGACTTGACAAATCCGTTTATGGTTGATAGTTTACCAAAAACTATATGGTTATCAACTCACCATATTCTTTATGATTAAGAGTTGGCTAATCCATATCAAATGGCTCATGGTAAAGACATATCAAATCCGTTGATAGCTGGTAGTTTGCTAAAAACTATGATAAGAGCAGTCTAATTTTCATATGTTTTTCTTTACCACTGCTCTTTGAAAATTTTTGTGAAAAATTACCACTTCTAGTTCACAGTTTCCAGCGGTGTTATTTTTACCCTTTGTTGATCTAGTCGTTACAACGTTGTGTCGGTAAATAAATTTTTACTAGTCGTTGAAAAGAAATTGCTTTACATATATATAAGGTAAATTTTTAGAAGATTATCTACTTTCCAAATTGATATTTATCTTCTAAAGATAAATACTTTCCTTAGATAATCTTTCTTGCGCAAAATTCTTAAACCTTAACACTATATATCTTTCTCTTTCAATTGGCGAGTTCTTTTTACAATTCATACTGACACAATATCTTTTTCATTAAAAGATTTTATGGCACCTATCACTTTTGCAGATGCACAACCAAGTGGCCTACTTACAAAAGTCAAACGAGAAGAGTGCCCTGTTTTTCATCAGATTGTGGACTTTCTAAATACTACCCATATAAGGTATGCTTTACTTCTTAATCCCACAATCTATATCTCTCAAATCAAATAGTTTTGGACTTCTGTTCAGTCCATAACCCTTAAAACTAGAGATACACATGAAATAGTGGATGCTCTTAGAGCCACTGTGGATGGGGTAACCATTGATGTTACTGAGGCATCCTTGAGGAGACTTCTCCAATTGGATGATCTCAATGGTATCATCACATTACCCATGCTAGAAATTCATACACGTCTTTCATCCATGGGGTATGATACCACTGACAAAAAGGCTACTTTCAAAAAGAGTGGTTTCTGTCCTCATTGGAGATTATTGATACATACTCTTTTACATTGCCTAAGTCCTAAGAAAACTTCTTATGAACAATTCAGTTCAACAATGGCTTACCCTTTGGTTTGTTTAGCCATAGATAGGACTTTTAATTGGTCAAAATATATTTTTACAAGTATGCAAGGTAATGTAAAGAGTTCAACAAAAATTTTGATGTATCCAAGGTTTGTGCAAGCATTGCTAAATGAGTTTCAACTGCAACCCCACACTAGAGTTTATAAGTTCCGTTGCCTTAAGCCTAAAGTTTTTCAAAACATGAACAAAGATGGCAATAGGACTATTACACCACTTTTTCCTCAAATGCTTGCCAAGATTTCACAGGTACAAAATTCACCAATAATCACTGTTCCAAACATTGATTATACTCCACCAGTTTCTCACACCTATGAGAGGAGGTCAAAGCGGTACCAACTTCTCTCATTACAACACAACATGTCCCTGATCCTTTTGGTTTAGGAACAAGCAGTGGTGGTTCTAGGATTCCACCTAGTCCAACTAGGGAGGAATCTGAGCCAATGCCTCATGATTCACCTCTCCCAAGCAGTCACACAGCTTGAAAGTGTTGAGGGCAAGGGCCCAAATGGAATTGATGGATATGTGTACCAAATTAGCCAAGCAGGTTGAATCTCTACAACAAGACCTGGCACAAGTAAAGAAGCAACATGCCAAGGACATTACACACTTAAAAGAGGAGATTCAGACCTTGAAAGAAAAGTTGCAGGGTTGAAAAAGAGGAAACGCCAAAAATAGTGATATCATCTCCATCCTCACCGATGATGGTGATTGGTGATTTTAATAAAGATTTGGGAAATTCTCCCAAACACGGGAGGAAAACAGATGCTGAAACTCAGGGGAGGAGAATTGATTTTGAAGATGAAGGTGTTTCTAGTAAAGGTGCAAAGGAAGCTGATACTCAAGAAGAACAACTAGAGCAAGATATTTTTAATGCTTGCAAGCTGGCGATTTTCGATCCAATTTCCACTCTGAGAGACAAATGTTCCCACTGCTGGACATGATGTTGCCACTGCAAGTAAAGAAATTGATAAACAAAAGAAAGGCAAAGGTAAACCTGTTATGCAAAGCAAGGAGCAAACAAGAAGAAATATTTCAAAGAAAGAACAAGTTCAGATTGCTCATGATGCTGAAGTTGCAAGAAAGATTTATGAAGTTGAAGTTGCTGAAAAGAAAAAGCTTGAAGAATTGGAGATTGCAACTTTATGGAGGCTAAAAGGCTGGATAGAATGGAAGATCCAATGGAAGATCCACTTTCCACTATTCCATCTACAAGATTCAGAGAAGACTCAGTTCAGCTATGTACCTACTGAAGAAGAAATTGATTTCTTGATTGCAAATGATCCAGTGATCAAGAAGAAAGCAATTGACCTAGTGGCTGATAAGTCTTTAACTGAAGATCAAAGAACAGCACAATTAAAGGATTTTATTCAGATGAAGAATAATCAAGCACTTCAAGATGCTATTGTTTCAGTCAAGAAGGGCCAAAAGAAACCAAGACAACCAACAAAGGCACAGGTGATTTCAATGATGAAAGATCATTGTTGCAAGGTTGGTGGTCAAAAGACATCGATTCAAAGGAATGCCGATGATAAAGTTGAAAGTATCTACTACAGAGTTCAAAGACAAGATAAAGATTTTATTCCAATGGACTCTGAAGAAGAAGCAAGAAGGTATCCTAATTTGAAAAGAAAGGCCAAAGATAGTGAATCTCAGACATTTAAGAAGACAAAGTTTGCTGAAGAACAAGAAATTCCAACTGAGAAATTCACTGAAGAACAACTGATTGAAATGATTGTGATAGAAGAAGACTTTTATCCTGAACCACTGCAAGTCAGACATCCTATCATTGACTAGGAAGTTTTTACTGCTAGCAACTTTGCTCCAACATGGAAGATTACAAGGCTAGGTGGTGAAACTTCATCATTCATTCAATTTTAAGATCTCATCAAAGCTTGTGACAGAGATGATCTTGACACATTATGGAAATTAGTTCAAGAAAGGTTTGATTTTGAAGATCTCAAAGATATGAAGGAGATGCAGTTATGGGTTAATCTTAGAAGGCTCTATGAACCAGATACTAATGATGATTTCTGGAAATTCTCATATTCATGTCCTGGTACTAAATGGTTCTATTATGATTCATGTGAAGTTCATCATGTTTCTACAACAAATGGAGTAGATGCTTTCATGCTTGCTGAGAAAGAATATCCACTCAATTTGGAACTCTCCTTTGTGATGTTGTGTACTACTATAAGAGTTCATGAAGATAGTGAGAAGGTCAGAGCATTGTTACTCAGGTTTCAAGATCAATGTTCAAGAGCTATTCAAGCATTGAGAAGAAGATGAAGTGTTTGAAATAATTCCCCAAATCCTGCGATAATGAAGATTGAAGAAACTTATTGATTTGCAAAGAAATCATAAGTTTAGGGGAGGATTATTGGGAATAATACTAGAGATTACCACTGATAGTCTTGTGGAAGACACTGCTAAAGATTACACTAGCAGTGGAAACTCATTACCACTGCCAGTACAAATATTACCACTGATGTTAGGATAATTGATAAGTATCCGTGTATTGATGAGTATAGAAAAGATCTTTTGTATATTCTATATTGTTAGGTTTATACTTATCTTGTAAAGGACTCCTTGTGCTATAAAAGGAGATCCTAGGTCATTGCTTAGAGTACGTATCATTCATATAAGCTTCAAGGTGTAACCCTAGTGATAAGCAAGATCACTCGTATTATTTCTTAATAATATTGAAGCTTAGTGTTAAAACTGTTCTCAATTACATTACATTATACAAACCATCTTCTAGTATTACTAAGTATATTCCGCG
The DNA here is from genome assembly GCA_910596185.1 of Chrysanthemum makinoi. Taxonomy (NCBI): domain Eukaryota; kingdom Viridiplantae; phylum Streptophyta; class Magnoliopsida; order Asterales; family Asteraceae; genus Chrysanthemum; species Chrysanthemum makinoi. The sequence goes on along the minus strand of OU343224.1, from coordinate 204,468,687 downwards.
TGCTTATTAATATATATCAAAATATTACTAACACAAGGTGTGTGTTTAGATCCATCAATATGTACTTAACTGCATCTAGACCCGATATCATGTTTTCTGTCTGTTTATGTGCAAGATATCAAGTCTCACCCAAAGTCTCTCATATGAATGCAGTCGAGAGGATTTTTAGTTATCTAAAACAACAACCTAAGTTAGGATTATGGTATCCAAAGGATTCACCTTTTCACTTAGAAGCTTTTTCAGATAGTGATTATGCAGGTGATAATTATGATAGAAGATCAACCACTGGAGGATGCCAATATCTTGGAAGAGGATTAGTTTCATGGCAATGTAAGAAACAAACTATTGCAGAAACATCATCCACTGAAGCAGAATATGTTGTTGCTGCAAGCTGTTGTGGACAAGTATTGTGGATGCAGAATCAACTTTTGGATTATGGATTCAATTTTAAGAATACTCCTATCAACATTGATAATGAGAGTACAATTTGCATTGTGAAGAATCCAGTTTACCATTCCAAGACCAAGCACATTCAGATTAGGCATCACTTTATTCGAGATTGTTATGAGCATAGGCTTATTAATGTTGTCAAGGTTCACACAGATGATAATGTAGCTGATCTACTCACAAAGGGATTTGATGTTTCAAGATTCAATCATTTAGTGGTGAGTATTGGTATGATTAACTATTAAGCTACAATTAAGGGGATGACTTATTAGTTAGTTAGATAGTCCTATGCATTGTTTAAGGGGAGGCAATACAATGATTTTTGATGTTTTTGCCATTGAGAAGAAGAGGATGGAAAAGTACTGCTTATTGTTTATCTGAAAGTACTGCTCTGAAAGTACTGCTTTGGAAAGTACTGCTTACGTGGAAAGCACTGCAGTCTTGTCAACGTACTGTTCCAACGGTCAAAAGATGGGGTAAAATTCAAACAACGGTAACTTTATTAATTGGGCTGTGATTTTTTAAAATCTTACCTATAAATAACTACCCTCCGATTTTCCCTCTCATCCTTATACTTATCCATTCATATCTCTTTATCATTCACTATTCATCGCATTATTTTCTCTTATAACAACATTCAATGGCGAATCATAACACAGTTAGTAAGCATAACATGGTGGCTAACTTAGATAAGACACCATCTAATGTCGCTTTTCATGACATAATTGATTTCCTCAACGGATCATCAATTAATTATGCTCTTTGGTTGAACCTCGACATCATTGAGCCTCGATTCAACAATTTTGGGCAACTGCCAGATCTCATATGGAAGATGATAGATCTTATATTCAGGCTAAGGTTGCTGGGAAGATAGTTAGAGTTAGTGAAGCTTCGATTAGAGAAGATTTATTGTTTCATGATGAAGAAGGGGCTATTCGTTTTGATAAACAAGTGCTTTGGGATACATTAAGGGATATTGGGTATGAAGGGTCTCTCACTGAAACAACTTTTAAGAAACCCTTGTTTAGTCCTCAATGGAAGTATCTAGTCCATGTTTTACTTCATTGCTTAAGTCCCAAGAGTACTTCATGGGAACAATTTGGTTCAAATATAGCCTCGGCCTTAGTGGGATTAGCTACCAATCAACCCTTTAACTTTTCAAGAATGATTTTCTATAGTATGCTATCTCACATCTCCAATGGTTCACCGTTTTTAATGTATCCAAGATTTGTTCAATTATTCTTAAACAAACGGTAAGGATGAGCCTAAACCTTCTAGCTTGCTACCAGTTGTAGTCCTTCCACCCAAGGTATTTACTTTCATGGCTAGAAAGAGTGATAAGTTTTCTGGGAGGGATATACCTTTAACAGCTCATATGATGGAGATAGTGCAAGCTGTTAGAGATGAAGCTGCTGAAAGTGAAGATCATGAACCTTCTGTTTCAAGGGAAGGTACTACTTCTCAACGTACTGCTTCACCACAACGTACTGCATCTCAACAAGATATTGCTCATGGTGATTCAGAACCAGAGGTCAACCCACCATCATCTCCCAATGATTATACTTCCACAGATGGGTCTCAAACATCTGGAGGAGATGAGGGAGATATGGCTATTGAGGGTCAAGTTCTGGATAACTATGCACTGACAAAGGAGCTATTGAGGTTAAAGAAAGATCATGAAGCTCTAGCTGCACAACTGATGAAGTTGAACAACAAATTTAGAATATTGAAGCACTTTGTCTGGCCATTAGTTCAACATCACAGATTGTGGGTTAAATCTCAGAAGAAGAAAGGAAAGAAGTTTAAGAAGGCTTCTAAAGGCAAGAAGATTCACAAGCATTCTTCATTCCAATTGGGGAGGAATTTGGAACAAGAAAATTTGAATGAAGATGCTCAAGCCTATGAAGATGCTGAAACTTTTAGTGATTCACAAAAAGAAGCTAAAGAAACTGAGCAAACTGAGCCTCAAGGAACTGGACTTCAAAGTACTGGTGTACAAAGTACTGATGATCAAGGTACTGGTGATCAAGGTGCTGCTCTTCAAGGAACTTATAGACAAGAGCTCATTACACCAAGGACTCTTAATTTTGAAGAAGAAGCTGGTCCTTCAACAGTCTTACAAGAGAGAAGCTAATACACCTAAAGTAGAACGTATCTGCTAGTGATGATGAGATCTGTTGCTTCGGATATTACAAAACATGTCAAGACCAAGAGGTATTAGTATTCAGTCTTTGAACAACAACAACCTCAAGTCTTGCAATCATCTCAACCTAATTTAGATCCTAAAGACAAAGGAAAAGGTAAACTGGTAGAAACAAAGAAAAAGAAGAAACTAACTTTGGCAGAAATAAGAGCTATTGAACTAGCTAAGAATGAGGAAGCTGCTAGAAAGTTTCAAGCTGAAGTTAGATCTTTGAAATACGAAATGCAACTTGTTCCTGTTCTACCAAGAAGACCAAGTATTGCTAAGGAAAGAAATGCTATGATGGCTTATCTAAAGGGTAGAGGATATACTGGATTACAAAGGTTGAAGTATATAGAAATGAAAGATCTATATGATGCTGTTAGAGAAGCTTATCAAAAGGAAGTGGCTGGTATTATTCATTTTGATGATGAAAAACAGAATGAGGATGCAAGAAAAAGAAGCTTAAAAAGAAAGAGAACAACTGGTAATGAACAGCCATCAAAGAAGATAGAATTGAGAACAGATACAGTTGATGAGCTGAGGAATTATTTAAGAGTTGTAGATTTTGAGCATCCTAAGTCCAAAGATGTTGCAGTAAAGAAGTCAAAAATGTCTACTTTTGAAGTTGTAAAATCAAAGGATGGAGATTATCTTATGTTCCATAGAGAAGATGAAAGTTTTAGAGTATTTAATCTACTATGGGATATATTACATTTGATTGATAGAGAAGATCTGTTTCACCTATATCAACTAGTGCAAGAGTATTTTGAGCATATTTTATCAACTGGAGTTGGCTTAGTCTTGCTGGGAGATCTGATAACTATCTGGGAGACAGAAGAGACAAGCACTAATGAAATCTGGAATAACCAAGAAGTTTGGGAGATTACTAGCTGGAGATTCTTTGAAGAATCAGGAGTGCATGTTTTGGAGTTAGAAGATGGGACTATGATTCATATGTTAGCAGAAAGGAGATATCCTCTTACAACAGATCTTATGAGAAGAATGCTTGATCATGGTATGGAAGTTGAAGAGGAGAATGAAACAACCCTTATGGCCATTGAATTGTTTATCAAATGGACAACTATGGCTGATGATGATGCATAAATACTGGTATGATTCATAATTGTATAAATTTTTGAAAAATCAATACTTTATTCAAAGTACTTCTGCAAACAAGCGATTACTTTACAAAAGTCTGCTTAAGGCTTACAAAACCAGTAAAAAGTCTTTTCAATTGAAAATAAGCAAACTTTTGTTAAGTGCGAAATATTTTGAAACAAAAGTTATCAGCAACAAATGGTTTTTGAGATGATTTCAATTGGTAAAAGTGCTATGCACTAACACAACAAAAGGTTATCAGTCCACCATGTCTAACAAAAGGATTGGCTAATCCATGAGCAAACGGCTCTGGTAGAGATATCTCAAATCCGTTTATAGTTGACAACTTGCTAATAAGTTGTATGGTAATCAACTCACCATATCTGCAATTGTGAAGAGTTGGCTAGCCCACAAGAAAATGGCTTGTGGTAAAGGCTGTGGAAAAACCATTTATATGGTAATTAGTTCACCATGGTTGCAAGAACTAACTAGTCCAAAAGGGTACGAATTTTGGTAAAGACAAAACAATCAAGATAGTGATGATTTGCTAAAAATCATATGGTTATCAATGTACCATGGTTTTACACACTTAAATATTGGCTACTCCAGAGTTAATGGCTTTGGTAAAGAGACATCAAAATCCATTAAATTTTCAATGATCACCTCTCACAGGAGAGTTAACACACCGGAAGTGATGAGAATAGTGAAACTTTATGATCGATGTACAATTTGCCATATGTTGCCGAGTAGTTTGAAAAGATGAAGATTCTTGATCATGATTGCTGAAAAGGATTGCTTATAAAGACTACTTTGATGATGATAATACAAGAACAGTGAGTACAAGGCAAATCTGAAGATAAAGACATAATCTTTCCTTAAAAACAAAGCTGTTAAAAGTTAAAGATGCAAAGGAACTTGAAATCAAGCAAGTAGAATTCAAGTTAGGGGAGGATTGTTGGATATAAAAGACAAAGTATCTAATAAGAAAGTCAAAGTCTTTCGAAGAAAGTCAAAGTACTGCTAATGAAGAAGTCAAAGTATCTGCTCACGCCAAAGTAATGCTACCAAAGCTAAAGAAACTGCAATATCGTTTATGGAAAGTTATGTTTATCTAGAATATTCTTAGAATTAGTATTACTTGTCGTACAAGGATTGTAATTGTAAACCGACTAGGGTACTTCTTATGCCTATAAAAGGACCCCTAGATTGGCATTAGAGATACGTGATTTAGAATTTACAAAGTACGATATTAGAGTTATTAGGGTTGTTAGTGAATCTGTGTATCAAGCAGGTTCAAAGTATTAATAAAATCGTTGAAGTTTAAGTTATTCTTCTTAGCTTTATTGAAGTAGTTTCCGCATACTTTATAGAGTAATATCAGTGTTTCATTGTTAGTAACTTAGGATTTATCCGAGGTTGCTAAGCCCTTACAAGCTACATAGTTAGTTTGGTCAGAGTATATCGATCCAACAATGAACCATCTCTACTCCATATTGTTTCCTCTTCTTCTGAAATCAAAACAAACAGGAAACAACACATTTTCCTTCTATTTCTTCCTCGTATTTTAGATTTTTGTGTGTGCAAAATATCGGTCAAAACTTTGACCCTTCTCTCCAAAATGGTGACCGACGACCGATAGTGACCTTTTGGCCACAATGGTGATGACCGAGCATGACCTTGGTCGACCGATCCCAAGGACCGATTGACTGTGCCTAACCTTAGTGTTAAATCACATATGATGTATTATATCATGTGATATTCAAATTAGTGTTTAATCACATTTGATTTTTTTCATGCAAATTTCAGTAACGAAAAAAATGAAAAAAATGTAAAAAAGGGTGAAAAACACTATTTTTTTTGTCGAAAGTATATCAAAGTGTCTATCTATAGAAAGATAATTAAATGCTTGTCGTATTGATATATATTTTTTCGCTTAACGATTAACTAGTTTGAAATATATTAATATTTGAAAAAAATGATGAAAATGTGTTTTTTCGCTTAACGATTAACTAGTGACAACCCATTTTCTTATTTTGGTTGGTGGTCGTATTCCTTATCTTAACTATATAAAATAGAAAAATGGTTAAAGGTGAAAGTGGAAATTGAAAGTTGAAAGTTAAGGTGATTGTTAAATGTTGAAAATCATGCATGTAAGTGTAAAGTTGACATCTTGATTTTCTAGAAGAGTAACTATTCATGCATGCCATTCGTTTAATGTACATAACTATTGCTAAGCTAATGGGAAAATGTTTGAAAAATTAATGGAGAAATGTTTGAAAAGCTAATGGAGGAATGCAAACTAATTGAAAACTAAATGAGGTAACTTTGCTAATGGAGGAATGCAAACAATGTGTTTAATGCATAAAGAACCGCTAGGGACTGCTGCCGCCAGATGCGGGTACTCCCCTAATGATGTTAAAAGTCGTTATTATACTTGCAACTATCATCACCAAAATGAAAAGATTTTAAATTCAATTTGTCTTAGGTGCAAACAATTATAAAGTAACAAAACCAATCTCCTAAAAAATAAAAGATTTATCTGATTCTATTCAGTGTAGTAAATTCAAACCCCGTATATTAGTATATTAGTCGGGAAAAAGATGTTAACCCATATATAAAAAAAGGCAAAAACTATAAATGTGTACTTATACATTAGGTTCATTTTTAAGAGCATTGATTGGGATGCTTAACTCGTATGCTTAATAATATGCCTAAACATATGTGTCAGCATCCTATTGGGGAAAGTATGAGACCCACTTATTCATAAACCAATAATATTATTGCCACATCTATTAATCATACAATTAGTCACATATTTTAGGCCTCCCAATCATTTTCTCATTTTTAATTACGCACTGATAAAAATCTCATAATGCTATATATCGGTATTTTATGAATCATAAATGATTATGCATAGTGTATTTTTTTTTCTTTGATTTATTATGCATAACTTTTACTTATTTAAAATGATTATTTTATGAAAAATAAACAAATGCATGAGGAATCATAAAACCGGTATATTATGCATTTTTAGAATTTTCATAATAAATCTAATATAAGATTACGAAGCATTTATAGTTTTTACCATTAAGAAAAAACTATATTTATAACACTTGTAAAGAGTGACATTTTTGCATTCTTGAAATTTTTGAAAACTTAAATTAAAATATTGACCTAAATCACAATTAAGTATTTCTTAATACACTTTAAGCTTGATCAGTTTTAAACTTAACAACTTTTAAAAAACAAATATTATATTAATTTTAAAAATACATACTTTGCATCAAAGATTAAACCAAAATCACGTTTTTGCAAATATAATTATTTTACCGCTATACACCGTTACTTTGTGCGATTATAAATTAGATAAAGACTAAAATATACGGTTGGTCCCTAAACTTGTCAATCCGCTTCGCGTTGGGACAAACCTGGGCATTATCATCGTCGGAAGTCCAAAACATGGGCTTTATATGCCAAACTCGTCCCTTGACCAATAACGCCGATGTCAACGTTCCGTTATACTCCAGAAAACCCAGTTATCATGTTACTGTTGAGGGTAGAAAAGTCATTTTACTTGATGTACTATAGCAGATGTCTTGTCCAATTTCCCGCCATTATGTAGAATATAACAAAGTTGTGTACTCATTGCTCATCCCCAAACTTGTTTTGAAAGCCTACACAGAAAACCCTAATGCAATGTCAATCATCAAATCAAATAATCTAAGTAAGAAAATAACAAATAACCACCTTGGATTTACTCTATGGCGAATAAGAGAATATCCTTTCTTTGATGATCATGAAATTGAGGAAAAAGCTGCAATCAGGAGATATTGTAAGTCTCTTTTGGTTATAGCCTATTACAATCATATGTTAGTTAGACTGTTTAAGTTATTCCCCTTTTAGGTAACTTTAGCTTAACATTGTTTTTGTACATTTTTTATACATCGGGTGAACCAGGATCCTTTAGCATGATGTTCCATTATGAAGGTACATTCAAATACTTTCCAGGTAGGATATATCAAGGAGGCAAGAAATGCCTTGTTGATCATGTGGAAATAAAAAAGGTATCCGTTGATGAAATGGATGCTCTCATGACCCAAATCGGTTATGAGATTGGACAAACCAATTATTTCTACTTTCTTAAGCCTGGTTGTACATTGGACGGTTTGTTTTCTTTGCGTGAAGCTGATAATGTTGAGTTGTTTAAAGATGTTGTCATAGAGCATAAGCTGATAGATGTCTATGTGGAAATAGGGAAGACAAGATTAGAACTTTCTGAAATGTCCCCACAATCAATTAAGACTGTGTTTTGGGATATGGATGAAGATAGGAGAAAAGTTGCTACTGCGGCTATTCAATCTTGTTGTAGACGATTGGTGTCAGATGATCTTGATAATGAACCTGCCCTAGATCCTTTTATCCAACTTACACAAGTGCCTATGGACGTCAATGATATTGGTGAATCTATCAACTTGCCAAACATTGAGCCTGTATTTTCCACCCTAGACACATCATTTGCTAGCCAACCTGTTCATAACAGTGAGCGTGCTTTAGTACTTATTGATGAGGACAATGCTATTAAGGAGCCTCATAATTTTTAGGTTAATCTATTCCGAGTGACTCAGGGGAAGCACTTAGACAAAGTAGGAAGAGCACTAGTTGATGTCAATAACAGGTTTGAGGAGCCTGATAATTTTGAGGTTAATCTGTTTCAATTGACTCAAGAGAAGCACTTAGACAAAGCAGGAAGAGCACTAGTTGATGTCAATAACAGGTTTGAGGAGCCTGATGTGGATGTAACTCTGTTTCAATTGACTTAGGATAACATGGAAGAGGATCATGTTGTTGATGTTACTCTGTTACAAGTGTGTGACACTAGTGACTTAGGCAATGCAGTTGATGATTCAATTCAAGCAAATGAAGAGAACACTTGTCAGGAGAATAATGCACAACTTGGTATGGTCCAAGTAGGTCAGAGTAATGAGTTAGGTGAAGCAGGAACAACCAGTAATATAAGAAATGACATGCAGTTGGAAAATGATTTACCTGTGATGGTTGATGATGCCTTTTGCAGTGACTATGTTTCTTTCCAACATGCAGACTTTGCAAATGGAGTCTATACCACATTCTTCTATTCTGGTCAGGAGTTTGCTACTGCATGGGAAGTCAAAAACCTAGTAAGAGAGCATTCAATAGAAACTAGGAGGGAGTTGTTTTTTCTGAAGAATGACAAAACAAGAATAAGGGTCAGGTGTAGGGGTTGTGTTCCACTTTCAGGCCCAAGTGAAAGTCCTGGACTGGATATATGCCCATCTAGAAGTCCATTAAACAAAATGGGTATAAATGCATTGCTTTCTTGCAAAAAGGACCCTTCAGAAATACTCTGCCCATGTCTATTGTTTGTCGGCAGGAATGGTGAGACAGGTATCTAGTCAGTCAGGACATATAATGAGCAACACACTTGTTTGCAATCAAGGGCAGTCAGAGCTTTTGACCTTCGCTATATCTCACAGAAAATTACAACACAAATTGAAACCAATCCACTGGTTCCTGTCAAGTCTGTGCATAATCAACTTACCAACCAATATGAGCTTCAAGTGTCCCTGCAGAAGGTTTTAAGGGCAAAAAACCTAGCAATAACAGCCATCAAGGGTCAATTCAAGCTACAATTTACCATGTTGAGAGATTATGTTCAAGAGTTGCAGAAGACAAACCCTAATACAACAGTGGTGATGAATGTGGAACGACCTCCAGATGAGGCTCTTCCAACCAGAGAATTCAAGAGAGTGTATGTTTTGTTTAGGTGCACTGAAGGAAGGATTTAAAGCGTGTGGGAGATCATTTTTGGGGCTGGGTGCTTTTCCAATTCATGGTCCTTTGAATGGTCAACTGGTGACAGCTGTGGGAATTGATAGCAACAATGGTATATACCCTTTAGCTTATGCTTTTGTTGAATCAGAAAACATAGGATCATGGACTTGGTTTCTTCATTGTTTATCCGATTATATAGCACTTGAGCCAATCTCAAGCATCACTTTTATTACTGACATGGAAAAGGTACTTCTTTAATCTGTTCATGAATTTAAGTCTCTCTGTTTTGAAACAGACAGTAAACATATTTGATTTTGTGCAGGATATAAGTAGAGCTTTAGCAGAAGTTTTTCCAGATGCAGAACACAGATTCTGTATTAGAAGCATTCATGAGAAAATGAAATTGCAATGGAAAGGTAGGGCCTACAAAGAGCATCTGTGGAAATGTGCAACAACCTCAACTATTGTACAGTTTCAGAAAGCTATGGCTGATTTCAAGAAACTTAATCAACCAGCCCATGATCGGTTAAGTAAGATACCACCGATCCATTGGTCAAGGTCACATTTTTCATGTAAGTGATCTATCTGTTTTAGTTAATTTGTATTTGTTAATGCAGTATAAACAGTTATAATTAATACATGTTTATTATTGTTTATCTTTAGGGAGAGCTACTTCTGATGTGTTACTTAATAACATGTGTCAAGTGTTTCATGACAAAATAATTGAGGGCTTAAGCAAACCAATTATTACAGCCTTAGAATACATCAGAGAATATTGTATGAAGAGGATAATACATGTTCTTATGGTGATTGAGAAGAGTGATGGGCCACTGACACCAACTGCACAACACATGCTAGAGAGTATTAAGAAAGAGGATGTTAAGTATAATGTTTTATGGAATGGGGGAACTAAGTTTCAGGTTAGTGTACCATGGGGTGACCAATGTGTAGTTAATGTTGTACACAAGTCTTGTACTTGCAGAAGATGGGAGATAACAGGTTTACCACGTAAATATGTTTTTGCTACCAATTGGAATATGGCTTTAAATGGGTAACAAGTAGGAGCTGTAGAAACATGGGCACATCCTTGTTACTATCTACTAACTTGGGAGGCAACCTACCATCACCATGTCCAGCCTATAACTAGCAGCGAACATTGGGAAAAATCAACTGTGCCAACAACAATTGTTCCGCCGAAATCCAAAACAAACCCGCCTAGCTCAAGAGGTAGAAAAAGAGTTAGGATAGCTCCTGAAAGTGAAGAGATTGTGAAGGATGGTAAGCTGTTAAGGGCTTGGAAGAGTGTTAAGTGTAGTATTTGTGGCATTGCTGGACACAACCGGAAAACATGCCTAGGGTATGGTGGAGCTGAAAGTAGTCGAACTGCCAATAAGGGAAATGTCAAACAGGTGCCTACTAAAGTTGCAGCAAAAAAGACACATTCCAAAGGTAACAAAGTAGCAGCAGATAAAGAAGCTGAAGGTACATGTATTGTTCAAAGTCAAGTTAGTGCAGTTCAAGGAAGTGGTGTTCAATCTGAAAATCAAGATCCAGCAACTAAAGATCCCATCATACATGATGCATCCCTGTTTCAATCCCAGCAACATCAAGATGAAGCAATTGCCGATCCCAAAGATGCATGAGCAATCCCAGTGTCAATCCCAGCAACATAATCAATCCCAGTCTGATTCTCAGCTGCAGTCAAGTGATGTTCAAGCAGTTTCTGCTTCAACCCAGCCTGCTACACGAAGAATGACTAGGCAACAGGCTGCACTAGAAAGAATGATGGCCTCACCATAAGTCAATTATGTTATGCTAATTATCTAGACAATGTTTCATGCAGTTTATTTCCTATGGACAAGTTATGTACTCTACAAACATATGTGTGTGTGTGTCTAACTGTACTTCTCATGCTTTGAAAAGTATGCAATTTTATGCATTTGAAATTATATCCATTTGCATTAACTATGGAACCATGTCATTATTGTGTATTTTTATAGATTGACTAAGCTTGATGTGTGAATAATTTGCATCAAAAGTAACCAAAGCTAAACAGAACCTCATAAGAATGTTGACATTTAAAAGTCAACCATAAACAAATTGCTAACCACCTGCATACCCATAAGGCATTGAAAATCAGAAACAAACCAAACTGAATACTTCATAACAACGTTATTACAATTCAAGATACTGAACATTAACCATCTCGCCTCATTACATAAAAGCTAAAAAAGTTATCCCAATGCATAAACAATCAAGAACAACATCCAACTTAGCACCAGGTAAATCTTCCACTTCCACACATCACCTTCAGCAGCTACTAATCTTGCCTCAAGCTCATTTCTCCCCCTCAAAAGGCCTGGTATGATCATTCTTGAACGAGCACAAATTTCAGGATCATACCATCTTATCCACCGACAAAAAGACCCCTATTCATGATTATGACAAGTCATTAAACAACCACCATTGTTACAATGTACTTTGCTGCTTGCGAAAACAAACTAACACGATAAATATTAAGACGCACTTACTTTAACATGACAACCAAAGAATCGACGCCCTGGGTTGGCAGAGGTCCACGAAGTGCGAATAATAGCTTGCTTACCACACTAGCAACGTACCATCTTGAAACGATTATCGTTTTGTAGAAGACTGTTTTTGTAGGATAGTTTAGGGATGGATGATAAATGTCGAACCGTGTTACACAGACATATACTAGCTACAAACACTGTACAACGGTTTCTATTTAGTACGCTACAGTGAAAGACGGTTTTGCCCTCACCAACATAACGTTGACAACGGCATTATTGGTCAAAAGACGAGTTTGGCATATAAAACTCATGTTTTGGACCTCCTGCGATGATAATGCCCATGTTTGTCCCAACGCGCGGTGACAAGTTTATGGACTTTTAGTCTTTGATAAATATAAATCAACAACAAAAAAGAGAAAAAACTTATAATAAACAATCTTTCTGAAACAAATCCTGATGGTTTTTTCATTCCATGAATGACTATTCCCCAAAAATAAAAATCCCAAAACATATAAATCTTCTTGTTCCTTGTTAATATCAACATAAAATTTGATTTATTATTAACTCCTAATAATTTTATTCTTGATCAAAATCTTTGAGCATAAATAAATAAAAACCGTATCTTGAATCACTGGCGCATATGCATGTTTGGTTAAATCCTCAATCTCACTATTTTAGGTATTTCTTTCTCATCACTTTATTAATTTCATATGCTTTATTTGTAATGCAGATTCTTTTTTGCTCTTTATTTATGTTTTCTAGGGTTTAAGAATATAAAAATTTAGTCTTTTTGATTGTTGTTGACTAAAGTTTATATTTTTAACATGATTTATGTGAAAATTGTGTTTATTTTATTGATGTGCCATAATTAATGAGATGCAATAGTATAGTATCTTATATATATAGGGGTGTTTGGAAACGTGTGCGCCGCGCAGTTTGCTTACGGTTTTTAAAGTTATTGTTTGGTATGGCACATTGAGTATTTACGAGTGATTTGATTAGTTCTTGTAGTTGGTTGATTGTTCAGTCAAATAAATCAGGTACTTGTTTTGTGAGGGTTAATGGAATTGGTGTGTTGTCAATATGCTGTTAGTGATTAGGAGATGCATTACAGACGTAATAATGTATTGCATTGATTTGTTATTAGTTTGTGTTAGGTTCATGAATTTATGGTATCTCTGATGTTTACAATCCGTTGAATTTGGTATTCCACTAGTATTATTGGTCAATTGTGCGTTTTTTATACTTAATAAAATTGGGCATATAAATAGGTAGTTGGTCTTGTATATATCACTGATTTCGTAATTATTTGTGTGGTTATCAATTGCCGTCTCGATCAAAACATCTTTCTTGCGTTATATTTATTGTTACTTGCATCTTCGTATTTGTGTTAGGGCTTGCACAGTCAAAGGTACGCCCTTTTTAATTTGCTTGCAAAATCCTTTAATTTGTTGATACTTGATACTGAGTATTTGATGAATCATGTACTGTTTTGCTAATTGTGAGGTAAAAAGTAATTGACGTGTTTCGGATACGTCATTAAACCACTGTCTAGATGCTTCACAGACATATGGAAACTGTATAACGGGTAACAGATTGCAAGAAACTGTTATGGTACTTGCGACGTTTATGATCAATTGTATTTGATATTCCACTAGCTCCATTGGTCAATTTTGTGCTGTTTTTGTCATTAATAATCATGCCCATTTATATGCCCAATCATGCCTGTTTTTGTCGATTTCTATGTCTAGCTCTGTTCGCAATCATTTTTGTTGTTAACAATCCTGTGTGTGCTTTGTGTGGTATATACTCGTCATCATTGTTACTTTCGACAACATCTTCTTATGTTATATGTAATTTGTTTTTATCTTTTTATTTTGTATTAGGGCACACAATCAAAGGCAGGCCCTTTTGCTTTAAGGATCGTTAGTTTGTGGTGTTTGATATGAAACATTGTTAAGATGGAATGTAATAAAGATGAAGCTCTGCGGGCTAAAGAGTTATCCGAGGGGAAGCTAATAGATAAAGATTACTTGGCAGCAAAAAAATTAGCACAAAAAGCTGAGAGGCTATTCCCGGGGCTTGAAGGTCTTTCACACCTCTTTATAGTACTTGATGTATACATTGCTTCAGAGAAGAAGATTAGTGGTGAACTAGATTGGTATGATATTCTTGGTGTGGTACCCACGACAGATGACGAGGCTATTAGGCAAAGTTATAGGAAGTTGATTCTTTCTCTTCACCCTGATAAAAACAAGTCGGTTGGAGCTGAAGGAGCCTTTAAGCTCGTGTCTCAAGCATGGATGTTACTGTCTGATAAGATCAAACGAAAAGCGTATGACCAACAACGAAACATAAGACCAGTTTATCAGAAAGTCTTCACTGAAACTCAGAAGTCAAGGACTTCAACGTCTGCTACTCAGCCCACTAAACTGGTTCCTCGACCATCAAAAACTAAAACATTTTGGACCTCGTGTACAAAATGCTTAATGCACTTTGAATACGCGAATGCTCATCTCAACCAGAAGATCCTTTGCCCGAACTGTGGTGAACCCTTTTTGGCTAGAAAGTCGCCTGCCCCACCCATGCGCCACCTTGCGACACCGTGGCCTTCTCAAACGCAGAACCAAAATGCAAAGCATCATGTGAGTGCCAAACAGGGCCAATCTTTAAACAAAGCCAATGTCAATCATGCAAATGTCAAACCGGGTCCATCTGTAAACACTTCAACTGTAAACAACAGTGGGCAATTTAAAAGACGGCATGAAATTAAAGTATGTTCTGTTAAAGGTGATGGAACTGCGAAAAAGAGACGTGCAGCTGAACAGTCTTTCACAGTACCGACCGGCAGTGCATATGCAGGGGTAAATTTAGGAGGGGATAAGGTGAATGCACCTACAAGAACCAAGATTAATCATAGCACGAGGGAACTGTCACAAGGAGAAATTCGTAATATGTTGATGACAAAAGCAAGGAATGTACTTCACAAGAAACTTGATGAGTGGAATGCAGAAAACGCTGCAAAGAAAGAAGTTATCAAGAAAGAAGCTGTCAAGAATGAAGTTATTAAGAAAGAAGGTAGCAAGAAAGAAGGTGAGATGACCGACACTGGTAAAAAGTATGTTGAACAAAATACTGTAAATGTTAGTAAAATTGAAAATGTAAAGATGCCATCAAAGGATAAGATGAACATAGATGACATGGACACTGATGTGAAGGAGACAGAAGCAATACTAATGAATGTTCCTGATCCAGATTTTCATGATTTTGACATGGATAGAACTGAAAGCTCGTTTAGTGAAAACCAGATATGGGCTGCTTACGATGATGATGATGGGATGCCTCGATACTATGCAATGATTCATAGTGTCATATCAAAAAGAAAATTTAAGATGCAAATAAGTTGGCTGGATTCCAAGGGCAATGCTGAATTAGGACCGGTTAATTGGGTTGCATCTGGTTTTCCTAAAACCAGTGGCGATTTCAGAACAGGCAAACAGGAAATCAATAAATCGCTCAATTCTTTCTCACATAAGATCCAGTGGACCAAAGGTAAAAAAGGGGTTATTCAAATTTACCCGAGGAAAGGTGACGTTTGGGCCCTCTATAAAAACTGGTCTCCTGATTGGAACGAGCTTACTCCCGATGAAGTGATTCATGACTACAGGATGGTGGTAGTTGTGGAAGATTTTAACGAGGAAAAAGGAGTAAAGGTTGCTCCGTTGGTCAAAGTTGCTGGTTTCAAATCTGTGTTTCATCAACATTCTGATGTCAAAGAAGCTTGGATGATTCCTAAAGAAGAGATCTTTCGGTTGTCTCATCAAGTACCGTTTTATATGCTCACGGGTGAAGAAGCGGTTAACGTTCCAAAGGGTTGTTTGGAGCTTGATCCTGCAGCACTGCCTCTGGAGCTACTTCAGACAACAGCGGAAGCAAAGGGTAAGGCTGTGGAGGATGGAAAATCCAAGAAATCCGAGGTTAAAGGGATCATAACTTATGTTAGAAAGACGCGGAAAAAGCCTAAACTTCAAGGGAAAGAAATATGTTCAACCAGTTAAGTTTAGAAAGTGATAGCAGTTAGGTATGAAGTAGTGTTGGAGCTAAGTTTCATTTTTGGGCTCAATCCTGTCTGCATTTTGTAGACAGTTTATGGAGCAAAATTTTGTGGCAGGTCGATTTTCAAGGTTATCTTAACTTATTACTTGCTGTAAAATTCTAAAAATTGATGACTTTTGTAGGCCATTATTACTTTTTTTTGTTATGACATGTCTTCGAATTTTATACCTTATTCACCTTGATAAATTTAGCATACTTTCGTATTCCAGTTCTCTTTGCTCTTGCTTTCTGTGCTTGACATCATCTGATGCTTGTTTGGCATGTCCCTAGAACTTTTTATCATAGCTGATTAGCTGTTGCCTCCAGGTTACTAACTAAAATGTAAATTGTGGTTGAAATGCAGTCCTTTTTATATTAAATTGTTGTTGGAGTCTTGGACTGGGAAAATTTTATGTGAAATATATGGGGTCTTCTACAAATATCAAAATTTCTGACATTTGCTAGTGTAATGGTGCTTACAGAACAGAATGTCCCTAGGACTCCTTATCGTAGCTGATTGTCGCCTCAATTTCTAGCAGGACTCACCATTTACTGACAAAGATCTTGTTGATATTTGTGGTCTTTTTGTCTGTGATTAAATTATTCTAGTTTGCAAACCAAATGATGACTTTTGTAGAATGCTGTACATGATCTTTTTTAGGGGTTTAAATTGTGTTTTCTTAGAACTTTTTTTTGTCTATGACATGAGAAATTTCTTTTGAATTTTATACCTGGTATTCACCTTCGACTTACTTTAGTTAAATTTAGCCATGACTTTCGTAAGCTTCAAAAGATAAGCTTAGTTCTCTTTAGCTACTTGCTTTTCTGTCAAGAAACCAAATTAGTTATGTTCAATGATTTTACACCAATGCATCAATTTTAGATAAATGCAACTCTTTTGTCTCTTTACTATGTATTGAAAAACTTGGCATGTCCCTATGAGATGCCCTTATTTTTATCATAGAGTTTGCATCTCTTTGGCTAACAGAAGTTTTTGCTAAATGCTTAAATACGCCTAATAGATTTCAACTTCCCATAGGTACATAGAAAAAACAAAGCAGCATTGAATGCTACAAATACATTTGCATAGTGTTCAGAAATGGTTACTGACTTTTTCTCATGGCCAACTAGCCTATATTCTGATCAGAATTGTTGATTGTTCGTACTGCAGTCCATCATCATAGATTTATAGGTGTTTTAAACTAAGAATAAACCATTTATCGAAAAGGAATTACATTATCAAGCTTAAGAGACAAATGTTATGAACTTATGATCAAATGCTAATATTGGAAAAATATTGACTACGGGGAACAAATAAATGCAACTCGCATTTAAATGGGCAAACATAGTAGCTATTTTGAAGCAAATGCTGGCAAGATCGGTTGTGGCAAAGACATAACTTCAGTTTCAGCACTTCAGGTAAAAACATATGTTATCTTTATTTTGGTTTAAGCTTACATTTGCATTTCAGCATGCTAATTTGTTCTTGTTATAGGGCTTCTCAAGATTTTCAGAGCAATTAAGAAGCAGAAAACCACAGTTTTAGAAGAAACTCTTATGTAGATCTTGACTGAAGATTTTGGGTAACTTTTCTATCCATAGTTCTTGATTTAGAACAACCTTCATTAAAATCTGTATATATTTGCTACTTTGACTGTGATTAGAACTCTTGAATTCGTAAGATCATTCTACTTATACCAGATGCTTTGATTATGCGTTATTATGTGATTTTCGATATGGTTTCCTTGTTTGTATGACAATTTACTGCTTTCAAGTTAAGTTACGTTGTTGAGTTTTGCACTTGTTTTTACTGTCTGGTTCTGGCTCTTGGTTTCTACTTTATAGGACTTTTATACTTCCATTATCTGCTGGATGAAAAGTGTTGTAGTCTTTCTTTTTGAGTCAATTTAATGACTGTTCTTTTCTTCTTTGCAACAATTAGAGTTTGCATCAAGAAAATTAAGGGTTTTACCACATTTTTCATTTAAGAGTTGCACGTACCTGCGATCTTTGCGTATTTTGAAAAGTTGTTTTTAATCTTGGTTCAGTGACTGCTGCCAGTTGTTATATGCTGGCCCTCCCAAAATTTATGAAGTTTGACTTAGCTTATAGAATAAAGGTTTTATTATTTCTCAAAGGGGAATTTATGGATCCAAAGCAATACTGTATTACCTTTGATTCATTTGTCGCATCGATTCTTTTTGAAATGTGAAATGTTGCAATTATCGTAATGAAGTCCTTAAAAGGTGACTGTACGAGAGTAGGGATTCTTGAAATCTTAAACCATCCCAACTATTTCTGTGTTTTTTCTCTGTTAGGATATTTAGCAGGCGTTTGGGATTGCTTATGCTTCTGCAAGAAAGCAGATAGGCAGCCTTAAAGTAAGTACTCTGTGAAATAGTGTTAGGATTTTATGCTGTAAAAAATCTAATAAAATTCAGAAAAAAATATTTTGTTCGAAGAATAATCTATCAAGGCTTTTACGTTTAGATACAAGGCCAAAATAATAATTTTAGTTCATCTCAAATACGCATCTTAAACTAACAGGTCTGACCTGCTTATTGAAAACTGCAATTTTGCCCTAGAATAAGCAGAACAGAAGCAGTTTGTTTATCCAAACATCTAAACTACTTATCTGCCTAAAATAAGCAATCCCAAACACACTCTTCAGAAGGTTTCTTAAATGGTAATATCATTTTTGGATCCACTGTATGCTTGTTATTTTATGGCTATGTGTGATTACTGTTAGAGTAAATTGCAAAAATCATACTTGTAGTATGTTCAAATTGCATGGGAAATCCCTACCTTTTCGAAAGTGCAAGTGCGGTCCCTGTGGGAAGGAAACCTTTGGTGCACATTTCGTCCCTACCTCAAAGTTAAATGACTAAAATGCCCTTCACTATAAGTCACTTTGGGGCATTTTAGTCCTTTCACTTTGGGCCAGGGACTTAATCCGTACCGATAGTTTCCTACAGGGACGACGCTTGCACTTTCGAAAAGGTAAGAGCCATACTTGCAATTTGGAGATACCACATGGAAGATTTTTGTAATATACTCTTACTGTTATTATCTCCTGCCTATCTTGAGGATATCTTTTATAATTTCCTTTTCTTTTTTGAGTGTTTCTTGATTATAAAGTATCAATTATTTAGAAGATAAACAACTTGTATGTGCTGTTGTCTGTTGAAGTCGTGGCTATCCTGTTAACATGACGTTATCTGATCACATGACACAGTCAGGTTCATGTGAAGTTGTATAAAGGTCTTTTTGTTTTAGGAATCAGTAAACTCTTTGTTTAACTTCCATACTGTTTCTGTACATTGCCCATTTAGGCCTTTTTAATGGTTCGCACACGTAAGTGGTTGTGTAAATGGCAAGGGCACTCAGACGCACTTCAAATGACAAAAGGAAAAAAATAACATACTATAGTATGACTGCAGTAAGAACTGGTAAAGTAACGGTTCTGGTATTACATTATTTACACATTACGTAGAAAATGATGCTGATAAAGATCTTCCTTCCACTGTTCAAAAACCATATAGTCTGAGTGCCCTCGCCATTTACACGACCACTCACGTGTGGGGCTGCCTTTTGCATCAGGGTAGAAATTCCCGTTAGCTTGTGGGCTGGCTTTTGCATCAGCGTTGCACTTAAACTAGGACTTATTTTTTGGATCGATTATTTTTGGTCGGGACCAGGCTTTATAGGATATACAGGATTGAGTGACTCATTTTTGCACACCAGGTGACCTGTGTTAGGTCCAGACTAATTGAACAATCAGGTTAGATAGGATTAGTTCGCAAAATTATTTGTTTGTGGAGGATAAATTATTGAGTGCCAAATACTGTATCATTACTATTGCAAACGATCACTTTAAAGTGGTGAGCGAAATTATGAAAGGAAAATAATAATTGTGTTTTCTAAAATCACATTTAATAAATAATTTGGATGGAAGGAGTGATTTATAAACAGAGGAAATAGATAATGGTACATAGATATATGGTGCAGGAAAGCCGTTCATGTTGGATATTAAGAAATTGACTATTGATTGTTTGATACTTTGATGAGGAGTTTTCAAATGCTTACTCTTATTTTGGTACTTACCGAGGGACAAATCCCCACCATCCATCTAGTTTGATCTAATGGTGGGGATAAACCTAAGATTTAGGTGTCGTTTGTTTTTTAAGAGCTTTTACCTCTTCATCTGCAAACCATGTCTGCAGAAGAAGAGATAGATCTAAAGTCTTCACAGATGAAACCCTTTTTTATTTTCTATTTTTTTTCCTTTTTTGCTATAAATCCTTTTGTAATATGGTTCAAATGGGTTAATCAAAAAAACGTAAGAAAACGTTGACAAAAAAAAATGAACTAAAAGATAAAAAACGGACGAAAAAATCGAAAACCGGATTAAAACGTAAAACGAAAAAAAACGTAAAAATGGATTAAATGTAAAAATGATAAACGAATAAAAGACCAAATGTAAAAGAGATGTAAGATATTGAGAAATAGATGTAAGGTTTGTGAAAGAAGAGGTAGGAGTAGTGAAAGATAATGTCTAGAAGAGGAAAGAAGAAAAGAAACACTTATGCAAACAAAAAACCTCTGCCCTCCTCAGACAGTACTTATGGAAACCTAAGTCCATGTTTTTTTTTTTCCTTTTTCTTTGTCTTTCTCATTTATTAACATTTTTTTCTTTTTCTTTTTTTTTTTCTTTTTTATGAAATTCACGTTTTTATAAAAAATTCACGTTTTTCACGTTTTTATTCTAAGTGTTTTTACCCCGCTTTCATACGTTTTCATCTATATTCATGTGTTTTCTCGTTTTTATCACGTTTCCTCCGTTATTTTACGTTTTTCGATTTCAGACGTTTTCGACGTTACATCCGTTTTATACGTTTTTGTACGTTTATATACGTTTTCGTCGTTTTAGACGTTTTTGTCCGTTTTCATACGTTTTCGTCCATTTTTAGACATTTTCTTCTGTTTTGAGACGTTTTCGTCCGTTTTTATACGTTTTCGTCCGTTTTCATACGTTTTTGTCTGTTTTCTTACGTTTTCGTTTGTTTTCATACGTTTTTTTCCATTTTCTTACGTTTTCATTCGTTTTCGTCCATTTTCATCCGTTTTCTACGCTTTCATACGTTTTCGTCTGTTTTCTTACGTTTTCGTCCGTTTTCTTACTTTTTCGGCTATTTTCAACCATTTTCATACGTTTTTTTCTGTTTTTTTAGGTTTTCATGTATTTTCGTCCGTTTTTAGACGTTTTCGTCTGTATTTTTATGTTTTCATGTATTTTTGTCCGTTTTTATACGTTTTCAGACGTTTTCATTTTGATATTTGTAATTGACACTTATTTATCTCTTGTGATATAACATTGTAATGAAGATGAAAAATATTACATTCTTCATCATGTATGTGTTATCAGTTGTGATACTCAACTAAGAATGTGATGGTTGTGTTTTTGAAAATATTTAGGAAGCTTTTTGTGTTTTGTGATATTATGAAATATTAGAAATGTTGTTCAACTGAAAACAAGAGATGTTATGATACTTTTGTTAGACTTGTGGTGAATTTTTCTATTTAATGGGTACATTGTGCATGTTTCGATAGGTTTTATAATGGGATTTGAAAATATTTATGGTTGAATCAGCAAACTAAATAAGCTATGGTTCAAGATAGCACACATCTTTATAAACAAATTGAGGAAGCTCAAACACCTGTGATATCACCTCACTTGTGATATCACACGTGATATCGTGTGTGATAACACCGGTGATATCACCTATGATATCATGTGTGATATTACCGGTGATAGCATGTGTGATATCACAATTTATATCACTTGTGATATCACCAGTGATATCACGTGTGATATCATGTGATATCACATGTGGTATTATGTGATATCACAAGTGAGGTGATATCACTTGTGATATCATGTGTGATATCATAAGCGTTTGAGCTTACTCAGTTTGTTTATAAAGATGTGTGCTTTCTTCAACCATAGCTTATTTAGTTTGCTGATTCAACCATAGATATTTTCAAATCACGCTATAAAACCTTTCGAAACATGCACAATGTATCCATTAAATAGAAAAATCCACCACAAGTCTAACAAAAGTTTCATAACATCTCTTGTTTTCAGTTAAACACCTTTTCTAATATTTCATATTATCATAAAACACAAAAATCTTCCTAAATATTTTTCAAAAACACAAATAAGAAAAATGAACAGAATCATCATAGTAATATAATAAGTGATGTTTATTATCATTTCTTTCGTATATACTTGGTAAAATACTAAATTCTTATCACATTTGGTATGAATTTAATATTTCTCATTCTTAGTTGAGTATCACAACTGATAACACATACATGATGAAGAGTGTAATACTCTTCATCTTTCTTACAGTGTTATATCACAAGAGATAAATAAGTGTCACTTAAAAATATCAAAATGAAAAAAAAGGAAGCAAAGTATGAAAATAGAGACTTGACATATTCTCAAAATCAAACAAGTGTTGCATTAAATTAGCATTTTTTTGAACAAAATAAGAATTCACCTAAAGAGACTTTAACCCTTTTATTTTTACTAAGCGCATTAAAAAAATATGCGCTTGTCAATTGCGATAAAAGGCACAAAAACTATAAAAGGCACAAAAACTATCTTGTAACTCAAAATTATAAAAATATTAGAAAACATATAGGTGATAATATATAAAAACATACAGAGCAATGAAATATCTCAGATGATATTAAAGGTTAAAAAACATATAAAAACTACTATCTTGTAACGGACAAAAACGTATAAAAACGAATGAAAAGCGTATAAAATTGTATGAAAACGGAAAAAGCATATGAAAACGGACGAAAACGTATAAAAACGGATGAAAATGGACGAAAACGTATGAAAACGTCTGAAAAAAGACGAAAGAGTCTAAAAATGGACGAAAACGTAAAAAAACGGACGAAAGCGTATATAAACCTATGAAAACATAAGAAAACGGACAAAAACGTAAGAAAACAGACAAAAAGGTATGAAAACGGACAAAAACGTAAGAAAACGGACGAAAACGAACGAAAACATAGGAAAATGGACGAAAATGTAAGAAAACATGCGAAAACGTAAGAAAACGGACGAAAACGTATGAAAACGGATAAAAAGGTATGAAAACGGACGAAAACGTATGAAAACAGACGAAAACGAAAGAAAACGTACGAAAACAGACAAAAACGTAAGAAAACCGACAAAAACGTATGAAAGCGGACGAAAATGTAAGAAAACGTAAGAAAACCGACAAAAACGTATGAAAACGGACGAAAATGTAAGAAAACAGACGAAAATGTAAGAAAACGGACAAAAACGTATGAAAACGGACAAAAATGTAAGAAAACGGACGAAAACGTAAGAAAACAGACGGAAACGTAACAAGACTGACGAAAATGGACGAAAACGTAAGAAAACGGACGAAAACGTATTAAAACGGACGAAAACGTAAGAAAATAGATAAAAACGCAAGAAAACGGACGAAAACGTATGAAAACGGACGAAAACGGACGAAAACGTATGAAAACAGACGAAAACGTATGAAAAGCGGAAAAAACAGACAAAAACGTATGAAAAACTGACGAAAACGAAAAGAAAAAAAATGTGAATTTAAAAAAAAGTGATTAAAAAAAAGGACAAATAATGAGAAAATAAATAAGAAAGATAAAAAGACAAGAAAAAACATGGACTTAGGTTTAGACAAATTAAATATTAGGTTAATCACTACCATTAGATCAAAATAGATAGAAGGTGATGATTTATCCCTTAGTATGAAAGGAATTTTAAGTATGCAAAATAAAGTTGATTTAGACTTTAAGATATCAACAAAACCCTTGTTACTTTCATTTGCTATGGGTCCAACACTTTAAAAAAGAAATAAATAAATAAATAAATAAAAACAGTTGATTAGTACCTTAGAATGTTTAAAAAATATACTTGCATAAGAATTTGTACTGTAACCACTCAAGTTAGTTGACAATGAATACACCAAAATGAGTTAAATTACTAATTAAATGTCTTCATTTCTTGAGCATATCCGGATGTCCCTTATAGTTATGTTTACCATAAAAATTAAAACTGATATATATTTTTTACTTCCAATAGAGCTTCAAATGAGTTGACTGAGGTTGAGCTTGACTTTAAAATGGTTGAGCTCAACTCAGACTAAGATGAAAATGTAAATCGGATTGAATTCAATTATTTCAATCTAAAATGGAAATGAACCAAATTCGAAGTCCAAGTCATCAATTCACACTAAATTTCAGGTTCTTCTTCTTTTTTCTTTTTTCCTCTTTATTGTGTTTGCCTTCTAGTTTGGTAGAATAATTTCTTAGATTGTATTACAACGTCGTTAATGTACTAAAAGGGTCGTTAGTGTTGAAATAAATATTCGATGTCGTCGTTGTGGAATTTAGATGCTTTCTGATGATCCCTTATGATTTGTAAGTTTTGTATAATTACTCACCAGAAAGTGTAAAGTGTATTTGAATTAGAATGAAAAGGAAAACCAGGTTTTGCTGATTAGGAAATTTAAGAATAGACATTTTGAGAAGGGTTTTACGAATTTCGATAATTGATTTCCGGGTTACAAAAATGAACATAGCGAGCAAAATTGTTTGCTCTCCATCCTCATTTGTTCGCTCTTCATCCCATTTGCATGCATAAAACTAGATGCATCAAGCAAAATTGTTTGCTTTCCATTTTATTTGCTCGCTCTCCATCCCATTGGCATGCTTAAAACTAGATGTAGCAAGCAAAATAATTTGCTCTCCATCCCTTTCTCTTTTATTATTTAATAACCTTCTTTTGAACAAAGTGGTGAGCAAATGGTGGAGTAGTGATCAAATGGTGGAATGGTGGTGGCGGGCAAATGTATTTGCTTTTTTTTTTTTTTTTTTTTTTTTTTTTTTTGAACAAGGCAAATGTATTTGCTTGCTATGTCGATTTTGGTAATGTCAAAAAATAGTGTCGATTTTGGTTATTGGGTTTGATAATAATAGATTTTGGTAATTGAATTTTTGCTGATAGCCTTTCAAGTTTTATTTTTTTAATGGCAAGCTGTAATTAGTAAAACCATTATAATTCTAAATATAATAGTGTAAATAAAATAGTTGTTGGCTGCTTTGTAAACATACCTTACTCATTTTAAAAGATGTAAACTTCCTAACTACCAAAATTTGGTTTGGGCTGTACGATATTCTATTTATGGTGCACTTCTTGTGTTAGGATATATTTTACAAATTATTTATCATAGAAACAAATACTTATAAAAAACAGTAATAATTCAATTAAAAAAAACCTTAAAAATGTAAAATGCAATTATATTGTTGTAGTGATGTAACTAGTTTTTAACCCGTGCGTACACGGAGCTTTTAAATAATTTTTTTTTTTTATAAAATTGTGTAAAATATTTTATACTTATATAGTTATAATACATGAGTATTAATATCGATTAATATTCTGTATATATTTTTGTTTGACGAAGTATTTGTCTTTGTTTAATAGACATGTTGTTAAGGCTTATGTTGTTTAAATTTAATTATTGATATTATGTTCTAAATATCATGCATGTTTAAGAACATATAATGACCCTTGAAAAATGCTTTTCCGGATATTTTTATTTAAGCTTTAAAGAGGAATTGGTGTTGTTATATACAGCATCGTGTATTTATTTTTATCTCACAGTAACTCGTGGGCCGCGCCTTTATTTTGTAATTATATTCTTTAATGATAATTTTAGCCGTATTTAATTTTTAAATCCGTGTAAACACGAGTTAAATTTATAAAGAGGAATAACATAAGTCGTTATCGAACGCTAGTAGTAAATAAAATACTTTTGCGAATCGACTTAATTTCATAAAAGGCATAACTTAAGTCATTCTTATATCTACAATTTCGTGATTAATTTACATATCACAAAGAACTCGTGCTTTCATTTTGATATTTATAATTCCGTGCGTATACGTTAGTTTAATATATAATAATAATAATAATAATAATAATATTTATTGATAAAAATAAGATTTTTTTAATTAAATTTATATAGTTAGTAAGAACCATAAAAACCGATAAGTTTACTTAAGTACTTATAATTTATTTAAAACTTAACACTAAATTTTTATTAATTACTTTTTGTTTTTTGTTTCTTTTATCGTAAAATTCACACATGTGTTTTTATACAAATTTATTTTGTTGGATGAAATTTATATGAATTTGATCAAATTGAAGCAATTTGACTTTTATTTAACAATTAGAATGCTAGATTTATTTTAAATGGCGTGTTTTTTGTTTGAAAACAACAATTTTGAGGAGAAAGTAGACGGTATGACTCAACTATAATCTTATTAACAAGCTACAAATAATACAAGTCTTCTTTTTTGTTGGTAAATTACAAATTTTGTCCATGTGGTTTCTCATCCTCCGCCACTCTCAATCTTTAGTTTCAAAAAAATGCCATTGATGTTTACATTTTTGTTAGTCTCTATGTCATTTTCATTAACGCTCGTCAAAGAAGTCCGTTAAATCACCCCATGTAATTTGCACGTGAGGGCACTTTTGTCAATTTACCCTCTATCTTCAACCTCCAATATATTCTTTTATTGGAGGTTGAAGATGAAATAGGGTAAACTGTCAAAAATGCATTCACTTGCAGTGACGGACCTTCATAGAGACCCGGGGGGCCGCGGCCTCCTCAAAATTTCAAGACCTAGTGTAATTATTATAGGTTTTAGGGGTAATTTAATTGAGGTTACAAATAAATCTTCGATTCGGCCCTCCCAAAATAAATTCGGCCCCCCTAAGAAAAATGTTTAAGTTCCGTCTATGTTCACTTGCAAGTCACATGAGATGATTTAACGGACTTATTTGACGAGCGTTAGTAAAAAGGATATAAAGTGCAACAAAATGTGAATAACAATGGCATTTTTTGTAATTAAAGTTTGAGAATAACCGGAAGTGCAAAAATGAGAAAACAGATGGACAAAGAATTGTAATTTACCTTTTTTTTTTCCTTACTAGAATACTAGTCATGTGGAGCCAGGTGCGTAAGATAAGCAAATCAACTCCATGCCATATTTCCATCCAATAGCAACAATGACCCTCATTTCACAATCCTACACCCCACTCCACCTTATCCTCTCCCAAAACACATGCATTCTATTCTTATTTTCTACAATCCATCACTTTATTATTCATATTTGCCTTAACATAACAACCACAAACAACAACCTTAACCACCACAAACAACAACAATGGACAACAACACAACACCAACAACAGCCACCCCAACCACCCCACCTCCACCACCTTACCAACATCTCCTCCAACAACAACACCAACAGCTCCAAATGTTTTGGAACTACCAACGTCAAGAAATCGAACAAGTTAATGATTTCAAAAACCATCAACTCCCTTTAGCACGTATTAAAAAGATCATGAAAGCCGACGAAGATGTTCGCATGATTTCAGCCGAGGCACCTATCTTGTTTGCGAAAGCATGCGAGTTATTCATTCTTGAGTTAACTATACGTTCATGGCTGCATGCAGAAGAAAATAAACGTAGAACATTGCAAAAAAATGATATTGCAGCTGCTATTACACGTACGGACATATTTGATTTCCTTGTGGATATTGTTCCACGTGACGAGATTAAGGATGATGTTGGTGTTGGTGTTGGTGTTGGGGGGATGGTAGGGTCTAATACGGCTAGTGGGATGCCGTATTATTATCCTCCCATGGGACAGCCGGCCGCTGGGATGGGTGGGGTGACCATGGGACGGCCGGCTGTGGATCCCACGGGAATGTATGGTCCCCCGTCTCAAGCGTGGCAATCAGTGTGGCAGACGGGGGCGGATGATGGGTCATTTGGGAGTGGCGGGAGTGGTGGACATGGAGGTATCGATGGCCAAGGGTAAGATTGTATTTTATTTATTATTATTTTTTTTTACATATCTTTTTAGAATTGCAAATTGCAGAAAATTTGGCTTTCTTGTTTTTTTTGTTGGTCTGAAGAGCTAGAGTACCTTATCCTTAAATAAAAAATTTCAACTTTTTGTGATGTTATTGTTCTAAATTATTACCTTCATCGCAATATAACCTACATTTGATCAACTTTTTGTGAGATAAATTGTCATGATTCATAATTTTTGTGTCAATAAATTTTGTATTCTTTAAACTGTTAATTTGTCTTATTTTTATTGTTTCAAGATCCTGTTTTATCTGGTATAGGATTCCAAATCTTCCGTTATCTTATTCGCATGATATATTTAAAATTGAAGCTTTTGTTTATATTTTTTCAAATTTTCTTACAAGACCTTGAGATTCCCGGCCTTATGTGATTGTTCTCATAGTGAAATATAGTATTATGTTCTGAGATTCTTGCTTTTATGTATGGGGTTGTTTTAAATGTGAAATCATGTTCTACAATTCTTAATTTTTTTTCTGGGACGATTGTTCTGAACGTAAAGTCATGTTCTACAAATCTTAATTGTCGATACAAAAATGTCCTATATGTGAAATCAGGCAAAACAATTATTGATTTTTGTTTATGGTCTAAATGTGAAATTATGTTTTTAGAAATCTTGAGTCTTGACTTTGTCAATGGGCTTGTTCTCAGTGTGAAACTATATGCTCTATCTCTGTTTGTTCCTTAGAATTGCTCTAAAATGTGATTGTATTACAGAAATCTTGATTTTTGGTATGAGCAGAAGCTATCTTGGTTTAAGATTTGCTCGGAAACGAGTATACATCTGTTAGTAAATGATTTAGTGGTTGAAATTTTAGATAGAATTCATTTACAATGGGACAAATTACTGAATTAGAAGTGATATTCTAGCTTTATGAATTATTTGATTTGTTTTGTCTTTTAGGCATATTCATTCTTTTAGACATAGGCAATCAAGAATCCGAAACTTCATGTTTATGCATTGATTTGGTAATTTTGACATAAAAGGGATCACAAAATCAGTGACTATCTTCTTGTTCCTTGCCATATTCACTTATCAACAGTAGCTAAATTTGATGTTTTGTTATTGTTTTGGTGATATTTGATGTTGAGATGTTGGACTTATCCAACGACCTTGTGGGCATTATTTGATGCATGTGAGTATGAGTATTAGGACAAAGATTGACCATAACTTTTCCAATCGGTGAGAATTTGAATATGAATAGTTTCTACACTTGATCATAGATGTGATGCTATTTTTCGATTCATGAAAAAAGACTTGTTGCGATTATAAAACTAAACGCGATCAAGGTGGTATCTGCCTTCCTGTAACATATATAAATATGCTTGATAAATACATACGAAGAAAAGGAGAAGTCACTTGATTCTTCCGAAGAACCACCAGAAGGATAATGGATTCGTAGTTTCTTTCTTCTTCTGGTAAGGGTGTTTGGCTGTACGTGCTTTTTCAAAGTGATGATTGTGGCATTTGAGAATAAGATAGAAAAGCATTAGAGTTGGCACTTTTTGAGAAACCATGATTGATACCTGTGAGCATTGGTTAACTTTTTCTTGGATCTATGCGGTTTTGATTTACTCAAGCTTTCTTTCTTTATTCCCTTGTGTCCGGTAATCTGTCCTTGAACTTGTTTGATTTGATAAAAACAGTTTCTTAAATTTGCAAATTAGGCTATTAGGCTCTCTTAACTGTTTTTTGATTGATCTCGATTCCACTAATGAGAAACCTAAAAAGATTCCAACAGTTATGTGAATCGGCGTAACTATCTCTTGGTTAATTTGTTGGTCTAGACCCAAATTTGTCATTAACATTTTCTTTTGTGGGCACTGAGAATGAACATGAGAGACTGGTGGTTGTGTTTACTTGATGTAACAAGAAAAGACGATGAAACTCACACATGAAGTACGTAGAATGAACAAAACTTGGGGTAACAAATGAAAACTTTTAACATTTTGTATGGTGTTCAACATTATTCTTGATCATAATTTTGTGTGACACGCTCCTTTTACATGAAGAGAACGTAACAATTTTATTTCTTTATTGCAGCTAAAGACCTTTTTCTTCATTCGGGCCAGTTGGTAATTCGATATATCAGGAAGGGGGTGGGGCGGCATAAAAGTAGCAGCTGCCTGCTGGTGAAGATCAGATTGCTGGTGTACTAATTCCTGCAAATTATGATATGAAGTTGGAGTTGCTATACATAGTGTAATCAGAAAAAGAAAAAAAAGGTTTGAATGATTGAATATGTGGTTATAGTATTAGAGATCATTGTGTAAAAACAACCTTTCAAACATCATACAATGTGCAGTTGGAATTTTCAAGTCTTTTTTGCGTTATCTAGGTCAAGTGTTAAAAGTTTTAGCATTGCACTCGCATGTTGGTTCATGTGCGGAGATCACGCTGGTACCATTTTTCTTAAACGACAAGTACTCAACACACATGTAACATGTTCCTCATGGGATTAAAACCCACAACTCTTTAGTAGTTGGTACCATTTCCATCTTATTCATGTGACCATCAGCTTAAGTATTTGACACTATACCATCAGTCCGATGTTAGTGCATCTAATGTGTGTCCATTAGCTCATTTGATGACACTATTATCATCTATATTCATGTGACCATTTGCTTATGAATTGGTACTATTTCCAGATAATCAATTCACATGCATGACCATATATAGGTATAGTAAAAGTTCTTTTGGGGACGAAATAGATTACAACATAGTGGTCACATGACATGAGCTAGATGTATATTCAGTGGTATGATTTACAGGCATGAACTTTCAAATACGTTGAACCCCTCTAGAAAAGTTCTCTTAATAGTTTGTTTAACTGATATATCAATATATTAACACGACTTTTTAATTTTCATTTAGGAAATCTGTGTTTGATCCCTTTTTCATCATCTTTTTTATGGTTGGTCTCTTTTTAGTGCTTATTTTCAAGTAGAAACACTCATTCACACATGTCTTTGATGACATTCAAAGCCACAAGTCTACGAAATCATCTTTGTCTTCACATCGGAAGTATTTCACCTTTGCCTTACATACGATCTGAAATGATATTGTGCATAATAATATGCCTAACTCTTGGAATGAAACACATGTCACATGTAAAGGTTAAAACGTAGAGAAAGAAAATGATCATAACATGCGTCAATCAATGTCTGCAAAGATTAGGCATGTATTCAGGCATATATGAAAAACAAAACTTTGCACTAAACAACAGTTAACCCAATAACCAGTCACAGTAACATTAATATGTTATCCAAGATTTAGGAATACACTCAAATTATGAAAATTAATGTCAAAATCATGATTCAAGAAACATATTACGCACAGTAGATAACAATCTCACTTCAAATACAAAACCTTCTGTGTTACCATAATCACATCAAATTACATAAGAAATAATCATTCCTGCAATATGTAATAAAACACTGTATGGAGAACAACCATGAATCATTATAGAAGTACGTTACTTAACAAAATGACAGAAGCAATGCTTTTCCCGTATTCATACTGTTTGTTTAACAATCCATCACTATCTCTATGATATGCGTTTTACCAAGAGTATGACGCGATCCTATGCATTACCATCTCATTAACCAGATTAATGAACACTAGGGTTAACCACCTGTCCCATAAACAGCACCTCTCCACTCACATCTTCTCTAATCACAAACAAGAATGGATGATCTGCCGCAAAGTCGACCGAAAGGCCATCAGCAACCCCAGTGGTTGCTGCTGCAGCTTCCGTACCTTCTTCATTTGCCTCCAGAAACGCTTTATGATTGATGCTTGCAACACGTAGGCTTTCGTCTGCCATTTCAGTTAGGCCTCCAGTAGTGAAAGGCAATACAAGACCTAATTCCTAAAACATATTAGAAGCTTCAAACCCAAATGAGATGTTGAACTTTGGGATCATAAATCTCCCGCCTACCTCTACTTTTTTTCGTGGTATGTACCGCTCCAAGAAGTCAGATTCTGAACCTAATTTCTCAATCAAAAATGGGATTGTATCTATTTCATTTGGCAGGAACATGTACATTGTGAAACGCCGTTTATCTTCACCATGTGAATAGGGAAGACCCAATACTTTAAAACCATCATATTCACACACAAGTTGCTTTTCGTAGCTTCTCATGAAGGGCACTTTAACTTTGGTCCCATCAATGAGGTGGAAGTCGGAGTCTGTTGTCATTGACGGGTCAAACTGCTCTTTCCAGGTTCCCTTGAAATACACTGCATTAGCTAAGATGAGCCTGGTTTCATGGCTAACTGCATCAGCAGGAAGGACGCCTTTGATAAGACCATTGGTTTGCTTTTCGGCCCATTAATTCACCTCTATGACTGCCTCAGCCTGTATTCATTAAAAAGAACATATGTTAGCTATTAAACTAATATCTATAAACAGCATGCAAAAACTAAGTAGAACTAACCTTGTTAAAGAAATTGACTTGTTTACAAGTGGCCTTATAAACATTGTTCAAAACCTGTTTAAAAGACGCTTTAAGAGAAAGGGTTTGGTCAATCCATGCACTGTTTGCAGAATACAAAGACGGTCCGCCACTTGAGCTACCATCAGCCATTAAGGACACAAGCTTAGAAACATGAGTGTTAAGCTCATCGAGGGTTTTTGTTTTGAGAAAAGAGAGGACTTGATCAAGTGTTTGGCCTTCGGAACCGGCCGCTGTTAACCCCACGATGCCATGGATGGAGATTGGAGAGAAAACTACGTTGGACTTTGGAGATTGTTTCGAGAGAATGTGTTTCGCGAGTGTGATCCAAAGATAGTTTTGGTTATTGACTGTTGTTTGTGTTTGTTTGACTTCATCCAGAAGCGGCTTTTGTGGGACTTCATCCAGAAGCTTAGGTAATGGCATGAGATAACCAACCCAACACACACATAAACACATTATAAAGACCATAACATCTCTTCTTCCCAAATTAAAACCTGCCCATGATCTGATCATCTTGGGTACCCAAAAAGAACAAAGCAATCGTCTTAGACTGCTCTCGAGTTTTTTTTATAACGAAGGGGGGACGGGACGGCACCTGAAGTGGTAGATGGGGAAGAGATGAGGAAAGAAGTTGTTAGTTTTATTGTGTTCTTGAGTCGGAATTGAGGGAAAAGAAAAAGAAAAGAATACGAATATGTATGAATATGTGCCCTTCTCACCTACAAAAATTTAACACCAATTTTTAGATCAGATCATAAGAAAAAAACAGTTAGGTGCTTGTCTTTGTCTATGCAGTATATACACTTGGTAAGGTAATTCAACACGGTTTCTTGTAAGAGATCTGCGGTGTGCCGAGAAGAGCCAGAATTAAACAAACCACATGAATAACTGCTAATTCATTGGTTCTTAATTGCCATAAGATATAATTTATCAGCATCCATTATTGCAAGTCTTCTTGCATATAAGTTAGGAACTCCTATTATTCATGTAACTCAATAAAGCACAATTGCAATGATAAATATATTCATATTATCTTTCGATTAAGCAAAGTGTCAATGGTTCAATTGTCAACTTCCATTTCGTGTATAGTATCTGTTAATACATCATAAGTTCTGGCTACTTTTTTATTATATTTTGGCATACCACCTGTGATAAATTCAGGGACTTAATTAGCTAGGTCTGATGATTGAAAGAACAGGGAAGAAAACGAGTCTCAAATTATCAATATTATATCTATTCTCTGTAACAGTTATCATGGTCACCTACTGTAATGAGTACAATCGAAGCTAGGGCTCATACAATGACAACCACAATACAAATCTAACAAGTTGTTTAATGGATTATTACAATGATCACGGTCAATTATATTATGAGTCTTATACAAACAAATGTTAAACTCATGCATAAACAGTAACTGTATATAGTTAAAACAATTAATTCGCTACAAAACAAGTAATACTATGATATCAGACAAGCTTTTCAAAAAAAAAAAAAAAAAAAAAAAAAACACTATGATATCAGACAACTCCATGGATGAGTTTCTCCACTTATCAACCTACTACTTTGGCTGGTATATGTGAACTATCTAGTGCATTGGGTACTTAGGACCAGTCACACACAACACAACATACTTATATTGAGTACATGATGCAAAAGTTTCCAAATAAAACAAAATAGAGTTGTGCGTTTTCAACAAACGATTGGCATAAAAGAGTGTTGTAATTTTAATTATTACTAGACCATAATCGTATGTAAATGCCATGCTAATTATAACAGAGCGACACAATGTTATAAACTCTTAAGTAGCTTTGATCACGTGAACAGATAATGCAATAGTTACTGATAGGACCTCTTATAACAATGCATGCATGCATGGCACTATCACTTGAGACCAAACTTGCTTAATACGACAATGACAAAAAACATCAAAGCATTTCCATACATAAGCAAACCACATTGTTGCAGCAAACATACAAAAGTCGTCATATAGTCAGTTTAACGGATACAAAAACAGCTAAAAGTGCAGTTCAAAAAAAAAAAAAAAAAAAAACAGCTAAAAGTACATGCATGATTGCATGAACATATGTTAGCAACCATAATAATTGTAAAGTTGTTTGCTGAATAAACTTGCCTTGATTTGGGATGAAGAGATCAACTTTTTTTTGGCCTCCAATGTAGATGTCGAACAAGAAGGGATCGGATCTGATTAGGGTAATTGAATATGGAACGTGTATGAGTAATAGGGTTAGTTTTTTCTTTTTACATAGGATGAATGGCAAAAAAGGCACTCAAGTTAGGGTCTATTTCCAATCAAGGTACTCTACTTTTTTTCTTGCATATAAAGACACTCAACTTTTTTTTAGCGGAATTAGGTTTTTTTCTAATTTTCGTTAACTCACTTCGTTAGTAAATTACATGTTTGGTCCTTGAGTTTGTATAATCATTTCATGCACCGTCCATCACCACAAAAAAATTCAAAAAAAAGTTCTTGAAAAAAAGAAATCGGTAAAAAAAGCTTTCAAGAAAATTCAAAAAAAATTCGAAAAGAAAAAAAAATTCAAAAACTTTCAACAAAGTTTCCAAAAAGTTTTAAAAAAATTTTAAAAATTCAAAATTCTTTTCGAAAATTTTTTCGAATTTTTTTTGGAAACTTTTTTTACCGAATTGTTTTTTTCAAAAACTTTTTTTATTGAAATTTTTTTCTAATTTTTTTTTCGAAAATATTTTGTGGTGGTGGTGGACGGTGCATGAAATGATTATACAAACTCAAGGACCAAACACGTAGTTTACTAACGAAGTGGGTTAACGAAAGTTAAAAAAAACCTTAAATCCGCTAAAAAAAAGTTGAGCGCCTTTATGTAGCAACCCGTAATTTTTCATAAGGAAAAATGACTATTTTACCCTTTGACTTCTTAAAGTTGACATTTGACTTTGACTTTTGACTATTTGAATTTTACTATTCATCCCGTAAAAATTTTTATTTTTATTTTACCATAATGACAAGATAAATAAAACTCGACAAGTCGTCCTGACAACGTACGTTGAATCCATACAGAACCGATTTCACAAAACCGTGTCCGAGAATTACTTTTAGGTTTAAACGTCATTCAGACATCCCGATATGTCCAGTAAACCATATAAACATTAGAAATATGTATTTCTACCATTTTACGACAACTCCACAAGTTTTGGAATTTTAAGTTTTCCAGTTCTGCGTTTTACGCGATTTACTCGTTTTTTACCCGCGTTTCCAGCTTTAAACAACGTTTAAGCAACCCGATGGAACTTACCACTCATTTTATATTTTATTATGGAGTATAATAATGAATTCCATTATTCCTACAAGTTTTCATATTTTTACGATACCCGGTTTTAAGTTTCGTGACTTAACGACTTACAGTTAGCAACTAACGGGACCAAAACTCACTCTGTAAGTTAAGATAAGTATCCAAATCATACAAGACTTTCCAACCTCATCCAATAAGCCACATGGGGCGTTTTACTAGTCATTAGGATAAGAACATGAGTAGCTTACAAGAGAAGCTTCACCATGTGCAAGAAACTTACTAACTAAGTTTCCTAAAATATCCCAAGTCTTCAACCTCCTCAAGGAAACTTCCTAGGCACCTTAGTAACCTCCTCATTTATACTATAAAAGCAAGCTAATCTCTTCCTTTCTTCATAATACAAACTACACACATAAATTCACAAACCCTTGATCCTTTGATTCCAAGTTACAAGTTATACTACAAAGTTAAAGGCCTAGTTATTCTCTACATGAAGCAAGAGTTTATTTGGTGATTCCATGGTTAGAATAAGAGATATACAAGGTGTTAGGGGCTGAATTCATAAGGTTTTCACAAGGGTTATATCAATGATTAGCAAGAGTTGTGTTGATGGGTTGAAAGAATAGGTTTAGTGGTCCTAGTTCCTTTCTTGATTTCCTTTCTTTAGAAAGCCAAAAGTTGTAAACAACTCATCACCACCACCACTCCATTGTCTAATCTTGTCAAATACATGCTATATATATGGTTACTATGTTGATTTATGATGTACATATACTCAAACATATGTTTTAATTCACATATTGTCATAAAATTAACAAACTAGTAAACTAGTTATATTTTACATATTTGAAGCCATTTAAAACAGCTATATATGGACTTGGTAACTTACATATTACTGTGGACAAAATAAAAAGGTAAACATAGCAACTTGAATCATTCGAAATGGACAAACGAGTCAAAAGTTACGGTAAAAAGAAGTTAACTAACCTTAGAAATGACCAATTTGATTACTGCTGAATCTGTCTTAAAATAAGTGGTACTTCTGGTCCGAATCATCAAAAACTTAAAACGTGAAAGTTGTCCAGAACGATGTTTTACGTCTACCGCGAGGGAACTCGGCCTGAAAAGACCAAATGATATCATTTAATGCCTAATATTTGTAAAACAGTTTTTTATCGGCAAAATTAGATTTTTACAAGTTAAAAATATAAAAACCATGTCATTTTCATAACTAGTTACTTATTGAATTTTTACTAAAATTTCATTATTGACTATATTAATAAGTTGTGACCACTTGTAAACTATGAGAATTTGTAAAAACTAAATGTTTATTAAAAATATAATAAAACTTTATAATATAATAATCTCCACTCAAAATATATATTTTATCTACTAAGTGCTACAATACTAGGGAGCTTCATGTGAGGGGTTTCATTTGGGTAAAACGTATCGACGAGTCGCTGGATTTACGATTTAAAGTGTCCTAGCTCCTCGAACGTTTACTACATGACTTCTGAATCATGATGGCCCGAACGGTAGTACGATATCTATAAACTAAATACATTTTCACATATTAAAAATGTTACTATAAACATCAAACTATAAATGACTACATCATGATCAACATAGAGACATATATAGGATGGTTTATGTTTTCCTAAAACATTATTCCAAACCTAAGTCACAACATTCCATTTTTAGGTTGCACGTAGAAGTTGCCCGATTTATCTATCACATCCGTTAAAGTACTTAACATCATTAAACTCTAGGTGAGTTCATAGCCCCACTTTCTATTACTTAATTGTTTTACAAACCCTTGGGGGGAGATACATGCTTTATTTTAAACCGAACACATTGCTTTCAAAATATATGCTTATCTGATTGTTTTATTAGCACTAAGTTACCGCATTTGCCAAACTTAAGTCCCTAAATCATGAATCATTAATCACTAGTGAGAGTGAGCGCGAATATTGTGAATAGATCTATTGGGATTGACGAATCCCGTTTGTGTTGACCGGGTAGGCAAACAAACGCATTATATTTGAGTAACATTAAGTAAAAACGGCAATTTTTACCTATTAGGGCTCGTACCAACAATTCACCAATTAATTTTGGAACACGTTAACGCCTTGGTTGCATGATGCTTAGTCTAATATTAACTATTTTGTTTTCAAACCATTGGTGTGAGTCTATAGCTCACACTACAAACATAATGTGTTCAACCATCAAACAACTCTATGAATTTCACTCAACCTTTGTGTTGACAGTTTTAAGCATGTATTTCAGGTCCATATTGTACAAGGCTGGCACGGAGGAGCACGGATACTCAAGGAGGCTATAAATTTTGTTATCATTCGTAAACCCATTTAATGTATTTTGTAAACCGTGAAACTACTAGGATCTCATCTTTGTAAACTCTGATATTTATATAAATCGAATGATAAATCTTTTAAAACGACTCCATTAGAGTTCGTTTTCTATTTTTATAACTGTTGTGCCATAAAGTAACACCCAGTTTGAATTCCGCTGCGTATCACAAAATTGGGGGTGTTACACTTTATGTGCAAGACAAAAAGTAGAGTACCTTGATTGAAAATAGACCCTAAGTTGAGTGTCTTTTTGTGCCATTTGCCCTTTTACATAAGCCCAATTAGTTGTGACCTATGTGTTGGCCAAAGATTTGACCGAATTGTCCTTGCCAAATATTTGAGCATAAAATGGCTTTTACTCACTGAAGAAATAATTTACCTCACTGATGCGGTATCAGTGAGTAAAGTACATGAGCTACAAACAACATCAGAGGCACTAAGATTTGAAAAAGTCTCCATGACTTTGAATACTCTATCTCTGAAACAAACATAAAATATGGACATAAAATTTCTAAAAGCAACTACAAAAAAGTCAAACAAGTACCCAAAGTTGGTATAAAGGTGGGACAGTTGTCAACACTGTTCCTTAAAGTAAAATTTATCTTATTACAAGAATGGAAGCATTTAATAAAAAGTGTACTTCTCCATTAAATAATTGACAAGTATTGAAAACCTCATATGTTACCCTCCTTTTCGCTGTCAAAACAAACCAACTCTCACAACTACATATGATATCCTTTATAAAGATCCGTTTTTGGTATAACACGGCTAGTTTTGGAATTTAAACGTTTATGTGACTACAGAGTTTGTATTCTATACTACGAAATTGGAAATGGAGTTGTATTTCGCAAGTTTGCATTTATGTATCTTTGTTTCTTTCTTTCTACTACACGAAGATGACTTGTTTGGGCATTTATGGTTCATGATTAAGACTTGACTATCTAGTTACGTTTGTGTTTCTTTCTATTTATACCCACAAAGTAGTTATCCTTATATTGTAGTACTCAGTGTCTCAAGTAATTGAGGAAAGGTCAAGTAGTTGGATGCTTTTATACTTTTGATGTTAGGTATATGGTCTACACCGTTCTAAGTCACGAGTTTAGCACAAGTATAAGTTGAGGGGTTTGTGTAATATGCTTCATTAAGATATCGTAGTACATGGTTTCTCCAGATGTAGTTACTACAGTTATCTACATAGATTGATTAATGGCTTATTGGTTGAGATTGATCGAGGGAATAATACTAAGGGTATTTATTGCCACATTCTCACAGGAGAGTTCTTATGCATTCACGGGCTTTTCATATTTACTTCCAGTTGATCTAGTTTTCCATGTACGCAGTATTATGTTGATTCCGAAAGATTGAAACCATAAGGAAGGAGAAATATGTACATCATTTGTTATATACAAGGTATTGATCTTAATTGTTTCCTTTGGTGTTATCAATTCGAAATTCGTATTATATGGAGGAAGAAATAGTGTACTCTTATAGGGATTTATCTAGTATTTCAGAAATTGGTCTTATGTATATGTACCAAGTATGCAAGATACTTGTTGAGGGATTTATTGGGTCGATGAACATTGGTTGGATAGATCTGTGCTGGGTATTATTGTTTCGACTTATGTATGTTTGGTTACTGGAAAACATTCAATGTGGGATGATGATGTTGATATTATCTGTCCTAAACGTGCTACCATCATTTCAACCAGGATTTATTTATGCGCTTGAACGCTTATCTCATTGAAGGAGTCAGAGAAGTTTGCTAAGTGTGTACTACAATATCTACATCAGTTTCAATTGTTAATTCAACATAAAAAATATGGTATTTTCTACATTTTTCGATGTGCACTTAAAGTCAGAAGACATGTACACGACAAGCTTATAATCTGCTCAAGATGGGTTTTAAGTTCGGGAGGGAGCAAAAGAAATTGGCACACTAATTAGACATCTTTACA
The DNA here is from genome assembly GCA_910596185.1 of Chrysanthemum makinoi. Lineage (NCBI taxonomy): Eukaryota > Viridiplantae > Streptophyta > Magnoliopsida > Asterales > Asteraceae > Chrysanthemum > Chrysanthemum makinoi. The sequence goes on along the minus strand of OU343224.1, from coordinate 204,428,437 downwards.
ATGTTTCTTCTAAAAGTAATGAAGAAGAAGAAGAAGCAATCTCAGGATTCTAGAAGAACAAGAGTCGTCATGTCATCCTTGAAGCTGATATAGTTAATGTTTATTTTGCTTGCAAGAATCGTTGTAAGCAATTCACGTATGTCATCACTTGGAGGGAGATTGTTAGCCTTAAAAGTGAAGGCATTTACGTGAATTGTTGTAGCTATCTTGTATGTGTATTATGCAATGACTTATTATGTCAAGTAGTGAAAGATAGCATGTAATAAGCCTATATAACACCTCCTATACTCTCTTAGGATGTGATCTAGTTCATTCTCTTGTTGTAACATTCCATTATATCTAATAATAATCAACTATTTTTCGTATGTCTCTACTTTCTCTCTAAAATGTCAATCTCATATTTTGATATTCCTCGTCATCCCGACCCCTTAGAATCTTGTGTTTTTTGGTCCTACAAATACATATATATTATTTTAGATTCTCGTTCTATATGTGTGTGACCCTTAGGTCTCGTAAATAATGACCAATATAAGTTTGTATGTTTTTTCACGCACACACAATACCAACAAGTACGCCTTTCCCTCCCATTGTTCGCACCAAAATTTACTTTTATCTTGTTATTTACTTTTCTCGCATTTTAAGTTAATATTAGTTTTAAAAAAATCTCCCACAAAACTGATTTTTACTTGCTCTCTATTAAATATAAAATACCAAAAATATCCCTCTCCCATCTTTAGATCAAATTGGCATACTCTACGAATCAACTGTTACTCTATAGAACGATCTTCTCTTAGTCTTGCCTATGTTACACTATAACAGTTATGTAAACTGCTTAGAGGTTGTAAAACTTCGGTGTTGCAACCGCCTCATCACAATCATGTGAGGATGTGCATTGCATTTTTTATATGGAGTACTTTAGGTTTTGTAGAGGAAAATGTAGTCTATATTATAATTCCCTTTATTGTTAACTAATGTCTAATGTGAGTGGAGTTGTTACATTATGACATGTAGTAAATAACTTGTCAACTTGTTACTTGCTTGTTTTTTTACATTAAATTGAAAAGACTTAATGTTAAAGAATGTAGTATTTTTTATATTTTACTTTGGTAGATTATTGGTTTGTACTTGATTTTCCAGAAATTTAACTATAAGCTAGAAAATATATTATGATGCATTTAAATACATTTAACTTTGAGTTAAAAAAATGCACTATATAAGTATTTAAATAAATAAAAATGCATATAATTAAGTTGATGAAATTCTAAAGTCGTTATAATCAGAGGAGGAGCCGGAACTGTTAGTTAAAGAGGCCTACCATATTTAAAGTAGATAACGACATATAGACAACGGTTTGTAATCTAAATAACTAATGAATGAAATTGTTACTAGTCACCCTACTAGCTTCACTTTTGGTTTTGGATATGTTTGGCAAAAATAGATGTTTTTGTTGCTAGTGTTGTTGTTGATGCTGGTGGTGTTGTTGATGCTTGTGATGAAAAAGATTAAAATTGTAGTTTTTTTTTTTTTTTGGTCTTTGGCAAACTAGATGTACCTTTATATTAAGGGTATGTTTGGCAAAAATAGATGTTGTTATTGCTTGGTGCTGATGATGTTGTTGTTGCTGTTGTTGATGTTTGTGTTGTTGCTGAAAAAGATTAAAATTGTAGCTTTTTTGTAGTGGTGTTTGGCAAACTAGTTGTACTCTTAGATTGGGCATGTTTGGTGTGAGAGATTATAAATATTATGGAGGCTTAAAATTATTTTTTTGGAAAATAAGCTTTGGTAAAAAAAGATAATCTTTGTTTGGCCAACTAAGATTGTAAACTATTTTAGAAAAATAAGCTCCCAAAAAATAAGTTCTCAAAACCAGCTTTTATAAGATTATGAAGATTATTTTTTACAAATTAACTGATTTTAAGCTTTTTCAGCAACAACACCAGCACCACTGCAAAAAAAACTACAATTTTATTCTTTTTCAATACTAGCATCAGCAACAACAAGCAACATCAGCAATAGCAACATCTATTTTTGCCGAACATAATTTGTCACCTATTTTTATTTTAGATTTCATTGACCTTGGTACAACTTTTATGATTTACCCATACGATCGTATCGGGTCGAGTACTAGTTGTTAGTGTGTCAACTATATAGTGTGTTCCCTATATAGTGATGCCTAGCCAATTATCCTTAGAGTCAACTGAGTGAGGATGAAGCTACGTGGTTGATTCTAGGGGTAAAAGGTTGGGAAATGTAGCTATATTAGGTATAGCCCTTCTGTAGGATCGTATATTTATGTTGTTTAGATGATTCGGGTGGTCTAGGTAGATGATTAAACAAGTAAGCCATTGTTAGAGAGATGAAGAGAGGAGAGGGTGTTCTAGAGAGAGAAATAATCAAAATGAAAAGGTTAGATTAATGAAGAAGCACCACCCTTCCCTTAGAGGGAAGGGTATTTATAGTTACAAACTAAACGCCCTCCTGTCGGGCTGTGGATCAGGCATACAGTGGGTAAAGACCCGTCCTTCCTCCACGGTGTTGCTCTAAACTAATCTACACTACTAACTAACTAATTAACTACTAAACAACGTAAATAACTACAAGTCTACGAGCTAACATATGCTAGACTATAATTGGGGTGACCGACACTTCCATATGGAATTTCCAATTCCTAACAATCTCCCCCTAAGGGAGGTCACCCCATGATTTACATTTTTGAATCCTAGCATTCTTTCTTTGTCTTTAGTTCCAGGCTCGTAGACTTCAATTCTTCAATTTCCGTATTCTTTGTGCTTGAGTAGCGATTCTTCAAAGTCCAACTGCTTTGTACTTTTAGTGGAGGTCTTTGAACTGATCCACATCTTTGATGATCTTCGAGCTTTCATTGAGATCATCAGCCACAGTAAATCTCTGGATCACCCTTTATAGTGTTGCCTTCATGTGATGTTGTGACTTTTGGACCGACATGCTCACACTTTCTGGATCATGACATCTTTTCATCAGAGTAGTGGAAGCTTTTACTGGTTCATGATATTTGCAGCAGCGTAGCAGAAGCGTAGTTATAAAAATATCATAGCCAGGTCATGTAGATAAGCACTTGTCATGATTTCTTTAATTAAGTGTGGATGCTGCGAGCATGCGACTATGAATTGACTTCTCAATATTGATCAGCTGCAACCGTCTAAATGTACCTGCAAACAACAGTTAGCAATAAAACACACGAAAGTGTCTTTGATCACTTTCGTTGAATTGAGGTACACGGCCCACGGTTCCCGGTTGATCAGTACACGTACTTCCTGTGATTAGGTATAATTCCGAAGAATCTCCTTGACAGGGGTTCGCAGCTGCTCTAGCCGTTCTCAAACCGGAGTGTCTCAAAGAAGACAACACGGAGTGAGTGAACCAGCGAATTGAGATTCACTGATTGATGAAAATTTGATTTGAAAACAATCGCGTATTGCTTGAAGAAAGAGTTTTGCAATACGACGAAGGTTTTATGAGAAAGATCAATTTTCAATCAAAATACCTTTTGTATTTGAAAGAGAATACACATTCGATGTGCTAGAGAAAAGAAGAGATTTGCACATCGAACGGTTTTCCCAAAGTATTTTTTCAATCAGAGATACTTTTTGTGTTTGAAATCTGAATACACATTCGATGTGCTAGAGAAAAGAATATTTACACATCGAACGGTTTTTCCAAAAGTATTCGTCAAATTCATTTCCTGTACCAAGGTTGATTCAAGAATGAATCGCCCTATTGTTTCTATCCAGTTGTCACAAGCTTGATCTTTAGAAAAGATCTCACATGTCACCCACCAAGAGCTTGTTTGATGTTGTCTCTAGAAGGATTTCCATCTTCATCGTGAATACTTTTACATATCACTTGGATGTTCTGGCAATACCACAAGGATAATGCGTAGGACTCTTAATATATACTTACTTTTCACATTGTGTGAAATAGCAAGTCTTCATTAATTTTGTGCCCTAATGAGATATTGTGGATGATCTCTTGGCTCTAGACTCAATTGTGCACATTTGGTTCCTATGTCGGAGACTAGGGAGAGGGTCTCCTTCTTCAATATCAACAATCTTTAAGAGAAAGTCGATAAATTATGTAGGTTCCACGTGAGAATGAAACAAACCCTTTTAAGAGGAACTTGAGTAGCTTGGGAAGTTAGGTGCAGTGCGTCACTGAGTCCATGACGTCTTGTCTTCAATACCAGTGTTACCTTAGTAACCACCAGTAGCATATGTATTGAACCCGGTTTCTGCCCTAAGGTTGAATTAATGGAGGGCTATTTCTTTTCACCCTTTTCTCATTCATTTCTTTTTCATTCTTCAACCCCTTCAGTGCTTACCGAGACTTCATTACTAGCACCTTGTTGGGTTTGTTCCAGTACTAGCTCTGTCTCAGTCAGCACTCTTCCCATATTCTCACTTTTCTCCTTTTTTTCATCATACCTAAGGACTTCTACACTATCTAGTGGATTGTCCCTGGGTAGATCCCTCTGGCTCTGGCTGGATCGTGGGAACGAATACTTAACCTAACCATCCTTATAACACCATGCATAAAGTAAATTTGGTCGGTCTTTTGGTATTGTTCTTTCCTTCTTGAAACCAATTGAAAAATCATTTGGAAAATCAATCAAGGTACTTGTGATATAAAATAAAAGCATTTTGTACCTTAATTATTTTGATCATTTAGAAATGCTCCCCCTCAACACGTGCATATGATTTTGAAATTGTTTAGCACATGGAGGCAAGATTTCTTTGAAATAATTTATTGATCACAATTTCCATAGAAAAAGCCATTTGATTTTCTTAGTAAATTCTCCCCCTCAATATGTGCGTTGGATATTTGAAAATTATTTTGCACATAGAGGCAAGAGGTTTTTGAAGTACTTTTCACGATTGCCAATAGAAACCATTCGCTCCCCCTCAATATGTGCATCGATATACGAAAGAGTTTGACACATATTAGAGAGAACTTGCACTTTGAATCAAAACGATCATCTTTATCAAATTTCATATTAAATCACAAATTCTCCCCCGATCAAAAATATCAAACCCTTTGAAATTTTGGATCCTAAGTGATTTAATAAGGTTTGGAAAACATGGTAGAATATGTGGCTAGGTTTAAATACTCATCTTGTTTTTTGATAAATCCTTCTCCTCAACATGTACATTGATATTTCAAATCGTTTGGCACATGGAGGCAGAAGTGCCTTTAACGGACTAAAACAGATTTGAGATTTAAATCACGAACTCTCCCCCGATCAAAAATTTCAAACCATTTGAGATTTGTGATCCCAATTGATTTAAATCATTTAGAAAAGTTTGGGGAAAGACGTGGCCAAATTTAATTTTGAAAATTGACTGATAAGGACCAATTTAAGACATTAAAGATTGTTAGTGTCAGGTATGAAAGTTTTAAGGGATCTTTAAGTAAAATAAAACAATTTCACAATCAAACAAGAACAGAAAAAATTTCATTTTGAAAGATCTTTGAGTATTAAAGAAAATCATACCATGACATAACATTAAATCTTTAGATCACCACTTTATATTGTACAAAACTGACTTTCATGAAGAATTATCGTTTGAAAATATTTTATTTTAAATCACTCTCCCCCTCAATCGATGACCATAGTCGTTGATTGAGTGACTTAAGATTTGATAAAATGAAGTCCGGTGATTTCCAAAATTAAGTCCAATTTATTTTCAAAACCAATATTTTTCCATTTTTCAAAACAATATTATTCAAGAATTGTTTAAAAAATGGTATCATCACTATTATCCTGCACAAAAATACGTTAGGTGGATAAGCTGCTTTTGTTGTTGCTGTAAGGCTAGAAGAAAACCGTTTGCTGAAGCAGTGAGACCTCTGAAGTTGCATCTATCGTGCCAACTATCCATGGAGAGATCTGATTAAGCTCCGTTTCTTCTAGTTGCCCTTTCCTTTCGGCATCCAATCATCTTCATGTGTGGGATCCGGATCGGGAACATTCTTATATACCATTTTATCTGCATACGTTAGTGGACAGATATATGGTGGTCGACATCACCCAAACAGCAATCGACTAATCAAAGTCAATCCAACATGTCAATCAGATCATATAAGGCATGGGATTTATGTGTTCATCAAACTCTAATCATCTAATCCTAACAATCATATCCTAAATTCCTAGTCCTTCAACATAGGCAAATATCTTTTTCTGATAAGCACGTAGGATGATTAAGAAAGCCCGTTAGATGATATAGATTTGAAAACATTCTCCCCCTCAATCAATGACTCATTTTTGAAAAGTTTAAAAGCGCTGAAGTCATTGATTGAGTTTTCAAATTTTACGAAAACTCTGAATCTGATTGATTTTCAAGCAACTCAATTTCCACCATTTTGAACAACAAATATTTTTCTGAAGAATTTAAGATGGAAAAACATTTGTGTAGGAACAGCAGTCCTTCGACATACTTTCCCTAAATTCGTTTTGGATAAGTGCACGAAATTTATGAAAATCGTTTAAGCGTAGCACTTTCCTTCTTTGAAAAATGGGTTGCTATCTGAAATAATAGCAAACCATAGTTTTAAGCACGGGTTACAATCTGACGTAACTGCAAGCCACATTTTGAGACATGTTTTGGAAAAACTATTTACACCTCCTGCTCGAACTTCATCTATGGTCCCGTGCCATTGTTGAATGACATTTCTAAGTGTTAGGAATTAGAAAATTCCATAGTGAAGTATCGGTCACCCCAAATATAATCTAGCATAAGTTAGCTCGTAGACATTACGTTGTTTAGTAGTTTATTAGTTAGTTTGTAGCGTAGTTTAGTTTAGTGCAACACCGTAGAGGAAGGACGGGTCTTTACCCACTGTATGCCTGATCCACAGTCCGACAGGAGGACGTTTATTATGTAACTATAAATACCCTCTACCTCCCAAGGTAGAGGGTTGGACCTTTCATTATAATCTAACCTTTTCTCTTTTGTTTACTCTCTCTCTAGAAAGGCTCCCATTCTACTTTCTCTCTCTAAAACCTCTAAACTATACGCCCCTCATTTGTGATTGTTCGTGTGTTTGTGAAATCCAATATGTTACAATTGGTATCAAGAGCCATGGTTTGATCATCTCTCTTACATATCCTTGGATTTCTAGTGGTTTTAGATGGTTTTTGAGTTTGAAAAAGTTTAGTGGTTTTTGCATCATTTGGATCATTTCTAGTGTTAAAGTTTGAATTTTGGGTGTACTTTTATGTTTAGAATCATTGTAAGTGCTTGGGTTTTGATTTGGTAAGCTTGAATCACTGTGGTTGAGCTTGTTTTGGATTGAAAAGTGTGTTTTTGAAGTTTTTCTTGCTAGCGACTTGGTTCTCGTGGTGTTTTTCATCGTAGCGACTTGCTTCAGTAAAAGGTAGCGAGTTGTAGTGTTAATTGTTAGCGATTTGGTCCTAGCGACTTGTCTATTGAGACAAGCCGACAAAAAGTACAACTTAGTGGATTCTCCACTACGGCTAGCGACTTGGTGAAGTTAGCGACTTGCTTTCAATTTTGTTAGCGACTTGTACTTAGTATTCTTAGCGATTTGGTGTTAGCGACTTGGACCTTAGCGAGTTGCTCTTTAGCGACTTGACTGTGTAGCGACTTGGTGGTTTAGCGACTTGTAACTAGCGAGTTGTCTACATAGAGGATTGTTAGAAGCGGTTTGACCATTTCATCAGTGCGTTTTGTTGACTTTCCCGACAAAACTTCAAACGGCTATAACTTTTGATCCGTAACTCCGTTTTCAGCGTTCTACCCATCAAAACGACCGTGAGAACGAGGAGAATGGCACGCCAAATAAACTATTTGGGTCAACCTTCGAGGCCTAAATCCGCTCCGAACAGAAGTTATTGAGGTTTTTATGTTTTTAGACCTAAATTTCTCCGTAAAAACAAGCATAAACCAATCCAAATCTCAACCAAACAACATCTCTGCTAATCCTACAAACAATCCTAAGTCCTAACACAAAATTGTGTATCATTGTGACAATCCATCAGTCATCTTAACACGTTCCATTGGTCATTGCTTAACGGTTTGGTCTTGATTTTAGTAAAATCCCGCGAAAGATTCTATTTCTCGGTTTAAATCATAGACTTGTAAAATCCCGTGGATTCATCAACATCATGTCTTACACTCCTGATTCAATGATTTCAAAAATACTCAAACTGTATGATGCTGTAGACAACCATGAGAATATTAGCTATACTGAAAGGTTACAGATGATGGAATCAATCAATGATGATTTGAGTTCTTCATGCTCTAAGTCTAATGAGAAAGATTTGCACCTGTTCAGACGAAAGAATGCCATGCAAAAGGAAAGTAGCATTGAACCTTATCAACAACTTCACTCTCACCTCATGTTACTTCTACCCATATCAATGGAACGAACATGTATTGCCCTCTTCCGTCAGGACTTATCCACATTAACAGGAACTTTGCTATTAAACCTAGAGCAATTGGAGCTACAACTTGACAAAGAGAAGGTTCATAAGGATAGTTCCAGTGCTGCACTTCAAGTGATCTACAAACACTTTCAGTCATTCATTAGAAGGGAATTCACATCAGATTATGATCAAGACATGACTGAAATGTCCTTCAAGAGATACATTGGAATGGAAATTAGCGTGTTCACAGAGACATTTATCCAACTCATGGATAATGTCGAGAAGTATATTGAGGAAGTTACCCAGAAAAATGATAATGTGGATGAGTGTTGGGTACAGTTGAGAGATAGTTGTGATGAGTAGGGTAATGTATCGAAAGGTCGGTGTTCTTTGAATGAGAATATCAGAAACAACAAAGAATGATGTAACCAATTTGCTCGAAACTCCGGCACACAAGAAGTGGATGTTGTGATCGTGAAGGTGAATGAATGTCGGGTACAATCAATAGATTGTAGTGTTGAGACCAGTAAGGCATCGGATGATGGATCATTTGACACTGAATACAGAGGCTCAGAGACAGTTAAGCTTGAAACAGCCAGCGGTTCAGTGACTCTTGTTACACATGATGTGGATGCAGATATCAGACCATAAATTGAACAGGTATCATGTAATGAGGTACCCTTTATTGTTCAATATAGTGCATATGCTAAAGTACTTAAACAAACTGATCATGATGCTGAACATGACTCTGATAAATGTCCTGTAACTGAGGCTGAGTCCGAGATTAAGTGTTTCAAAACAAACAATATGGTTGATAAAAAGGCTTTTGATGAACTTTCAAACAAATTCTCAAATCTTGAAAAACATTGCATTTCACTTGAAATTGCGATACAAAGTAAAGAAGAAAGTTTCCAGATTAACAAACCATGTAAAATCCGAACTTCCGAATTCCGTGAATTTTTTGAAATGAACACTTTGAAAGCTCAGCTTCAAGACAAAGACTCAACCATCAACATTTTGAAGAAACATATTTCTGGTATACATGTGAAAAGTAATTTGGTTACAAGTAATTATGATATTAATGCTATTTATGATATTCAAATGAGAAATGATGAATTAGCAGTTTGTGTAGTCAAATTACTAAAGGAAAATGAGTCTTTGAGAAAGAATCACATAGAACTAAGTGACTCTGTCAAAGAAGCTAGATCTAAGTCAATAGAACAAACAAACTCTTTGATAGCAAAAATTGATGATCCCAAAGCTCAACTTCAGGAAAAGAGTTTCGCTATTGTTGCTTTAAAAAATGAGCTCTGAAAAACAACAGGGAATAGTGTGAACACTAAGTTTTCAAAACCATCAAACTTGGGAAACCAGTTATTAGACAACCGAATGCGTTTAGATCCGAACGACCAAAATTTTCAAAAACGCGGTTTGCCTCCCAAGTTGATGCGAAACAAGTTTTGACAAAACCATTCACTTCACCTCACTTGCCTAGGAAAATTGATATGAATGACTTGTATAAGAACTCTTATCTAGAAATGGCTAGAAAGAAGGCACAGAATTGCAAAGACGAAATTTTAGGTGCAAGACCTAGGATGATGAATTCTTCGAGATTTCAAGGCACTGCTAGTAGTTCTAAACCATTACCTAGGAACACTAATCTAAAGACTAGGGATTGGCTTACATCTAAGAGTAGTTGCGTTTCTATTAAAGCTATTCCCATAGCAGATCACTCTAAGAAATCTAGATCTATTTCTGAATCCAAACAAGCTGTTTGTTCAAAGTGTCTGAAATGTATCTTTAATGCTAATCATGATAAATGTTTCACAAAATCCCTGAAGAAAGTAAATGCTCATGCAATGGTACAACCTGTTAAGTCTAGGATTTACACTAAGTCATCCACAGTACATATGAAGCAAATGAAACCAAAAGCCTCGCCTAGATGGTTACCAACCGCTAAATCTTTGGAAACTAGGAATAAGGATAAGTCTTCCACTATGCATAAGAAGCCTAACAATCCTAGACCTTGCCATAAGTGGATACCATATGGTAGAATTTTTAAGGATCTTTGGTCTTAGGTGGATACCTACAGGAAGGCTATTTTCGATGGCAAAATCAAGGTTGACAGTGAAACCCCAAAGGGTTTGGATACTAATGTCACTAACCAATATATATGTAATCAAGCTTGTAATAAGTGCGTGTCCTTAATCGGCAGATACTTCGATCCTTCAATACATGGGGGCTTAAAGTATGGATTACAAATAGATATCTCATAACTCCGGTTCAAGCAACTACTTGATATTCTATTGCTATGACGTCTGTTCACACTGGGTTACTTCGACTTCTTATCATTATGTATTCGGCAATAACACTTCAGCCCCGCTCTCCTAGAAAAGAAAGGGACGCCTTGATGCTTTATCTTTAGTTCGAAATAGTGCAGTGTAGTCCTTATGGATAACCGGCTTAAAGTATGGATTACAAGGATTGATATCTCATAACTCACGGGTTCAAGTAACTCAACCTTGATATTCACTTCGCTATGACGTCTGTTCACATCAGTTCAGGCCTCGTACTTCATCATTATGGCATCTGCAGATAACACTTCAGGCCCCGTTCCTCATAGAAAAGAAAGGTGTACGCTTCAGTGCGCTTTATCTTCAGAAGAAGAGAAATCTTCATGTTTATGACCATTCTCATCGACATTCTTCATCAACAAGCTTCATGTTTCTCCCATGCTTATTCAGTCATCAAGTGGATCTACGTTCATTGGTGTATATTCTTATTCACTTGGTTAAATCAAAAATGACAACTTCGGATGCAATTTTTAAGGGGGAGAAGAGTGAATTTACTACATGTTGATGGATGTTTGAATAACGGTCATACGACTCTCCTCCAACGCCTAATGTTTCACTTACTAAGGATAAATGGGAGTTATTGTTTGGGATTCATTGTTTCAAGATATGTTTGATGAGTATTTCCAACCGCTAGCGAATGTTGATCATCTAGGAAGTACAACTCGACTACTCGCGAAGACCAATCTCTAGTTATTCCTCAAGCGTTGATAATGACTATCATAACTTTGCAGTTGCATTCATGAATAATGATCCGCTATTTGGTATTCCTTTGCCAAATCTTCACGGATTATTGTTCCTCTCAACGTACACGCTATAAATCAACCACATGAACTTCAATAAAAATTACTACCTCCTCCACATCAAGTTATTGGTGAATCTTCCAGATCATTCTCTACATGTATATCTGTTAGGAGAATGCATTGATATTGAGGAATCATTTGTTCCGGTTCATTCAAGGTCAATAACGTACATCCGATTGTATGTTTATTCACGTGTTGGACATTTGACACAAGTTGATTACTATGGAGTTAATCATTTATCACTTATTTTAGATTGAAGTTGACTTTCAACAAAGGCGTGTTCTTATTTGATAACTTGCTCGGGCTTAAGATTTTGAGTTGAAGACTTGGTTTATCTAGTTACCAGCAGTCGGGGTGGTTGGTTGAAGACCTAGTTAACTATCACTATTAGGAGTTACGTTGTTTTACTCAGTGTCACATGCAAATGACGATGTGGATAATCTCAAGAGGTGTTAATGTCTCATACTTTGTTTGAGTAGTGAGTACTTAGAGATTTGCTTGAAGCATAGATTCTCGACATCGTTCTTCCATCATTAAGTGCAAGCTTAAGATACAAATGCGGGGAATTTGACTTCAGTTTCAAGTTTGGAATATCGGGTTTTCTTCAATAGTGGCCACTTCAAATTGTCTACACATGGGTTGATAAAGATAGTCAGAGAGAGTTTTTGTAGCAAATTGATTCTCACAGGATTCATTTTGGGCTATTTGAGTTCTTCTTCTCACAAGATTTCAAGTTTATGGGTATATTATGTTGTTCTTGATTCCGAGGTATCAAAACCAGCAAGGGGGAGGGAGACATATATCTAAAAGCACAACGAGTACACATGATGAACTTAACACTTCTACCTGATTGAAGTTATCCCGAAAAGACAATGGTCATAACCGTAGAGAAACTCAGTGTTTAACTCGTAGCCTTTGGTGTATTATTCCAACTATTTGGAGGAAGGATATATTATTCTAATCATTTGGGGGGAAGTGGTCTCTGGAAACTTTTGGTATGTGTTAACTCAGCTTTCAGTAGGAAGAAATATGAGAAGAATATTTGGAGGGTGAGATGATATTGCTTATCGACATCTTCTATATGGTTTATGGTAGGTAGTGCTTCGGTTATTGCTTCATGTACACAATGTAATGATGATTCCGATGAGATTGCGACCATCAAGGGATAGATATGTGTACATCAGGGACACACAACATGTTCACATTATCGAGCTTAATCAGTTACTCCGGAGTTGATATCCGCAGAGAAGATCAGTGATTCAACCGATTCTGTGATGTCGTGTGTGTCTACTCTGGTTGGGTACTTGTGTACATTATGGGCTGATTGGTTTTATTGGATATGGAATGCAGCACCGGTAAAATGAAGATGTTGATACATTGTTCCTCTGAACAGACAACTGGTCAATCTCGAAGAGTAATGTGTACATCGGGGACGCACAACAGGTTCATGTGATCGGTCTTAATCTGTTATTCCGTATTTGATAACTACTGTGACGATCAATGTTTCAACTTGTTACTTCATTGTTCTCGTGATTCTTCGGGGTGCTGAGCTTCATTCAATGAGACCGTTTTTTTTTTCATTTCTACTTCTTGGGGAAATGGTCTTTATAGTTTGTCGGTTTGGGGGGAAGCTACCAAAGTCTTACTTTTAGAAGGCTCAACTTCTGACGACGATTCAAGAGCCTCGAAAGCTTTGGTGGTGAAAGTTTAAGAGATGATGACTTCTATCTTCTACATAGTGCTGAACGATTTCCTTATCTCGGTACTCATATCATCATCTTCTTAAACTATTTCTCTATCTTTGTAGATAATTTTCAAAAAGCAAAATAGAAAATTATAAAACCAACAAAAATCCATAAAAATTTGAAAAAATAAAATCAGAAAATTCCAAAAATATTGTTGTTCAAGGACATGTCTTCTGGTATCGATAACATCTGCGGTCTTAGAAATGTCATTCAATAATGGTACGGGACCATAGATGAAGTTCGAGCAGGAGGTGTAAATATTCTTTTCCAAAACATGTCTTAAAATATGGCTTACAGTTATTTCAGACTGTAACCCGTGCTTAATCTATGGCTTGCAGTTATTTCAGACTGTGACCCGTGCTTAAACTATGGCTTGCTATTATTTCAGATAGCAACCCGTTCTTCAAGAAAGGAAAGTGCTGTGCTATATCACTATTTTCAAATATTTCATGCACTTATACTAAAACCAATTGAGGAAAGTATGTCGAAGGACTGCTGTTCCTACCCAAATATTTTTCCTTCTAAAATTCTTCGGAAAAATATTTGTTTTAACAAAATGGTGGTAAATGAGTTGCTTTAAAATCAACTAGAATCATGTTTTCAGATATTTGCAAAACCCAATCAATGACTTCAGCGCTTTTAAAACTTTTCATTGAAAAGGTCATTGATTGAGGGGGAGAATATTTTTCAAATTTACATCATCTAACGGGCTTTCTTAATCATCCTACGTGCTTAATTAAAAATGATATTTGCCTATGTCAAAGGACTAGGAATTTAGGATATGATTGTTAGGATTAGATGATTAGAGTTTGATGAACACATAATCCCATACCTTTTATGATCTGATTGATATGTTGAATTGACTTTTATTAGTCGATTGCTGTTTGGGTGATGTCGACCACCATATATCTGTATGTGTGTTCACTAACGTATGCAAGTTTATTGGTATATAAGAATGTTCCCAATCCGGATCCCACAAATGAAGATGATTGGATGCCGAAAGGAAAGGGTAACTATATCTTGGGTTGACAAATGAAGAAACGGAGCTTAATTGAACTTCTATGGAGAGTTGGCATGGAAAAATGCAACGCAAGAGGTCTCACTGCATCAGCAGATGGTTTTCTTCATCAGCAAATGAAGAAACAGAGCTTAATTTGACCTCAGTTGGCATTAAAATGCAACGTAAGAAGTCTCACTGCATCAGCAGACGGTTTTCTTCCAACCCTCAGTAACAACATCAAAAGCAGCTTAACCATCTAACGTATCTTTGTGCAGGGATAATAGTATTGATACCATTTTTCTAAAACTTTGAAAAATATTGTTTTGAAAATGGAAAAAATATTGTTTTGAAAATAAATCGGATTCAAAGTTTTGAAATCAACCGGACTTTATTCTGTCAAATCTTAAGTGATTTCAATTTAAATATTTTCAAACGATATTTCATCTATCAAGTCCGTTTGTACGTTAAAATGTGGTGATCTAAAGATTTAATGTTATGTCATGGTATGATTTTCTTTAAAACTCAAAGATCTTACAAAATGAAATTTTTTCTGTTCTTGTTTGATTGTGAAATTGTTTTATTTTACTTAAAGATCTCTTAAAAACTATCATACCTGACACTAACAATCTTTAATGTCGAAAAACTGTTCCTTATCCATCATTTTTCAAAATCAAATCTTGCCACGTCTTTCCCCAAAATTTTCTAAATGATTTAAATCAATCGGGATCCAAAATCTCAATTGGTTTGAAATTTTTGATCGGGGAGAGATCGTGATTTAAATCTCAAATCGGTTTTAAAGGGTGATTGTTTCAAAGCACTCCTTCCTTCATGTGCCAAACGATTTTGAAATACATAATGCACATGATTGTGGAGGAGCATTTAACCAAAAACCAAAAGAGTATTTAAACAAGGCCACATTTTCTCCCATGTTTACTAAACCGTATTAAATCACTTGGGATCCAAAATCTCAAAGGGTTTGATATTTTTGATCGGGGGAGAATTTGTGATTTAATAATGAAATTTGAGAAAAGGTGATCGTTTTGATTCAAGTGTGCATACTGCTCTCTCATATGTGCTAAACTCTTTCGAATCTCGAAGCACATATTGAGGGGGAACAAATGGTTTTCTTATTCTGTGATGTGTGGTTGTGTGTGCTCAAAAGACCTCTTGCCTCTATGTGATAAAATGATTTCACATATCCTACGTACATATTGAGGGGCAGAATTTACCAAAGAAAATCAAATGGCTTTTTCTATGAAAATTGTGATCAAAGAAAATATTTCAAAGTCCTCTTGCCTCCATGTGCTAAACAATTTCTAAATCATATGCACATGTTGAGGGGGAGGTTT
>OU343224.1:204289422-204412667 GCA_910596185.1 Chrysanthemum makinoi | reverse complement strand
AAAAAGTTATTAGATAACTTGTGTAATGAATATTCTAAAAGAATTACATCCTCTCGAATTTGCTCCAGATTCTATGGATGAACAATATGTCAAATGTTGTGCAAATTGTCATCAGTTTTAAACTTGAAAGTTAGGAAAGCATCAAACACAATAAGGTATTAAAGTTTACGGAGTTTTAATGAGCACATTGTTGTTTGTATACAATGATGTTGGTTTAATTGAGATGACACTCAATGCTAGTCATGGTAGGATTTCATCCTTGTTAATGGCCATGTGAACTATTTGTGCTACTAAGAGCTAGCAGGTTATACATTAAAAGAATAAGAATACTTTAAACTTTAAAATATTTGAAAGTTTAAATTGTCATAAATTGGTGATAGAGGATGTCACACACTTTATGAATTATTATGTGGATTGGTGAGTGCACACATACAAAGATTTCACTAATTGAATTCTTAAAATAAGTATTCTCAAAATTACGATAGATCAAGTAGGTTGATTTATGCCTTGTCAACAAGTATGATTGTCATTACTTGAGGCATAATTCATTAACTGGAATTTTCATGCATTGATCTATTTAGTATTTGGATAAAGGATGTTAAACAATTATTATGATAAATCAAATACTTGGTATGTTTGATTTTATAATATATTGTATCCTATATTTGCATGTTTAATCCGTGAATAAATTTATTTATTCTAAATCGTCCGTTGTCAATTAATGATATGGGAATATCATTAAACTAAGACAAATCTGAGAGATATGGTAGAATATACTTGATAGTATATTGATGAGAATGCATACCAATTTCGGATGATATTCAATGAATTGAATATAGGACTTATCCAACTACATAATTTACTTTGTGGATATTGTTATAAGTAAATTATGAATAGTTATCCTCAGACTTGAGATACAAGATAAGTGTCATGAATGCGGTAATCTGGAGCAACTTAACGCTATAATGAACTGTGTCATAAGGGTTGTTTTCTCATAAATGCAAAGTTTTGGGTTATTCTCGTAGTCAAGATAAAATTTGTTCCTTCAATTTATTTGGAGTTTAATCTTCTTTGGGCCCCTCAGTAGGGTTGACAAGATGTTTGTGTGGCCACACCCAAAATCTCCCTTAAATATGTTTAGAAGATTTAGTAATCTTGTTCAATCACTAATAACGAGAAACAGAATAGTTGAATAAAGAATGACTTAATTCCATATCTTTATTTAACATGGTATTAGAAACAAAGGATAATAATAATGAGAAATCATTAAAAGGTTTTTCCGGAGACCTTACCGAGTTGTACTAGAGGCATCGAAGTGTTGCTTGACGCTAACCGATGTGATCACTCTATTAAGATATATCCGGAGCTGTTGGTTTTATGGATATAATTAGTAAGTGCGAGTTAGGATCGAACTCGAGACCTATGGGATTGCACGCGTTGCGTATGAGATTTAATTATATTAAGTCACGAAATATTTATATAGTCGAACAAGAAAAAGGAGGGGGTTGAATGTCGAGTTTTGAAACTTAAGGAGGTGATTGCAATGACTTGTTAGACAAGGTTTAATACTATATATATATATATATATATATATATATATATATATATATATATAGATATATATATATATACACACTAATATCTTTGGTCTTTTGGTTGATTTTGATCTGATTAGAAAAATCGATCGACACTTTATAACCCTCAAAGTCAATACCTGCTTTGTTTTTCTTTCTTTGGTCCATCGACAAAGGAATTATAAACAAATAATAAGCATGCATTGAATATGTATGGTACTGATTCACATGCAAAAGTATATGTATGTATTATTCATGCATGATATCTTTGTATATATGACATACATGTGATTTATCCTTTTAATGATCTACCTTCTTCATTGTGAGATCGGTCTTGATTAATAAGAATCGTTGTTTAATTGTGACTTGAACTAGCATTCTATTAAATCAAGCTAACAATACGCAGACATGATCTGAGAGAAATCCTACTTTGGATTTTACGATTTACACTATTCGACTTTATTAAGTCGACTAGCACTCCAACCCTAATTATGGTTCATCTCAATTGCTAGTTTGTGGATTTGATTCTTTTTCGACTAGAATCAAGAAAAGGTACGCATATTCTTTTATGTTAATTAATTGTTCATTAATAAATCTTATATGCTTCCACTTGAATACTTTGATGTTTATTGTTTATATTTATGATTAGTCATGTTATATAATTCCAACACTTTAAACTTTCCAAAGATGATGTATTTTCAATTTTTCATATAAAACATAGTAGGGTGTCCTTCTGAAAATGCAATAACAAAACCACAATTAATATCATGTTTTCAAGGTAATGTCAATGAAAAAAATTATTTAACACATTAGTTTTCATGGTTTCTTTACCGTATGCTTTCATGGGTCCATTTCCTTCATGCTTCTCTCGTATTCTCCAACGATTACCAACCATCTATTTAATTTCGATGATCAATTTGGGGTTTTGATTTCTAGGGTTTATAATTGATCCGATTTGGTAATGGGATTTGGGGTTTATTTGGGATTTTGTAGCAGTTGAGAAATGGGAGGAAAAAGAAGTCAATCGAGGGTGAGTGTCTTTTATTATAAAAGATAATTAGGAAAGACATGTATACCCTTGTGATTTAATGATAATCTGAGAAAGAAACGTCCATCCATTTTGGGACCAAAGCGTGCATAGTTCAAAATTAGATATTCACTGGTGTAATAAAAGTGACTTAAGAACTAAAGTTGTTATTTTGGGCAAACCATAAGGACCAAACGTGTAATTTTTTCTTAAAAATATAAATTCATCTTTGCATCAAAAAAATATAAATTCACTTTTTGATGAAAAAAAAAAAGTTGAATACACGTGGGTACAACAAGTAACTAGTCAAAAAACACACAACTAGTTTCGACAAAACGGTGTCGTGTAAAAAAAAACACCTACCCCAACCAGAAACCACCATATATATCTAACAAAAACAGCAACACAATTTAAATCACAGGCACTAGTTTCTGAAAGAGTCAGACATCTCCAAAACCACAACCTCTTTCGATTACTTCTCAGAGATCAGATCTTTACAATGGTAATTAATTAATCACCTCTTTTTAATTTCTAGT
Source organism: Chrysanthemum makinoi (assembly GCA_910596185.1). Classification (NCBI taxonomy): domain Eukaryota; kingdom Viridiplantae; phylum Streptophyta; class Magnoliopsida; order Asterales; family Asteraceae; genus Chrysanthemum; species Chrysanthemum makinoi. Next base: position 204,409,530 of record OU343224.1, on the reverse strand, counting down.
CAATTTGTTTGTAGAATTACTATTAGATCTGGGTTGATGTTTTTATTTAATTTGTTTTATTTATGTGTGTATTATGTGATTTGTGTCATTGAAAAGTATATACCTTGATCTAGTATATTCTGAAAGATTAAATTTATGAATTTGATAAACTAAAGATTCTTATTAGAGGTGGCAATTTAAGACCCAATGGTTAAATTTGGGTCTAGTTGGGTAAATTTTTTTAATGAGATGAGTCTAAATGAGTTTAGTTTATTTTAATAGATGAGTCTAGTTAGGTATAGTTTATTTTAATTAATTAATATTGATGGGTCTAGTTGGGTCTAATAATATACCCACATGGGTCTAGTACAATATTTAATGATTGTTAACTAAAATTATAAAAATCACTCACAATATAATTTTACCATTTTCGTCCGTTTTTCTCCGTTTTTACACGTTTTCGTCTGTTTTTTACATTTTTGTCCGTTTTACACGTTTTCTACTGTTTTTTTTACGTTTTTGTCCGTTTTCATCTGTTTTTTTACGTTTTTTTCGCTTTTTTCGCGTTTCCGTCTGTTTTTTACGATTTTGTCCGTTTTTACACGATTTCGTCTGTTTTTTTACGTTTTTGTCCCTTTTTTAACAATTTTGTACGTTTTGCCCGATTTTTCGTTTCGATTACGTTTCGTGTTTTTCCGTTTTCGATCCGTTTTCGCGTTTACGTTGTCCGTTACACGTTTTCATGGTCCGTTTTTCCGTTTTTCCGTTTTTCACGTTTTTGTCTATTTTTTACGATTTTGTCCGTTACCTTTCGTCGTTTTTGACAATTTTGTACGTTTTTGCGTTTTCCGTCCATTTTTTTACGTTTTGTCCGTTTTAGATGCTGTCAGTTTTACACGTTTTCGTCCGTTTTTACCTTTTGTCCTTCGTTTTTGTCCGTTTTCGCCCGTTTCACGTTTTGTCTATTATTTTCGATTTTGTCCGTTTTACGTTTTCCCGCTTTTTTCGCAGCTTTTCTTTTTTCCTGTTTTTTCGCCCGTATTTTAACTTACCTTTTTTTTTTCGTTTTTGTCCGTTTTGCATTTTCGGGTTTTGATACGTTGTCCGTTTTACACGTTGTCGTTTTTTACGTTTTTATCGTTTTACACGTTTTTGTCCGTTTTTACGTTTTTATGTCTTTGTCGTTACCGTTTCCGTCACCAAAGTACGTTTTAGCCCGTTTTTTCACGCTGTTCGCTTGTTTACGTTTTTATTTTTTACAAGTTTTCGTCATTTTTCGATTTCGTCCATTTTAACATTTTATTCGCGTTTTTTTATCCGTTTTGCTTTTAAAAGCCGGACGAAAACGTAAAAAACAGATGAATAAACGTAAAAACGGAAAACATAAAAAACAGTACGGGCGAAACGTTAAACACTGGACAAAAATGGACTAAAACGTGTAAATTAACAAAATGGACGAAAACGTAAAAAAAGTGGACGAAAACGTGTGAAAACAGCAAAAGATTAAAAACGGCCGAAAACGTGTAAAATCCGATAAAACGTAAAAGCGGATTTAAAATGTCGCGGTAAAAAATAAAATCGTAAAACGTTAGAAAGCACGAAAACGTGTAAAACCGGACAACGTAAAAAACGGACTAAAACGTGAAAACGGATAAAAAAGATCTAAAACGAGGGCAGCGTTAACCGCTTATCGACAAAAACGTAAAAAAACACGTTAAAAGCGGGCGTAAAAACGTAAAAAAAACGTGGAAACGGACAAAAACTTAAAAAACATATGCAAAAGCGGTAAAACGGACAAAACGTAAAAACCCCGAAAGCGGACAAAAAGTTAAAATACGGCGCGTAAAACCAACGAAACGGTAAAACGAGAAAACGTAAAAAACGAAGCAAAACGCTTGAAAGCGGCAAAACGTAACAAAACGTATCAAAACGCAGTAAAACGGACAAAACGTAAAAACGGACGCGTAAAACGGACAAAAACGTAAAAACCCGAATTACTAAAAGCGGACAAAAAGTTAAAATACGCGAAAAACGTAAAAAAGGCAGACGAGTAAAACGAGAAGCGGTAAAACGGTGCGAAAAGCGCGAAAAAAAACTAACGCGGTGGCAAAAACGTAACAAAACACGAAGGCGTGTAAACGGACAAAAACGTAAAAACGGACGAATAAGTGTAAACGGACAAAACGTAAAAACACGGCGAAACGGACAAAAACGTAAAAAGGGTAAAATACTCGCGAAAACGTAAAAAATCAGACAAAGAACGAGTAAAACGGAGAAAAGGAGTAAAAACGAAAAAAAGCGGACGTTGAAAGCAGCAAAAACGTAACAAAACGACAAAAGCGTGTAAAAACGGACAAAACGTAAAAACCGACGAAAACATGTAAAAACGGACAAAACGAAAAAACGTATCTAAAAGCGATAAAACCGGATGAAAACGTAAAAAATGGATATTGAATACTTTTTGTCTTTATTTACAATAATTAATTATTATGTTCCATGATGAAACAAGAAAAACTAGCAAAACCCAAAAACCCGACCGACCGACTCTTACCCATTTATACCCATACCCAACTAGACCCATCCTTCCAAGTGACCCATCTAGACCCATACCCATATAGACCCATACCCAGCTAAGACCCAAGACCCAACCCAACCATTTTGCCACCTCTAATTCTTATATTTAGTAGATAGTTCAGTTTGTACATTGGTCCCTTTTTTTTTTAAATCCGAAATCTTTTTTGCTAGTGAAAATTCGATATCAAATGTCAATCTCAGCTTGGGTTTTCGCAAGGGTGTCTTGATAAGCTTCTATAAGCACTTTTGAGTTTTTTTAAGCTTATATGTGGGCTTATGAGCTTATTTAATTTTCATAAGTCCCAATTTTCCGGCTTATATTCAGACTTATGGGCTTATATGAGTTTATCGTATCATAATAAACTCATATAAGCCCATAAGTCTGAGAATAAGCCGGAAAATTGGGGCTTATGAAATATAAGCCAAAACACAAATAAGCTTATAAGCCACATATAAGCTTAAACAAACACCCCCTAATAAGCTGTTTTGGATCAGCTTATTTTAAATAATCTGATAAGTTAATACACACAGATTGCTGATTTTAGTGTGATGTGTTACTTTTTTAAATATAAATAAAAGTTTCTTGCTTTAACGTTTGAATGTCAAGATATATTGTGACGTATTAGAGAAATAGCATAATAATGGTACTTGTGGACCCACGTCACACAAACATATTTTCCGATGGTATATGCTCTTTAGGGAATAGGCTTTTGGAAGCACCACTTGTTTGAGAAATCGAAATTAGGTTATCCTATGTTTGTGTGTCTATGTTACGCCGGGTCACTTCTGTGCACGTGTTGAGAATTTTTATAGAATAATACTAGCTTTTAAGATACTTTTATGTTTTGTTTTTAGTTTCTAAAGTTAATGGTCGTTTTAGTTCATTTGATCTTTTTTCCAGATATGGATTTATGTTGTTGATTGATAACTGATTTTTCATGTGATGGGATATTTGTAGACTACCTCCAAGCGGTTGGCTGATAGAAAGGTGGAGAGGTTTGAGAAGAACATTAAGAAGCGTGGTTCCGTGCCTGAAACCACAACTAAGAAAAAGGACTCGTACCCTGTGGGACCTATTGTGCTTGGTTTCTTCATCTTTGTTGTGATAGGATCCTGTAAGTTTCACTTATTCAAAGTTTTCCTTCTTTTACTATTTGCATGCTGATCACGAACTTAAGGGCATCTCGGACTACCTAGACATTATAAGCATGATCTTTGTGGTCTTAAATTAGAGTTTCATTATCGTTTTATTTCAAGCATATGCTGATTTTCAAGCATTGCAATGGGAAAACCCACAAATAATGTTGTATGCTTCTGCGCTGAATTGTGTACTTTTCAATGTTTCTATACTGATTCAGAGTTGACCACGTGCATACGTGTGTGTTCTCTTAGGTTGTGTGACTAGAGTGTCTTTTTGTGGTGGTTTTCGATAGGTCAGTTTGGGTTATATTTTATCATTAAGAGGTCAAACAGCTCGAATGTCGCCAAAAATGTACTTTTACTAATCCATTTTTCAAAAATTTTGATGCAAAAATTTAGGTTTTTATTGTAATAATTTTAGGCTATGCAATTATATTTGAACACATTAAATATTTAATTATTTACATAGAATGCTAAGAATTCGATGGACAAATAGTGATTGCGGGTCAACCTAACCTGACCCGTACTAGAAGTTACCCATATTGACATGTTACCAAGCCTAGCCCGCAGTAGCCCATCTTCCCACCTTAAGTAAGTAGATAGAAGATAAGTAACGCTCTCTGTTTGATATTTATCAGTATTTAGCAAAGCGTGTCTCGGAATTAACAACATTAGTTTAAACAATGCTTTACCTATGAAGGAAAATACCCTTTGTATTATCATTGTGGTGGCATGACTTATTTTTTATCTATGTAGTTAATCTCGGCGATATATCGCCGATATATCGTCGATATCTCGCATCTCGGACCTAGAAAAAATATCGGTTCAAAATATCGGCCCAAAATATCGGATCCGATAATATCGGCGATATTTTCCGATATTTTGACGATATTTTGAAAATCGGCGATATTTTCGATATTTTGGCGATATTTTGACTTTTTTTTTAACACCAAGATCTGTAAAAAAAACCCAACTGAAAAGAACCCAATTAAAAAACCCAATTAAATACCTAATAATAAAGAACCAGACGAAAAACTCGATCTAGAGGCGTTAAGGTGTTTCAAAACGCGTGTGGCACGAAAATAGAACCATGATACCTTGATCTATCATCTAGGATAGGTGGTGTAAATGTTGGATTTCGCCGGAAAGTTGGCCGGAAATGAAGACGGCGCCGGAACCCTAATGGGTTGGCCGGAAAATATAGAGAGAGAAAGGAGGAATATGTGTGTGTGTGTTTTGTAGTGAGAGAGTGAAAATGAGAGAGTGGGAAGGTAGGGGGTATTTATATTATGCTATGTTTTTTGTTTAATTTGTTATGATTTTAATATATATATAGTTAATATTCTAGATAATATAAAAAACCGGTATCTCACCGATATCTCACCGCGATAACCGATATTTCAAATATCGGTCCTTGAACGATATGTGATTTTCGACCGAGATAACTACATAGTTTTTTATGCATAATTTTGTAACTAACTCTACTTTGCTTTTACCAGCTTTGTTCCAGATAATCCGTACCGCAACAAGTGGAGGCATGGCTTAAACGGTGAAGCATGGACCATCCATCCTTACAGGCAGCTTTCTGTTAAGTGTGGCTAGGGTCTGTTTTTAGGGTTTGTTGGTTAGAGAGCTAAAGTCTGTTTATGTCGGTCCAAATGTCGTATGTTAAGAATTGGTTGGTTTTGTTGTGAATGAGTTATAACTCAATAAAATATATAATGTTATAATTTACCAGTGCGTTTTATGCGAGTAACAAGTCCACAAGTCTGACACCAGGTGAGTCCAGAAAGTCATGAGCAGCCAGGGGAGTATGAAATTTACAAACAGATTGTATCTACATGATTATTGACCTTTTTCTTTTCTTACTCTTTTAAATGATGGCATTCTATGGAAGTTTTTATTGTCACATATTGATAAGCTTTTTCTTACAAGAAGTGGTATAGTTCACAATAGAAATCGACAACAATCTATTGCAGTTAAATCTGGAAATAATTTGTTTGATTCTTTTAAACGCCTAGAAATCAATGTCAAGATCATAATAATTCATTTAATTTCATAAGATGCGTTTTACGAAACCAGTTTCTCTTTATAGGGAAAATGATTTCGGGGGTGCTAGAAGGATGGTGTGTACAGCAACATCGTTGCCTCTTATGATATTGTGTGCATCATCATGGTAGTGTAACTCTCGATTCATTCTCCAGATCTTTTTTTTAAGAACGCACGCACAGACAAACAAACTAACTGCAAGTGGTAGGATAAAACTTATAAGAGTAAAATCCAATATACATATCTGTGGATTGCCCTTTGGCTCGCTTTACATTCCTAAACTTTTTTTTGGAACAATTACATCCCTCCGTTAGTAAAGTTGGCACAAAATCATCCCTTAGGACGAACGGTGCAAAGATATCCCCGTTAAGTCCTCCTAGATAACCCCACACTCCCTTTTAAAACATATAATCATCTTCCCCAATTTTGTTTAACTTAATTTCACTATCCCCAAATCCAAAAAACCCTAACCATTCTAATCCAATTAGTCTATCCCCAAAATAAAAAAAACCCTAACCATGTCCCAAACTATGATTTGCAGATGTAGGTTACCAACTGTCCAGCTGTTATTCGTACTATAGTTTGGGACATGGTTAGGGTTTTTTGATTTTGGGGATAGATTAATTGGATTAGAATGGTTAGGGTTTTTTGGATTTGGGGATAGTGAAATTAGGTTAAACAAAATTGGGAAAGATGATTATATGTTTTAAAAGGGGGTGTGGGGCTATCTGGGAGGAATAACACGTGGGGGTTAGTGACAAATGGACCAAAATACCCCTCACGTGACTAGCATGTGGGAGACTTAACGGGGATATCTTTGCACCATTCGTCATAAGGGATGATTTTGTGCCAACTTTACTAACGGCGGGATGTAATTGTTCCAAAAAAAAGTTTAGGGATGTAAAGCGAGCCAAAGGGCAAACCATAAGGATGTATTTTGGACTTTACTCAACTTATAATTATACATAACAACCCAATAATCCCATCTCTATATGTTATCGTAGTATACAATCGAGCTTTTCCATGACAGATCCCAGTTTCGGTTAAAGACCCAGAACGGGGCCATGAAAGGGCATGAAAGTGAACGTAGATGGCGTTTAAGGTTGTTTATTTTGAATTAGGTCGAGTTGAGTTTTAAGTTTCATGTTGTTTGACTTGAATTAACTTGATGACACTCTAGCTTGAACTTCCATAACAGTTACTGATTAGTGAAGAAGTAAGCTCAGTTGTTAGTATCTATAGATTAATGTCATATGGATTGTATAATTTCTAACATTTTTTTTTTCTATTTGCATGTGTATTTTTTTCTTGTTATGGATAAGGCCTAGACCATATGTTCAATTAAATGTTACAAACTTAAAAAAGATGTTTTCAATAGTTGTATGCACATTTTAGTAAGTTTATGTGTGAAATAGTGACACATGTTAAATTTTAGACAAAAATACATCGTTGATCCTTAAACTTGTCTAAAACCATTGCTTTTGCCCAAGAGTTGAGATTTTCGTCGCCGGTTGTCCAAACCTTGGGATTTTGAGGCTAAACTCGTCCCCTGACCCGTAATGCTCAGGTCAACGTACGGTTTTAGTTATATAATCGAGGTATAATAGACTAAACACATTTTTCACTGTACCTTAGTTACATCTAACCCAACCTTGTCTCATATTATTATTTCCACGCATAAGATATTATGTACCACTGTGTTTGGTTTTGCTGAAACAAAAGGATGATCGTTTGTCCTGATTATACCATGACATTTAACCTTTGAAGTTTGACTTTATAAAGGTCAACTGACAAACTAATATGTATGCACAGAATCACCTATTAGACAAACAAACACATATGGTAACATAACCAATCAGTTAGCAAGTTGACTTATAATAGTCAACTGGGTATAGAGGGTGGAACGGTGACTGTAACAAGTCCTGATGAAATTCATGATTGTAGGTCTCCACAACCCATTGACAGTGATGATGAAGAAAGTGAATCAACTGCAAGTCAAAGACCAAGTGGACTACGCCCAAGTCAAACACCATGTGAAGCACCTGCAAGTGATAGAGCAATTGAATCACCTACTAGTCAATTAACTAAGTGAATCACTTGTAAGAAATGCTATGTCGTATTTGGTAATTAATGTAACTGAACTGATATGTAGTATCTGTTATGTTATAACAATGTAGTTTGGTTACTAAATTTTTGGTATCTGTTGACTTTTATAAGTCAAAATAGGTTATCCCAAACAGCCCCTTAAACTGCATATGCAATTGCAAACAACAAAGCCAAACTAGAAATGCAAACAAAATATATTTTAAACGATTCAAACATCAATTTGGTTACAATTTTTTAAGTATATGTTAACTTTATAAGTCAAAATAGGTAATTCCAAACACCCCCTAAATATATGCTAACACTTAACTCATGAATAGGGGTGAGCATACGACCCGAACCGACCGGACCGACCGAGACCGGACCGGACCGACCACATTCGGTCCGGTCCGCGGTCTCGGCTTTTGGACTAATTCGGTCTTCGGTCCGGTCTGGTCCGGTCGGTTCGGACCAAAACTGGCTAATTTGGCCTTGTTGGACAGGACCGACCTAAGGACCGACCGGACCGACCCGGACCGAGACCGGACCGACCACATTCGGTCCGGTCTCGGTCTAAGCTTTTTGCCGAAATCGGGTCTCGGTCCGGTCCGGTTTTTGGACCATGCACACCCCTACTCATGAATAATCAAAATATTCATAATAAAGATTAAATACCCATGCCCAAAATATACATACCAACATTAATTATACTTATATACTAAAACCCAAAAATTGCACGGGGTGCCAACAAAAGTTGATTACCGGATGATTACGTCTTTAACTTTGGCCTCTTATTGGTTGTTTCCAACTAATCTTTACTAAACATGTTGGTAGTGGGACAAATGGTAGGCATCTATTGGATTGTAATATAAATGACAATGGTCTGCTACTATTCCACGGTTTCCGGAGCACTGTAGCAAACCCGTTAACGGGCCGTAATGCATTAATTACAATGGCAAAAAAGTATATTTTAATCCTAAACATAGTTTCCACTAACTCTAAAACAACAAAATTTTCCCATTCTTTGGACTAAATCATCACCAGAATCTTCCAGTGTATCCCATCTTTCTTCCAACAAATAGATCTGCAACCAAAAAAATTGTAAACATCTTTCAGTTACAAAGGTAATTTTATTATGCTCTAAAATATTTCTACATTGATGATGAAAAAGTTTAGGTACTTAATGAATAAAGAATGCACTATTGGTGTTGTTTTCTTAATTTAGCCACTGCTATTGAATCAAAGGAGGTGTATTCCACCAAGTTGGATAAGGTAAAAGTAGGTAACAACATATATTTTGTTACAGGTTTGGAAGTAATTTTATTATTTGTGTCATCTAACATTTTTACTTTATGTGTGTCATATAAAAATGATGCTATGCAAAATTTTGTACATAGATAGTTGTTGCTTATATTACTTATTGCCTTTACTGTGTGTGCACATTTTAAAAGATGCCTAAAAAGCGTGTTGAAAAAAACATATCAAAACCATTTTTTGAAAACTATATTTTTCACCCTAATAATAACCATTCAAAGATACAGTCAAGCACCAACAAGCACCAACAGACTTCAAAGTAAATAAATGCCAAAATAAAGTGGCAAACAACCAAATTTTGGAAAAGAAGTCACAAAAGCGCAAAATACGTCAAAGCAATGAAAGTATGGAGCAGAATCAGAACAAACACAAAGGTAAATTAATTTGATAATTTTACATTTTTTGCATTAAGTATACTATTAATGCAGATTTTATAGAGTAGAAATACTTATGTAGAATGTCTTCACTCTTATGCAAGATCGAATAGCCCTTTCGGAATTATGGTTTTGGCAAGGGAAATTGCAGAACTTCTCGAGCTCCCAAACAGTTGTTCCACATATTCACAATCATCATTCACAAAACATGATGATCAGACAATAGTTATGGCGAAAAAACCCTGTACGAATCAACAAAATATAGGTGATACCATAATTGAAAACCACAATCTAGAAGAAGCAAAGAAGAATGCAGAACTTGGCACATGCAATATTGAAAAAACATGGAAATGTCCATCACCTATTAATAAATATACAAGTAAACTTAATGCAGAAATTCTCCGTTGGTTAATCCTATTAGTTGATTTAAATATTTTATTTATATAAAGTAATGGTACTTACAGAAGTTGTGATCACTGTTATACGACCTAATAACAAAGAAGTTGCAGCGATTTCGAGCTTCCAAACAAGGGTTCCACATATTCACAGTCATCTTTCAATCAAATAATATTTATGGCTAAAAACCATGCAGTCAACATAAGACCAATAACAATCTGAAACTACTATATAGAAGAAGCAAGTGCACCCACCATTGAAATAACACATAAATGTTCATTAACTGTGAACAACCATAGAGGTAAATCTAATGTAGAGATTTTGTTTTGGTCAATTTTTACAATTACCTTAAATAATTTGTACCATGTGCACAGAAGTTAAATCTTTTTCCACAAATATGGCAGGACACAAAAGGAAGCAAATGCAACTTTCAGTTGATGATCAAACAATATATAAGTAAAAAAAAAGATGTACACATCAGTGTAATACCAATATTGTAAACCACAATATAGAAGAAGCAAAAAAGATGCAAACATTAACAGATGCAAAGATTAAAAACCACAAAAGTGTCCATCACCAATGAGTAAACATACATGTAAATTTTGATGCAATGATTTTCTTATGTTCAGTCCTTATTAGTTGACTTAAATATTTTACAGCATCTATGCATAACACTAAAACTTCTTTACAAATGTAGCAGAATGCAAAAGCCGGCAAAAGCAAGTGGCATCATATGATCAAACAATATTTAATTCCAAAAGATTGTGTACAAGTCAACAGAATAACAATATTGTGACACCATTGTTTAATGAAGGTAAGAAATGCGTTTATAATTATTTTGTATATTAAACTTTTTATTATTAACAACAATGTATAATGTTAATACAAATAAGCCGTAAAAACGTTTATTTATATTTTACGATCTTCTAATGTTTTGTCGATAACAAACGTAAAATCATTTTAACGAAACAAATAAAATACGTAAATGGTTTGAACTAATAGTTTCTAACATATTCACATTCTCACATAAAACACTAAAACAAGTATAAGTGATTTTATGATTTAATATTACATATGTACAACAACTAGTGTTTACATATTTGGGTAAAATATACACATAAATAGTATGTAGTATATTGGGTAATATAAATGGATAGAAACTTAAGTATCACAACCCATTGGGCAAATACATTGAATGTAGTTGGGTACAACCTAAAGCCCATGACCCATGGAGCTTGACCCACAACCCATTAGGCAAATACATTGAATGTAGTTGGGTACATTGTATCTAGCTAAAGATCCATGGTTCATCCCATGACCCATGACCCATAACCAAAATACCCATGGGTAAAAGGGAGCGTCCCACGGATCCCTAGCTTAACGCTAGACGGATCCCTTGTGGAAGGGATCCGTGGGATCCGGGGAACAGTAGATTTTTTATTCTATAAATAGTGAGCCATTTCTTCATTATTTCTCACCCCTTTCTAACACACTTTCTCCCTGAGTTTAAAACTCACTAACCTCAGATCCAAGAGATCTATGTTTGTAGTTTTGTTTTTGTGTGATCTTTTAGGTTCCTCTTAAAGGCAAGATCACCACCTTTGAAGTCAAGCAAGCTCAAGTCCATGAGTTGTCATGCTTCCTCATCATCAAGGCTACTGAAGTCTTCTTGTTGATGATTCCTTTCTTTCTTCAAAGAAGTGTAGTGTTGAAGACATTAGTGAAAGATGTCTCAAGTGTCAAGACGAAGATATTAGTGAAGGGTATCTATCGTCTATATCATAAGCACTTGTGGTAGGTGCTTAGAAGTCAAGACTAGAAGCATTAGTGAAAGGTGCTTAGAAGTCAAGACACAAGACATTAGTGATGGGTGTCTTGTAGATCTAGTCAAAGGCATTAGTGAAAGGTGCCTTAGATGTACATTCGATATGGTGTGTTTCGATGTACAAGATAGACTAGTATTAGATCCAAGGATATTGATATCCTTGATGATGTTGTAAAGGAGTAGATCTCCTTTGGGACTAGTCGTTGGTGTAGTGTGGTAGTAGTTCCTCCATTGCAATGGAACTAGGTGCTTAGCCTAGTACCTAATAAAGGGTAGGCGACGTTGTGAAGGTGTAGTTCACCTTGGAGTGAAAGAACTAGGTACTTAGCCTAGTACCTTATAAAGGGTAGGCGACGTTGTGTAGGTGTGGTTCACCTTGGAGTGAAAGAACCCGGTGGTTAGCCTAGCACCGAAAAAGGGTAGGCGACGTTGTGAAGGCTTCTCCGCCATAAGGAGATTGGTGTAGTGTTTACGAACTCTCGAGTAGGTGACTCGGGGAGTGGAGTAGGGCAAGGAAGGTGTCCTTGTAGCCGAACCACTATAAATACTCGCGTTGTGGTTTTGTGCTTCTTACTCTTATCTTTTCATTACTTACCTTTATATGCTTGCTTATCAACATCCAATACGCACATCCAAATAGATTGACATAAGTCGATCTAAATAGATTAAAAGGAAGTTTTAATTGGCAAAACTATTCAACCCCCCTTCTAGTTTTCCACAATTGGTATCAGAGCTTCGTTACCAAGTTTCTTGAAGTATATTGTACTTTAAAAACTTGATACGATCCATGGTAAATTGAAAACTACAAAGAAGGTTTTTCATAAAAACAAACACCATGTCTTTTAAAACTATATGTTTGGATGTTGATTTGATAACAACATTTTTTTATTTACTTTTTTATTTAATTGCACTAATCTTCTTTGTCATGTTGATTAGTCAAAGCTCATACCCACCAAGCTATAGGAATCGCTTGGTAACAAGAATACCTTCCTTAAGAAGGTATCTTAAACGCAAAGGAGCGGGAATCGTCTAAGTGACATTTGTTGTGTCATTTGTAAAGACATTCCTAAGTGCGTTAGAGGTATGATTTTCTTTTTTATTTTGCTTGATAATTAAGTATGCCTATTTAGGTATTTATATGATTATCTTTTGTGCATATACATGTTTTAAATGAAGCTTCATTAGGAAGCCTTTTTTCTCACATACGTGTTTTATTTCTCGTCTAAAGTCGTGATATTTAAAACTTATGTTTTGTTTCTTTTAATCCAATAATAAAACAAAACACAAATTTCGAAAAATACTCCTTCCCCATAAATATTCCACTCGACGCCCACTTTATCAAATCCTCATTTTTTCAAATCTTCCAATTTCAAAAATTCCCTCTCATTCAAAACTTCATCTTCCTCTTCATCCTATCCCAACCGAAACTTAGAAGGATCGTCTTCAACATGGTTTACATCGCCTTCGTGCTCATCGCCTTAACACTCATCGCACTTGTGTTCCCTATGATGAAGTTCACATACAGAGACATTTACTTTGTGTTGTTAATCTACATTGGGGTTATATACCCAATCCTTTGTATCATTCTTAGTATTGAAATTAAATATTACTAATAGTCTAGTTATCTAGGTTATTATGTGCTTAACATTTTTCTTTTTTTTATTTCTTTCTTTCGTGATACATTAGAAGTCATGTATGCATGTTAAAAGAAAATGTAGGTTAAAACACATATCTTGGTATAAAACTATGAGATCTAAAAACCTATGCTTTTCATAAAATCTGTTTCTGTAATTACAGATCTACGGATCCCGGAAGTTATACTAGCCGGATCCCTTTTGAAAAGGAACCGTGGGATCCGTCCAACTGAAGAACAGTTTTTCATGCAAATTAAAAACCACTTTTCTTGTAAAAGGTAATTCTCCACTAGTATGTCAAAACCATAAGTGAATTAAGTGTCTTTCTGGTTTAAAACCATTGTTAATAAAAATCTAATAAAAAACGTTAGATAATCTTTGATTGACCACAAACATCACTTTCTATTAACTCGTCTTTTCTCTAGATTCCACTATGCCGCACGAATACGAGTTTGATTTTTCACTCACAAGCTTCTACACCCCAAACATCTCCCTTGAGCCCAACACACCGAGCAACCACGTTAGTCGGTTCAATAATCTCGAAACACGTCATTTCCACGAAGGACGTATTGTAGACACTCCTCTACAATTCGAAGAAGATATCAATACCTCCTTCCGAACCATAGGACTAGAATGTCTTCTCGAAATCAACGAGAAAATATGTCCAAGGTTCATATTGGAATTCTTCCGCCAAGTCGAACTCGTTTGTAACGAGGATCGCTCTCTTCTTTTGGTTTTGGATCAAAACCAAAGTTTATCTAACCCTTGGGCAATTTGCCAACATCCTCCGAATTCCCAATCATGGACAATGTGCCTTCACCAAAGATTGGTCTCTTGATTCTCTCTTCAACTTTCGTGAAGAAAATAGTCCATATTGTTCTCACATTCCTTCCCCGCAAGACTTGATTCGCATATTATGCAAACCCCATCACTCCAATCCAAACATCATCTACACACGGGATATTTTAGAAGAGTACAAGCCCCTTGCACTCATCCTACGTGAAAATGTTTGGAGCCTTAGGGGAAATCGAGAAATCCTTCCCGCTTGTTGTGCTCAAATAATGTATTGTTTGCTAACACAACAACCATACAATCTCGCCTACTTCTTTGCAAGGCGAATTGTAAATCTTCAAGACTCCAAGAATAAACTTATTCCTTATGGAATGTTCTTGACGCGCCTTTATCATAACCTCATGTTTCATCATCCTCAATTTCAAAGTCCGTTGTACGTACTTGTAAACAAGATGATGGAACCTCTAAACACATCCCTCATGAAGACGTTCTTCATTCCCGAATCGGAAAACACTCATCAACCATTTGATGATCCTTCGAACGAAAACACTCAAGCAACTTAGTAGTCTTTCAAATAGGATCAATCCTTTTTGTACTCGTGCTTTATCAATGTAATCCAATTTCTTTCATGAAATAAAACATCTTACATTTGATATCTTAGTATTAGAACTCCTTTTAAACTAACCTTGGGATATAATGCATTGTCAAGATCATTGCATACCTTTAGTAAAGGTTCTGCTGAGCAGATGGGCGGATCCCAAAGTTTGTGCTAGACGGATCCCTACACTTAGGGAACCGTGGGATCCGGCAAACAGAAAATGCAATTGCAAGCATTATATTTCAAACATATCCTTAGAACACCTCACACTAAGCTAAACATAGTGTCTTAAGGCAAATTAAGTCCTTATCAAGATAGGTAGATCCTTCCTACTCACACATAACTCACGTAGATCACACTCTAAGACGCTTGAAGATCTATCGTTTCATTTTTAATCCATTACTCTTCCGCTCTTAAACTCACACTTCATTTTCACTTGATCCCTCACATTTATTCTTAGAAATCTTTCGATTATGGAAAAGTTGATCATAAATCATCCTTACCTCAAAATTGATCAAAGTTGATCAAATTCTAGTTTTCCCATCTCAAAGCTTCTAGGATATTTTCCAAAACACTATCCTAAGTCACAACCTGATCTCTAGGATCATTTAGCGTCAATTGACACTCTCATATTTAGTGTCATCCTTACTCATCCATTGGTACTCATGAAAGTTTCAAATCCTTCCATAAAAGACAATCATTAGCTACATCACTCATTACCTTCAAGTACTTAAGCACCCCTTCATTTAAGACACTTAGGAGGACTGAAACACTCAAGATGATATAGATCTTAGATCTTAGAAACATCATTTCCACTCTTTCATAGCTGCTGAGAGCCGGATCCCTAGGATTAGCCTAGACGGATCCCTCTGAGGAGAGAACCGTGGGATCCGGATGACAGTCTATGTCAAACCTTGCTAAAACAATCATTTCAACTCATCTTTCTAACTCAAACACTCCATCTCATCTTAAATGAGTTCCTAGATCAGTACAAACTCTGAAGTTGACTCTTGTGCATGTTAATCATCACATTCCAATGAATCTTAGTGGCTTAAGGCTTAAATGCACTTGCCAAATCTCTTGCTTTATAAACCACATTGTTAGGACTTTCATAGTCATCACCTTCATCCTAACTTTCAGCACTTTAGAAACCCTCACAAACCTCTTGAAATCATCTCATCATGAGGAAAACCCCAAGTAGTAACTTATCCACCAAAGAACCACCCAAGAAAAAGGCTCGTGTTATACACGAAATCTCTTCAACCGAATCATCTCCGGTCAAGCCAACAAATGATAGGATCTTTCCTCAACCAATCAAACTAATTCCTAAAAGGATAGTACCCACAAAACTACCTATGCCAAACACCACCATACCTCCTAGGCCAAACAATATCATCTCCACTAAACCATCACCATTGGTTCCTAGAGCTATTTCTTTTACATCTCCACTATCATCACCACACCTCTATAATTTAGAGGATTTGCCTCCTAGGCCGTCTCATCCGCCTCCGCCGACAACATTTTCCTCATTAAGAGGAATAATGGTATAAAATCAAGGTGTTGAGTCAACACTTGCTCCGGCTTCCTTTTCGCCGTTTCCATCATATAATCCCATTTGGATTATGAGAAATCGTCAAAGTCAACCACCCGACCATATGGAAGTTGACACTTCTCTACCACTACCATCATTCTTGGTCGAGCCATTCTCAAATGCGCCTCCACCAATCCATCCATCGTTTGAAGCTCCACAAGCCGCTTCACTTGATCCTTCGCATCAAGCCATTTCATTTCTTCTACCACCACAACCTAGCCATGACAAAGATTGCTATCATTGTCAACATGTTGAAAGTTTGATACATGAAGTACGAGAAGACCAACGTTTCATGTTCTATCATCTCCTCGAACGTTTTGACGGGATTAAACCTAAACAAAACTTGAGCTAGAAGATTTTAGTGGTGTCCTAGCATCAAGCGATAGTTGGTCTAGAAATTCCTAATCATGTATTTTCATATTTTCTTAGTTTTTAGAGTCATGTATATCATAACTCTAGTTTTATTAAATGAAATTACATGCTACTTGTTATATTTCTGAGCATATGATTACATTGTATTCATATCTCATTTTTGTGATAACATTACTTGTTATATCACCTTTGCTGAAATTAATCATCAGCTAATACGGATCCCTCATAATTGCCTAGACGGATCCCTACTAGGAGGGAACCGTGGGATCCGTGAAACAGAAAACTATTTTCTACTAACTTGGACCACATTTGCAGGAAATTGTGAATTATACTTATTGTCTAATCTTTGTTTTGTAGTTATTCAATTTACATATGAAGACTTTGACATCCTAAAGCTAGGGGGAGCTTTATGTCAAAGCAATACATTGCAAATTACTTGCAATATTAGGTTTACATTTCGTGACATCCCCTTGCAATATTGCAATCATCAAGGGGGAGCACATTCGTCACTTCGACGAAATCTTTTGCAAACTTATTTGCAAACAAACTAGATTAGTATCACTTTCTTGACGCCCTTACATAGGGATGGACTCGTCAAGGGGGAGTAAAGACGAGATCCTTTCCCGTTACTTGCTCTCTATTTCCTTTTATTTCTTTCACATGTTTTTCTTAAAAACAATGTGTTGCTTTCTTTCGAAGCTCTTTTTGTTTTGACAAAAAGGGAGAGAAGAAAGTAAAAACTACAAATTCAAACTTTTACGAATTTTAGCTTTTCCTTAAAATAATTTTATGTTTTGTCATCAACAAAAAGGGGAGATTGTTAATACAAATAAGCCGTAAAAACGTTTATTTATATTTTACGATCTTCTAATGTTTTGTCGATAACAAACGTAAAATCATTTTAACGAAACAAATAAAATACGTAAATGGTTTGAACTAATAGTTTCTAACATATTCACATTCTCACATAAAACACTAAAACAAGTATAAGTGATTTTATGATTTAATATTACATATGTACAACAACTAGTGTTTATATATTTGGGTAAAATATACACATAAATAGTATGTAGTATATTGGGTAATATAAATGGGTAGAAACTTAAGTATCACAACCCATTGGGCAAATACATTGAAAGTAGTTGGGTACAACCCAAAGCCCATGACCCATGGAGCTTGACCCATAACCCATTGCATGACATCATGCTTATATCATACATGGATAATATCCATAACCCATGGATCAACCCATACCCAAGTGACCAAGTGCATTGCACTCAAAAGATACATTGTATCTAGCTAAAGATCCATGGTTCAACCCATGACCCATAACCAAAATCCCATGGGTAAAAGGGAGCGTCCCACGGATCCCTTGTGGACGGGATCCGTGGGATCCAGGAACAGTAGATTTTTTCTTCTATAAATAGTGAGCCATTTCTTCATTATTTCTCACCCCTTTCTAACACACTTTCTCCCTGAGTTTAAAACTCACTAACCTCAGATCCAAGAGATCTATGTTTGTAGTTTTGTTTTTGTGTGATCTTTTAGGTTCCTCTTAAAGGCAAGATCACCACCTTTGAAGTCAAGCAAGCTCAAGTCCATGAGTTGCCATGCTTCCTCATCATCAAGGCTACTGAAGTCTTCTTGTTGATGATTCATTTCTTTCTTCAAAGAAGTGTAGTGTTGAAGACATTAGTGAAAGATGTCTCAAGTGTCAAGACGAAGATATTAGTGAAGGGTATCTATCGTCTATATCATAAGCACTTGTGGTAGGTGCTTAGAAGTCAAGACTAGAAGCATTAGTGAAAGGTGCTTAGAAGTCAAGACACAAGACATTAGTGAAGGG
This sequence comes from Chrysanthemum makinoi, assembly GCA_910596185.1. Lineage (NCBI taxonomy): Eukaryota > Viridiplantae > Streptophyta > Magnoliopsida > Asterales > Asteraceae > Chrysanthemum > Chrysanthemum makinoi. Next base: position 204,390,964 of record OU343224.1, on the reverse strand, counting down.
TGTTTTGTAGATCTAGTCAAAAAGGCATTAGTGAAAGGTGCCTTAGATGTACATTCGATATGGTGTGTTTCGATGTACAAGATAGACTAGTATTAGATCCAAGGATATTGATATCCTTGATGATGTTGTAAAGGAGTAGATCTCCTTTGGGACTAGTCGTTGGTGTAGTGTGGTAGTAGTTCCTCCATTGCAATGGAACTAGGTGCTTAGCCTAGTACCTAATAAAGGGTAGGCGACGTTGTGAAGGTGTAGTTCACCTTGGAGTGAAAGAACTAGGTACTTAGCCTAGTACCTTATAAAGGGTAGGCGACGTTGTGTAGGTGTGGTTCACCTTAGAGTGAAAGAACCCGGTGGTTAGCCTAGCACCGAAAAAGGGTAGGCGACGTTGTGAAGGCTTCTCCGCCATAAGGAGATTGGTGTAGTGTTTACTGAACTCGAGTAGGTGACTCGGGGAGTGGAGTAGGGCAAGGAAGGTGTCCTTGTAGCCGAACCACTATAAATACTCGCGTTGTGGTTTTGTGCTTCTTACTCTTATCTTTTCATTACTTACCTTTATATGCTTGCTTATCAATATCCAACACACACATCCAAATAGATTGACATAAGTCGATCTAAATAGATTAAAAGGAAGTTTTAATTGGCAAAAGTATTCAACCCCCCCTTCTAGTTTTTCACATATAAGTTTCCTTTACATTTAAAAATGCAGATGTCTCATCTTTATATATTGATTTGGGTGACTGTGATTAGAAATGTGAATATTGTAACGCATTATTTTGGTATGGGGAACGGCTGAAAGGCTACTCTAAAGACCATAAAGTCAGATATAATCGCTGATGTGCAGGAGGCCAAGTTTATATTGAAAAAGAATTAGAGCCTCCTGAAAATTTCAAACAATTATTTCTGAGATAAGCATTTTTGGAGAATATACGTGCTTATAACCAAATGTTTAGTATGACTTCATTTGGTGCACAGATTGATGAAACAATAAACGATGGACGAAGTCCGTACGTGTTCAAGATCTCAGGTCAAATCTACCATTGGATAGGCACATTATGCCCAGTTAATGGAGATGACCCAAGGTTTTTGCAGCTATATATTTATGATACAGAACACGAAATTGACAATAGAATGAAACCTTTTGGTGGGAGAGATCATAGTAATTTGAAGCCGAAATTGTTAAAGTTTGATACAAATATTGGATAAACACAATGAATTGGTACAACTATTCAGAACAGCAAGAGATAAATGCAAAGATTGAAGCAAATGTACCGATTTCAAGATTCACTTTACAATGTAGTTGGAGCTCGACAGTACCGTTACCATATTCGGAACTCTTGGAGCAATAGTATTTGAAACCAAAGTACAAACTGCCATGCAGACTACGATGTCATCATAGAATGCAAAGACAAGAATCCTCAAAGAATTAACAAGCTTCACCCATTATATATGTCTCCAATTCCTTCTTTTTGTATATGGGCAACCAGCTACCATATACAGATGAAGTCGATAGGTGTTAATGCAAGAAGAAAAAGGTCAAAATTATCTATGAATATGTATTACGCATACCAATTACATGAAAGACCCAACCAATTTGGTCTCCTATTCAAAGGTGGCAGATTATTTCAGCAGTATGTTGTCTCGGTTTATTGTGCACTTGAACAAGATCGACTAGATTTTATAAGGGCTAAGCAAAATAATATCAGAAATGAATATTTGTCGGGCATATATGATGCAATCTCAAAAGGAGATCATTTTGGAGTTGAAATAGGGAAAAACATTATTCTTCCATCAAGTTTTACGGGTGGTCCAAGATATATGTACAGTCATTATCTTGATGCCCTTGCAATTTGCCGAGTTCTTGGGAACCCGTAATTTTTCATTACATTCACATGTAATGTCAATTGGCCAGAGATCAAGAGACATATGCAACACTATCCATACCTTACAAAGACAGATAGAGTGATATAATAGATCGGGTTTTTCAGCAAAGGTCCGGATTTTGTAAAATCCTTAAAGAAAATCAAATTTTTGGTCAATGCAACCGAGGTACACAATACTTATAGAAACTTATTTTTTTGTGCAGCCTAATTAGTTATCTTATTATTGATTTGTACCAAACTTAATAATTTGTAAAACTGTTTTTATGCAGTTCTCTATACTATTGAATTTCAAAAGCGTGGTTTACCACATTGCCATACATTGTTGTGGATAGATTCAAAAGACAGAATACGTACTCCTGATGATGTAGACAAGTATATTTCAACGAAATTACCTAATAAGACACACGATCTAGATGCTTATAAAGTGGTTGCTGATATGATGGTCCATGGTCCATGGTCCATGTGGAGCTGCAAAGCCAAAAGCACCATGTATGCAAGAAGGCATTTGCACAAAGAATTTTCCAAAGAAATACAATGAAAAAACTTACTTCGACAAAAATGGACATATACATTACCGTAGAAGAAACACGAAAGCTTACGTAGCAAAAGGCGAGTTAAAGTTAGATAATAGCTATGTAGTACCTTATAACCGCCTACTTTGTCTCATATTTCATGCCCACATAAATGTTGAATATTGTGGCTGGAGTATGTTGATAAAGTACCTATTTAAATATATATCTAAAGGCACGGACCGGATTGTCGCCCATATTACGAAACCTATTGGTGATCCAAGTGCAGCAGCATCGGCTCCTAAAATACAAATAGACGAGATCAAGAATTACATTGATGGCCGTTACATCTGTCCACATGAAGCGTGCTGGAGAATATTGAACTTCCCTATACATCATAGAGAAACAGCTGTTCAAATCCTTGCCGTTCATCTTAAAGATATGCAGACAATTAGTTTTCGTGACAAAGAACCATTGAAATCGGTACTATCTGATGATGGAAGAAAGCTAACAACACTCATAGAATGGTTTACATATAATGCAAACTTTCAAGATGGGTGACACTTAACATATTTAGATTTTCCTTCTGAATATGTTTGGTATGAAGAAACAAAGACATGGAGACGCAGAAAATACAAAACCAAATCTTCAATTGGTCGGCTAGCATACGTTCACCCAGCTGCAGGAGAACTATTTTCTTTTAGAATGCTACTAAGCCACCAGAAAGGGTGTAAGTCATTTGATGACGTTCGGACTGTTAACACAAGAATTTTTCCTACATATCGTGCGGCATCCTAAGCTTTAGGACTACTTGATGATGATGGAGAATGGGATACAACATTAAAAGAAGCAGCATTAACTGCATCAGCAGCAGAATTAAGCATCCTTTTTGCCCATATGTTGATGTACTGTGAGATTGCAGACCCCATACAGCTTTGGGAAAAACATTGGCATCTCATGGCAGATGATATCCCACAAAAAGTTTCACAAATGACGCACATCAGAACATGCATGTCAATGATCGAGAGATAAAGGGATATATTATGTATGAAATATAAATGATTCTTAACAGTTGTTCGAGATCAGTAAAAGAATTTGGCCTAACGCTACCTCCACAACAGTTACTTGATGATTTGCAAAATAGGTTGCTAATGGAAGAAAAAAACTACAACAAAGGCAAAACTGAAAGAAAAAGTGGCCCTTTCTATTGAGAAATTAAATGCGGAACAGCGGGCAATTTACAACATTATAATAAATGCATCCAGAGAAGAACGTCAAGAGTTGGTATTTTTCTATGGGCACGGTGGAACGGGGAAAAAAATTTTGGGGAAAATGATCCTCAACACCTTGCGTTCAGAATGAAAAATAGCATTGGCAGTCGCATCCTCAGGTATTGCATCGTTATTACTACCATTTGGGCGAACAGCGCATTCAAGGTTTAAATTGCCAAATGAATTAACAGATGAGTCGATGTGCAGCATTAAAAAAATACACTTATGGCAAAGTTATTATCACAAACTGATTTAATAGTTTGGGATGAAGCACCAATGAATGACCGTCGTTGTTTTGAAACGCTAGACAGAACCCTTAGAGATATTCTCAACAATCCAGATAAATTATTTGGCGGAAAATCAGTGATGTTAGGCGGTGATTTCAGGCAAACACTTCCCGTTAAAAAGAAAGGTTCAAAATCACAAATAATTGCTACATCAATAGCTCAATCATATTTGTGGTCACACTTCAAGGTATACAAGCTAAAGCAAAACATGCGGCTCCTACAACCTAACCTGAATGAAGAGGACAGAAACAACATCCATGATTTCTCTTCATGATTATTGGAAGTCGGAGACGGTAAAATAGGAGACATAGATGAGTTTGAACCAGAGGACGCTGCTTGGCTTACAATTCCAGATGAGTATCTAATTCGAGATGATGAAGACGGTGTAGCAAAACTGATAAACTTCATCTACGATAAAGAAACACTGAAAGCACCAACAGCGCAACTGTTACAAGAAAAGGAAATCGTATGTCCAAAAAATGAAACATCTGATATTATAAACACAGAGATATTATCATTGGTACCTGGAGAAAGTACCACATACATAAGCTCAGATGAAGCAATTCCGGTTGGACAAGAAGGTGCTGCAACTGAAATGCTATACCCATCAGAATACTTAAACACTTTCAAATTCCCAGGTTTGCCATCAAACAACCTTGAACTAACAATAGGCGCCCCAATCATGCTGCTACGAAATGTTAACCTAGGAGGTGGCCTCTGCAATGGTACAAGAATGATTGTCAAAAATCTTATGTCAAAATTAATTGAAGCAGAAATTATCACGGGCACAAGAATAGGTGAAAAAGTGTATATTCCAAGAATCCCTTTGACACACAAAGATCCAAACTATCCTTAATAAAAGGCAAGGGCAATCTCTGAAGAAAATTGGCATCTATCTTCCACAACCCGTCTTTGGACATGGGCAGCTCTATGTCGCATTACCAAGGGCTACATCTCCATACGGGTTAAAAATCCTAATTAAACCACACCCTGAACGCCCACCAAATACAAACCAAAAATATTGTCTACAAAGATTTTTTAAAAAACCTATGTGAAAAAGAGGTTTCTAAAATAAAAATTAGTTGGTCATCATAGCTTTGTTATTATTTATACTGTGTCAACTTATTTTTTTTAACATTCAGTTTTGTCTGATTTAATTTCCACTTTATTATATTTATTAAAATATACATATACTAAATTCTACATGCTTTTCATATATGCAGGATAACAGAAGCTTACATCAAAGACCTAAAACCAGGGGACAGAAAGCAGATGCTGGAAGCAAAAATCTATCGAGCATGGATACATAGAGACCCACCAGATACAACGGACAAAGGTTATCGTGCAATTTTATTAGACAAACAGGTATGTCATACACAGAATATTGCAAACAAATAAACAATATTTCTCCAATAAGCATCAACTGACAATCTAACATGAATAGGGTAATGCAATACAAGCAAATATGAATGTAGCCGACATCACTTACTTCACCAATATTGTCATACCTGGAAAGACATACCGAATATCAGAGTTCGCATGTATTGATACAGAAAATTGGCAGCAAACCTTGGTAAACAGAAACTCACTGGCATTCATCAGATTTGCTACAAAATTTGATGTCGTAGAAGATGTTGGCTTCCCAGACCACTTTTTCGACTTCATTTCTTACAATGAGCTGCCTTACCAAGTCATTGATCCAAAAGACAAGACCAAAAAGCCACATCCAATCCTAACAGGTAATTAAACACACAACTTTTTAATTACCATATACAAGAAATTATGAAATAATTATATATTATTACTTGAACAGACTATATCGGATGTTACATAAAATCAGGGGAAAAGGAAAAAATGTGCAACCCAAACAGAAATCAGGTGATGTGTCGCAAAGTCGAAATCCAAAATCTAAAGTAAGTTATTTAACAATATTTATACTGACTTTTACATAATAAAATGCTTACCAACAACATAATTCTTTTTGGTATTTAATGAAAATAGCCGCAACTCTCTTGAGTTAACGCTATGGGGTGATCTCGCTTAGAAATTTAACAAAGACGCCATAGATGCGCTTGAAAAACCAATCATCATAGCTGTTTCATCCTGTAGAGTCTCACGCTACAACAACAACCTCCAACTTTCCTCAACACCATCAACATATTTCTACATAAATCCAAAGATTCCACAACTTGAGCAATATCGAACTGAGTAAGTTACACATTTTTTCCTTATTTAAATATAACTTCTATATAGCCTTATGTACTGAAAAACATCCATATGTATAATAGATATAGAGAATTACACAACCTGAAGCCACCTCTAGAGATTTCTAGATATCGATTCCAGGATAAAGAACAGGAAAAAATGCGAAACAGAATTCCTCTTGCCACCCTGATGCAAGAAAATCCACATACTCATTCGGTAAGTTTATGTAACATTCCATATATTCTTTACTATTTATGTATAAACCATATTTAAATATTTCAAAAAAACACAGGGAGTTCGGTTTACCTGCAGCGGAACTATAACAAGTATCAATAAAGTCGACCATGATGAAGGTGGTTATCACTGCAGGGTTCATGGAACAGTGTCATCCACAACTTACAGGTAACGTTATACTGAATAACAATCATCAAAAAACTTAAATGATATCAAATAACATATTCTCTACATGCAGATACAACTTTAAAGCATACATAACTGATAACACAACAACAGTTATGCTGACATGCTTTACGCCAAAAGCAGATGACATTGTTGGCATTGATTGCAATTCATTAGTTAACTCACTCGAAAATAAAGATCCAAAGCAATTTCCAGAAGCAATAAAAGCCATTGTTGGCAAAACACATATTTTCCAGTTTCATTTAAATGAGATTTTAGACAAACCATATCCGCCACAACAAATTGAAATGAAAGCATCAGGATCAAGATCAACAACAACGAATCAACCAGAAGAAATCATTGAACATGCACCAACCACAGCTAACCCACACACATCTTTATCAGGTAAAGATACCACAAAAAATATTATAACACCTCATATTAACATCATTATTTACCAATAGAACAACTACTAAACATTTATTTTTTCCTTATTAGTCTTACCACCTGCATCAGACTTAAGTGCTACTCAGATAACGGAGCAAGCAGAGCAAGTACAACAAATACAGGGAGAACTTACAGGTGAAAAACTTAAAATGAAACAAAATACATGTTTAAACCATATAAATACCCATATTGACTAACCCATTTATTTTTTTGTCACAGCCGATAAGACACCATCAACAACAGTTAGCAGCCCCAACACAACCTCACAAAAAACAACCGAACACAAGTCTGCCAAACGACCACTATTCCAAGATAAGCTAACCGACAACAAGAAGAAATATAAAAAAGAGTAGTTACTTCTTACCTAATGTGATGTATTAGAATGAAGTTACCATGTTTTGTAATATAAATGCATCAAACTTACATGGATGCAATAACCTAACTTATCAACCTTGCATATCTATATCTTTTGTAAAACTTTATTAAATAATGCACTTTAAAATCTTGGTTTCCGTAAATCCTAAAGATGGTATTGGCTCATCATCAATCCTGTCCATTAAATTCATCTTTTCGCAACCCGAAAAGCGAAACCCTGATGGCAAAATTACTCCTTTTACACACGGATCAAGATTCAAGAATCTAGCTACAGGAATTTAGTAAACATAATAAAGATATATTTTTAACAACATTTAATAAGAAGCAAATAGATCAAAATGGTAAAAACAAGAAATTTATAACATGAGTTTACCTGATCTGTTGTTTTCTTGAAGATTTATGCAGAAAGGGGGTTTGCTTTGTGTCAATTACATAGGGAAAGTGATTTGAGCAAAGATTTTGGTGTCATTTATACACAAGCTAAACTTATTTGTACTTATCTATAGTACTACACACTTTAGATGAGCTGAACATCGGTTTAAAACCGAACCATCCAAAACTAAAAACCATTAGTATATAAAATTAAATAGAACCAAAAAAAATTTTACATGTTACCGGAATACTTAATTTACATAACCAAACAATTTACAAAAAACATCAACAATAACTAAAATGATACATACAAGCATGATAAAAGCAATGTTTTGAATAATCGATTCGACCTCCGCGTCAACCCGGGTCAACCGGTTCAATCGCCGGGTCAATCCGGGTTAACCCGGATTTTATAAAAATATTTTGAAAAAAACCCAAACCCGGCCGGGTTTGAGAACCGGGTTGACCCAGGTCACTCAAAACCCAATGGGTCTAACCGGTTAACCCGGTTTTAGAAACCCGGGTTTTTTTACCCGCTTTTTTCCTTGGAATCCAAACGGCTAACCTGGCCGGGTCAAAAAAACCGCGTAAAAAAATAAAACATGTACCAACTTTCATTTCCTAAATCACAACTAATATCATATTTGAACCAAACCAAAACACAAAAAATACATTCTAACACTCCTCTCCCGTAGCAACGCGCGGGTTTAAACACTCGTTAAACCATAAACAACAAAATATACATCTTAAAAGTTATTGTTTTGAGTAACCATCTTAAGCAAAAAAATTTACATCTTGCATTACATCACCAACTAAAAAAGACAGGTGAGCTTGTTGATGGGAGACTTGAGCTTCTTAGGGGGAGGCACATACCACTCATTCTTGTTTTTGCTTGAGCAACCCACAACCGCTCCAAGACCAATTACTATATTTGTAATCATGTCCTTACTTTTTGGACTTTTATGAACAAGGGTGCTAACAGGATGTGCAGTGGAAGTGGAAGGGGATGCTTTCAAAGTGGAACACTTTCTCTTTCTAACCCTTGATGTAGAAGCATTAATCTTAGAAGACAGCAACCGAACATCATCACCAGATGAGTCTGAAATTATAATGACATCAACCTCCTTTCCCTTAGAGTTGGTTTCTGGAAAGATAGCCAAAACAGAAAGACATCAGAGCTCAACCATTACTATCATACTTTGCAAACAGTAAGTCTAACCTTTCGCAACATTCTGATTCCCATATTTTTGCGACAAATCTTCCAGTATAACATCAGCAATTTCATCTTCTATATCCCACTTATTCTCATACTTAGCCATTACATACTCAATCATATTTACATACTCAATCATATCGTCAGAGACTTTTAGTTTGCTATAATCCTTTTTTATTGCATACTCTGACATTGCTTGGATTTCTTGCAAAAAAAGAGGGTTATTTAGGGTCACAAAAAAAGACTGTTAAGCTTAATATTTCAATCACACAAGTACATAACATTAAACTAACCTTTCATCACTTCAGCTTCTTTTGCAAATCTGCATAAATCTTCAAACATCTCATCATACACTTCATTGATTTGTAACCAATTATCCCCATATTTAGACTTCACATACTTTACCATATTAGCGGTGACTGCTGTCATACTAAAGCCCTTGTCTGCCATTGTCACAGTTTTGTTTGCACAAATTTTCGTAGATAATTGAGTGTTGCGGTTTTCCTAAGAACGTGTGTGATTCATGATTGAGTTTTTGTTAAGTCTTAATCCTATATGTCATTTGTTTGGTGAAGATGGAGGGAAACAATAAAGAGTATAGGGTATTGGTTCGCGCGCAAAATTGAATAGCGTATCAGGGAAGAAGAAACGATCAAGTTGCATAGTACTACTAAGTATAATTTTTTCACATTTGGTCCCTAAAGTTGAGTGTTGGGTTAGATTTAACTAAGGTATATTGAAAAATGTGTTTGATATATTATACCCTTCGATTATATAACTGAAACCATACGTTGACCTGAGCATTACGGGTCAAGGGACGATTTTGGCCTTAAAATCCCAAGGTTTAGACTACCAGCGACGAAAATCTCAACTTTTGGGCAAAGGCGATGGTTTTAGACAATTTTAAGGACCAACTATATATTTTTGTCTAAATTTTGATATGAGCTACTTTTGAAGTGGATGGGCTATGGCCCGCCCAAAAGTTGAATGGGCAACATAATCATATGCTAATTTACATGCAACATCTAGTTATTTACTACTCCGTAGTATAATTTATGGTTTTACTAGTTAAGGTTTAGTATTTTATTCGTATTTTTTTAGCCCACCCGATCCGAAAAATCCAGACTCATATGACAAGTCATCAAAATATATATTTTTTTTTTCGTTAAGTCAATAACATTTAAATGAACATTTTGTAGTCCGCGTATCAAAACAGCACTTTAGAATTTTTTATTTTTTTATTTTTATTTTTTTGCTTAAAAAAACTCACATTTCAAACACGGCAACTACTACGTATAAGGGAGGGAGGAGTGGAGCATTCTTACCCTAATACCCTGAGGGTGCTACGTCACCTCTATCCAATAAAAACCTTACAACTCAAAACTACCCCAATACTACCCTAACACTACCCTAACTAGATGGAGTGGTACCCTAGTACCCGAATTCATTTTTTTTTTTTTTTTTTTTTTGTATTTTGTACCTGCAATGTACCACCCTTCTTCCTTGGTACCCTTCTTCTTCCTTGTACCCTTCTTCTTCCTTGGTTCGTTCCTGTAACTGCAAAAACAAAACAAAAAAAAATGACAAAAATACAAACACAAGACACATGAATCACGGGTAGCAACGCGGGTTCCCAGCTCGAATTTTATACCCGAAACACATACCCGCACTACACGGAATGGTGTAGCCGAGCGGGTTCACGAGCTCGCTTGGCAACCCGAGCTCCACTCCGTCCTACCTAACAGTTTTACTGATACAAAACAAACACGTATCGTTTACCAAACATACATACCCACCCAGCATTAAAACCCTCCTCCTTCTACACAATTCCATCACTGCATTACCTTCAAAAATGGACACAATTGATTCAATCATCGACCCACTTCGTGAATTCGCTAAAGACAGCAGTCGCCTCGTCAAACGTTGCCACAAACCTGATCGGAAAGGTACATACAGACACATGCATCACTATCAAAAAATTATTTTTGCCTATTCTTAAATGCATGTTTGTGATTTTTTTTTGCAGAGTTTACGAAAGTAGCGACACGTACGGCTATTGGGTTTGTTGTGATGGGATTTGTTGGGTTTTTTGTTAAGTTGATCTTTATTCCTATCAACAACATCATTGTTGGTGCTTCTTAAGGTTTGTGTCTTTTTTTTTTTTTTTGGTTGTGAAATTACACATGCATTTGTTATGTTTTTATATGTCTTTTTTACTGAATTGTGGTTTACAATGTTTGTTTATCCAGCTCTTTATAGAAAGTAGTTCATATGATTTTTGGGCAATGCAGAAATTAGGGGTGTTTGGATTTGTGAGTTGGACGCTTCGGCTGGTTTTTTTACTTTTTACTGTTTGGCTAGACAATTTATGTTTCGTAACTTGAATGTTTTACTTTTTTGTGTTCTTAAGTTAAAATTTTCAGTGTGTTCTTAAGTTAAAATTCGAGAGGAAAGGAAAGAAAAGTGAATGTTTTTTGTGTTCTTTAGTTTTTTTAAGGAAGGAAAAGGAAGTGGAGAGGAAAATGAAAGGAATTTTTTCTAAAAAAATCTTCATTACATTTTTGGGAGGAAAGGAAACATGAATATATTGTGTGTAAAGACTAATAAGCCCGACACTAACAATTAAAAGGACATACATGTAATTTGAACAAGTTATTTTCTATTTTCTTCGGCTAATATTACTTTCCTCTATCTCAATTCTCAAGAACATATAAAACAACACTTCATTTACTTTTCCTTTTCTTTTCCCTTTCCTATTATTTTCATTTTTTCTTTCTTGTAAAGCTTGAGAACAAAGTGGAAGACTCCTATTTTGGTCATTATGTATCTAAGTTAACTAAGAAAATAGAATGTCGAATGATGAAATATGTAGTTAATGACCAAAATTTCGGTGTTTCGGTCAAGGACCGAGATACGAAATTTTTGGTATTTCGGTGGGATTTCGGTGGTATTTCGGTAATTTTAATATTATGCAATATCTATATCTATATAATAATTAATACTTAGTACTTAATCAAAATACAAAATTCAAGCTTAAAAGTGTCAATATTTGATAGATTAGTGTTAATACTTACCAAACACGCCCCTATGTTTTGGATTTGACATTTTCGGTCCCTCCTGGGGTATAAAACCCCAACAACACACACATAAACACACTTTTACACACACATTTCTCTCTCTCATCTCTCTCTAAAATTCCACCGCCGTCTTCTCCACAATATTCCGGCCACTCGTCACCGGAAAATTACACCACCTATACCAAATGATAGATCGTCGAAAGGAGATCATTTTGACATAGGGTACGCGTGGTGAAACACACCGACGCGCCCTAGATCTACATTTTAAGTTTCAGACTTTTTGGTTTTTAAGTTGGGGCCCAAAAAAGGACTGTAAAACCACTAATCCCACCGAAATTTTAGGTCATTTTTCGGTCAATTTCGCCATTTTTCGTCAATTTCGCCGATTATTTCGGAAACGAAATTTGAAACGAAATTTTGAGCGAAATTTTATGGGACCTCCGATATCCGAAATACCATTGGTATACCAGTGGTATACCACCGAAATTGACTACACAGGATGAAACAACTTAATATATGACTATTACAAGTTTCATCAGAGGCATTACATGCATTATTTCCGTCATCCCGTTTAATTACGGTTAATTGTCTAATTTTAATCATTCAGTAGCGCATAATCATTGACAAAACGCACATCCAAACACCCCCTTGGAAAATAATAGCAGTTCTTGATATAGAGTTTTGTTAAAATAATGCATGCAACTATGCAAGGACATAGATGATTGACAGTAAAATTGTTACTCTAGTTTGTTATGACACTAAATTATCCGTATTGGTTTTTCACTTTTTCTAGAGTATGGCCCTTGTGACCTTGTGGGTGAGGATGAACCAATTTTTAAGTACAGTCTTCATTATATGATATTGGCACCTCGATTGACCAAGAGCAAGGTTAAGCTGCTAGAACCTTTGACCCTTAAAATGTTATTGACTAAATATTCGTCCTTGAGTATTTGTAATGACTGATTGGATGTTTGGTTGTGTTAATGACCATCTATTTATGTTTATGTACTCGGTCGATTTTTTTTTTTCAAACTTTATTAGTTGGTATGTGCTGAATATTCCTGAAACTATTCTTTCTCTTATGTAATTCATTTAAATAGTTTCAAAATCTACCTTATTTGTGGTGTTCTAACTATTTCTCTTATACAATCCAGTCTCCTAAAGAGTAGGCTTAGTAAACACATATAAGCGTCGATACAATTGCATATCATCCAAACATGATGAACATGCTAAACTGAACATAGGATTTAGTTTATGCGCATCTACTGCTATACTGATTACTGAACATGATACATTAAACATGAATCTTGGATATCTTAGGGTTGGTACAGTCATTTTAGTTGTTTTTTTTGGTTTGTTAGTTTTCTAGAATCGTGAAAGACAATTCTAATCATACTCAAAGATTACATTGTATTTGTTTGGTGAAACTACCTTTCTAAGTGACCATATTTTAATGCTAGCTGATTTAGTCACGTGAGAATAGAACTGTTATCTTACAGTCGAGGGAAGTATCAGTCCACTTCATATTTCATAACAGTTAATGAAAGTTAGTTGCTAATCAAAGCTGTGTAATATTTTTTGTGAATTGATTTTTTATAGAGTTGTTGACCAAACTGTTCATATCTATTGCAGGTTACATAGAGGTTAAAGCGTGACTTGGTGGTAAGAATAACATGAACACTGATGTACTTTAAATATATCACTATGTTCATTTCTTAATTACTCTTAATGTTGCTACTAATACTAATGAGGATTCATGATGCATCTCGGATGCCAATGGTTGTCAGTAAAGGTTTAAGGTTATAACCTATATTAGCACCAGTGTGTTGTTTTCCTTGCTTAATTATTCTACTTTCCCTGCTATCATTGTTGGTTTAAATTCAATAGATATATTATCATTAAGCACACCTAATTGAGGAAAGTGGGTGGATGTGTAATGATATCACATGTTTTGACACCAAGTAACCTCACCAGATTTCTTATATACGGTAAAACGTGATAAAAGACGCACTCAGTATAGGACTTAAGGGTTGGGTCACACTAGCTAAAAGGGACTTAATTTGAATTTGAGCCTGAATTATATAGTTCATAACTTAAATGTAATCACTAGCTAGCACTAAGTTTAATCATCAGCTAGTGGGTGAGAAGCCTACCATCATACTCAACAGTTGCCATGCTTCTATCTTAAGCAAAACCATTCCTTCATCTGCACACAATCATTTTTAAATGAACACATTAACAAACACAATATTCAATCCAATTATACCCCTTCATCCCTTCCACCATCTGTCACCTAGTAAAAGAAACTTTCTAAGCAAAAGAATAAACGAAAACCTCAAAAACCAAAGATGCCCATTCCCTTATTACCAGAATACCTTCTCAAGGTATGGGACTTACCAAAAGGAACTTGATCCTCCCTCTTGTTTTCGTTCTAGTAATCGTCTCCATGCTCCGACTCCTGAAACTGACCATTAGTTCCTCATCTTTTTCGTCTCAAAGACTTGTTCTTAATACATATAACCATAAACCGTTCACAATCCCACCTATCACCCCTTCAAATCTAGTCCAAAATGGTTTTTTCACCAAAAAGGAGATCCAGTTTTTGTTCGATATAATTCTTCAAAAATCTCCTTGCAACATTCTTGTTTTCGGGCTTGAAGACCTTTACCTCAAGTTACCAAACATTAATAAAGGTGGCACCACGGTTTTTTTAGAAAATAGACCCGAAAAGTTAAGGAAAATAGAGGGTGGATTAAATGATACATGTGTTTATAAAGTTGAGTACAAAACATATGCCAAGGATGCTTATGAGTTGCTAAATCACACGAGATCACACTCGAGTTGTGATCTGAGTTCGGGTATAATAAGTATAATGTCTGAATGTAAACTTGTGATGACCGGTCTTCCTGAGGAAGTGCTAAAGACGAAATGGGATGTGATCGTTGTGGATGGGCCTGATGGGGATATACCCGATTCACCGGGAAGAATGAGTTCTATTTTTATGGCAGGTGTTCTGGCAAGAAGTGGAAATGGGACGAATGTGATTGTTCATGATGTTGATCGAATGATTGAGAAGTGGTTTTCTTGGGAGTTTTTATGTGAAGAGAATCGGGTTTCTTCAAAAGGTCGATTTTGGAACTTTAGGATACCTCTGCAAATTAATGAGAATTCTGCGAAGTTTTGTACTTAGTCTTTGTTACATTATTTGAGTGATTAGACTGTTGTAGTTATTATAACTAGCTGTTATAATGGTTTAAAACGCCAACCGCTAATTCATTTATGTTCAACCTAAAGATAATCCTGAACTAGATGATCAAGTTACCTCGCCTTCCTTAGAAACCCGAAAAAATATCGAAGTTTTCTCTACTTCTGTATTTTTTGCATAAACACTTGATGAGCACCTTAAAGATGTAAAAATCATACAAGGCTACAAAACAGAATAGGCACTTAGAGCTAGGGGTGGCAAATTGTGACATGACACGAAACCTGAAAACTGACACGAAAATTAACGGGTTTGGATAGAGTCTAAATGGTTTCGGGTCGACTGATCTAACCCATTTATTAAACAGGTCAGGTTCGGGTTGGGTATATGTTAAACGGGTAGACCCGTTAACCCGTTTAAGATTTTTTTTCAAAAATTAAAAAAGAGTATATACTTTATTATACGGGTTAAGTGGGTCGACCCATGAACCCTTAACCTATTTAACCCGTGTAATGTGCCAACTTGTTTAGCTGAACGGGTTAAATGAGTCAACCTGAAACGTGTTTAACCTATTCAATTCATGTAACCTATTTAACCCGCCAACCCATATACATATATGGGTTAAATAGGTCGAGTTCGGATTATGTGTAACATGTTAGGGTTGATATGACTGACCCAATTATTTAAAGGGGTCAGGTTCGGGTTGGAGGTCCTTTGACTCGCCAACTCGCTAACCCAAACCCGAACCAAATTGCCACCCCTAGTTAGAAGCCTTTGAGCTACTAAAACTTTCTAGTGTTTATTAAACAACTCGCGACATATAGGTTACATAATATATTTAAGGGCTAATAACCTTTTAAAGCATTATATTTGCCAAGAATAGCAGTTCTGCGTAGCAAACTAAAAAAATAACTCTTTTAGACATTAATGTTGACATTTTTGTCTTTCTTTAAGTATTATGACCATATTATGACCATTTTACCCTTTCTGAATTTTTTTCAAAATACTTTTTTTTTCGAATTTTTTTTTTCCAATTTCTTTTTTTTGAAATTTTTGTTCCAATTTTTTGTTCTGAATTTTTTTTCGAAATACTTTTTTTTTCAATTTTTTTTTCTGAAATGTGTTTTTTTATAATTTTTTTTTGTGACACACGAAAAAAATTGATTTTTTTTTTGTAATATTTTGTAATAAAAAAAATTTTCGATAAAAAAATTCACTTGTGAAAAAAAAAATAATCAAAAGTGAATAAAAACAAGTGAAAGCGTATAAAAACGGAGTAAAACGTATAAAAGAAATTCTGAATTTTTTTTTTCGAAATTCTTTTTTTTTTTTTTTAATTTTTTTCTGAAATAATTTTTTTTTTGTGACATGCGATTTTTTATTTATATTTCTTAGATTAAAAAAATTTCTAATTTTTTTTTCGAAATTCTTTCTTTTTAAAATTTTTTTATGAAATAATTTTTTTAATTTTTTTTGTAACATGCGATTTTTTATTTTTATTTTTTAGATTAAAAAAAATTTCTGAAATTTTTTTTCGAATTTTTTAAAAAAAATATTTTTCGAATGGTAAAATGGTTATAATATTTAAAGAAAGACAAAAACATCAACATTAATGTCTAAAAGAATTATTTTTTTAGTTCGCTACGCAAAACCTATATAGTGCTTTAATAGGTTATTAGCCCTATATATAACCACAAGAAGCTAAACTTGATCATAATGATCAGAAATTTTCGCCTAATTAGCAAAAGACATACTACATGTGAAAACTATTTCGAGATGTGACTAACATGAATTTGACAAATTCTTTGATCTTTCACCAAACTGACCCTTTCTTCGGGACATGTGTTACAAAATTCATATTTTCTGTTGTGAAAATTAATCATTTTTCTAGTTGAAAATTGACTTAATCACAAAAGAGCCAAACACTGTGATTAAAATAAAGCAATTTTCCGACAAATGTTAGAAAATTGGGGGATGAGTTTGCGTAACTAATTTTTTTGGTCAAGATGGTTAACCGAATGACTTTCTTTTTAAATAATGTTACGTATTATCAATTTATCATTATTCAATTATGTAGATGCATCTAAATTCATTTTTATACTGCTAACAAACACTTCAGCATATTTTAGTTTAATGAAAGCTATCATGAAATTTGGAAGAGGTAAAAAATGTTGACTAAGAATTTCATTTCAACTTTTGTAAGCAAAAGTTGATTTCAGAAGGCTATAATATATAAGAGAAGTGATTGTGATACCTGAAAGTTATGCTTAATTTTGTGCTTAAACATGAGTGACAACATGTCATTGATTGTATCAACAAGACTCACTTCTTCACAATCCAATGAAGTAATGACACGTAAGTTAGGCACAAAATTAGTCGTGTGTTTTAGGTCTTTCAATCTTTTTCCAATATATAAAGTGTTGACTAGTCTACATTTGATTTATTCTAAGGGATAAGTGTTTCTAAATGTATCCAAGTTACCACGTTTTGCTAAGTTGTGTATCAATCTATTAATCCTCCTAAACAATGTAATCTTTTTACTAATCATACTAACATGTGTATCGATTAAGTCTCCCGTCTATTTTTGCTGATGTGGCAAACTACCAACGTTAACTTTGTTTTTCTTTTACTTGACTCTTGCCCAAGTGGCAGTCAACATTGAAAAAAAATATATTATTAAATGATTTAACCGAATACATCAAGAACAGATTATACGAAGTACACTAATCTCATATACATCAAGAAAAACATAATCATCATATAGATATATACCAACAATTATTACACTAACAAATTTACCTAGAAAATCTCTTTTAAAAAAGAGCATAAACCTATACATCAACTCTTTAACAGATTCTAGCAGCATGCTTCGGCGATGGCTACGACAGATCTGGCAGCGAAATAAGATCTACAAATTTTTTTTAATCATAAGTGTTATAACAAGTTGAGCTAAAATGATAAAACCTCAACATTCGAGAAATCATATAGATTTATAAAAATAAAAGAACTCAAAAACTTACCTCAAAAGTTGGGAGCCATTGTGGTTTCTGGAGGTAGTAACTTCCCGGAGTTGATGGTTTCGGGAGCAACCAATAATCCGGTGGTGGCTACAATTATTCCAACGGTGATAGATCTAAACATTGGCAAAAGAAAATGATATAAAAGATTTAGATTCACAAATAAAAATAATAATTAAAAAAAATAAAAAATAAAAACCTTAAAAACTTGAAAATACATAGATCTTGAACAATAAACTTTAAGAAAACAACCAAAATTAATAAACCATGGGTGATATATGATCTTCAGTGGTGGTGGGTCTTGATGTTGTAGTACGTGGGTAAGGTTCTAGTGGTGGTGTGTGGCTTCGGCGTGACGCTTAGAGAGATGGAAGGTCTTGGTTGTGATTTATGTGGGGTAAGAAGCTTTTGTTCAAGATAGAGAGGGATGAAGATATAAAAGTCGGTAGGATGTGTGAATCTTAAATATTTTGATTTAATCTGAATCTTAAATCATGTTTGACTGCCACTTGGGCATGAGTCAAGAAGGAAAAAACAAAGTTAACGTTGGTAGTTTGCCACATCAGCAAAAATAGACGGGAGACTTAATCGATACACATGTTAGTATGATTAGTAAAAAGATTACATTGTTTAGGAGGATTAATAGATTGATACACAACTTAGCAAAACGTGATAACTTGGATACATTTAGAAACACTTATCCCTTATTCTAATTAGAGACTTTAACTGTCTTGTGATAATTCTACATTTGTTAAACTATTAAGTAGTCATTAGTCAAATTACAAGATTATTAGCCAAGTCTTAATTGCATCTCTTAAAAATGACTATGTCTTCATGTTAATTATGTTCCTATATATATAAGATATCTAGCTAATCAAAACCAATCAAAACCCAAAATCAGAATATTCACAAACACACATAAAGCAACCATGGATACTAAACTAGTACTAGCAATATTAGCCATAGCAACTTTTGGGGTAGCAAGTGCTCAAGAGGGACAACCTTGTTTAAGTTCATGTGGCAGTGTGAATATTACATTCCCATTTGGTTCAGGTGAGGGATGCTACCACAGTCCCGATTTCCTTGTAACGTGTAACCAATCATCCAGTGAGCCGGTACCTTTCTTTAGAGACAGTAGTGGCAATATTGTTATTTCAGATATGTCGACAAGCAAGAGTGAGGTGGAGGTTATGATGTTTGTAGCGTGTGATTGCTACAATAGTTCTGGTCCAGTTCCAGATAGAAATGCTTGGCCATCTTTGAGGTTGAGCGATTTCCGGATATCAGCCAAGAACAAATTTGTAGCTATCGGGTGTGATACACATGCGTATTTTAGTGAAAGGAGAGGGAATGAATCGTCTTATGGTACCGGATGCATTTCTAGATGTGGTAGAGATAGCCCTATTACAAATGGATCATGCTCGGGAGTTGGGTGTTGTGAAGTAGCAGTGCCACAAGAAATGAGATCTTTTCAAATTGCGCTAACTAGCTATAATAACCATGCTAATATAACAGAGTTTAATCCTTGTAGTTATGGATTTTTCGTTGAACAGGGGAAGTTTAACTTCTCTACAACTGATTTTCGCGATTTTGAAAGTGTACAAAAGATGCCTATGTTACTTGATTGGGCAATTGGAAATTCGACTTGTGACATAGCAAGGGAGGACGTGGATAGTTTCTTGTGCAAAGGAAACAGTGAATGTGATCCAGATTATAGCGGTCCTGGATATCGATGTCGTTGTCAGGAAGGCTATGAAGGCAATCCTTATGTCGCAAATAGCTGCACAAGTAAGTGTTGATTGATTTCATAACTTTTTTTTTTGAACGGCTTGTTAGTTGTTAGTGGTCCAGGTCTCCTCCCTTATCGCCTGAAGGGGTATAAAAGTCCTGGGTGTGACTCGAACTTGAGACCTCCCCTAGCCAAACATCCCCTCCCCAAGGCACCTTAAGAAAACCTTGGTGGCCAACTGAGCTAGCCCAGTAGCCCAGTTGGTTAATTGATTTCATAACTTAATTGGTGCTTTTGTTATTTAAAGATATAAATGATTGACAATATGTTATTATATAGATATCAACGAATGTGAACGAGGAACTCATGATTGCGAACATGAATGTGTTGATACACAAGGAAGCTATGAGTGTTCTTGTCGAAAAGGTTACTCTGGAGATGGTAGGAAACAGGGAACAGGTTGCACTCAAGATCAATCAAAGCTTATAAAGATTGTTGTAGGTAAGTACCGTTTAAACTTTAAATCTTTTTCAGTTGATATGTTCAGCTATAAACTATGAGAAACAGAATAATTGTGCCTACGAGCTATATATATTTAAGTTAATCTTTTTTTTGTTGCTGCAGGTTACAACCGAAAGGCTCTCCTATAGACACTCAGGCTAGCCCGAAGGCGAGTTGACTGACAGTACGATGCTTTGGCACCTGCTGGACACACCGTCTCATTCTCCGAATGTCAGAAAGTACACCAGACAGTGTCGGGACAGTTGTCATCCCGACGACACCAGGTGGTCCCATAAAGTACAACGGTCTCAGGACCAGATAGTGACACCAAGTAGTATAAATACGCATACAGTAGTTGGAGACAAAGGTATCATTTTTCTCACACACATTTATACTATACATTTCGGTAAAATACATACTTACTCTTACGCGGAGTCGGGTCCGGGATAACACCCGGCGAGACTAACGCGTTGTTCATCTTAGCAGGTATCTAGAAGGCTTGTCCCTAAGGCTGAAAGATAACTGCAACAACCCACAAAAAAATACTTCGACATTGGCGCCATCCGTGGACATGCATTCAATCTGCTAGAGCTATAGAATGACGGGTTCGACGCCAACTGCTTCCAGGAAGGGTAGAAGGAAGCCGCACCATTGACGAGAGCAGTTAGAAGGGTATGTAAACAGCTCTCGTCAATGATAAAAGAGCACAACAACCGGAGGGACACCGTTGAGCCAATACGATTGGATTTTGAAGACGAAGCGACTCTTGATAAGGGTGAGTCGGCGGATAAGAAGAAAGAAATAGTCACGGGGAGTAAGGTGAAAGACGAAGACCTGGCAAAGCCCTTCAAGGAAGTCTCGAAATCTCCATTCAGGGCGAATCATCGAGGTTCTCCGCGTCCGAACATAAGATGCCCACCCACATCAAGCTGTACGATGGGTCAACGGATCCTCAAGATCATCTCAACAGGTTCACAGGGGCTGCAGGCATTGAGAATGGCCAATGCCCGTGTGGTGCCGCATGTTTCAGCAAACTTTGGACGGAAAGGCCAGGGGATGGTTTGATGGACTCTCACCGGGAGCATAGACGAATGGGCGCTTTCGGGATCAGTTTGAGACTCGTTTCTCCTTGCACAAAGCTTGTGTCAAGGATCCTACCGAGATCACCAAAATAGTGAGGAAAGCTAACGAGTCGCTGCCAGAATTCAAAGAAAGATGGACCACAGAGACAGGATTCATACAAGGAGCTCCGGAGATTATGAGAATCTCTTCGTTCATGGACGGGTGTAAATGTCCCGAGTTAGCCAAGCGGTTCGCCGATACGATCCCTAAAACCGTAGAAGAGATGATGACTAGGGTCGACGACTTTGTGAGATCAGAAGCGGCCTTCGCCAGCACTGAGCTGCCCCGAGGAGAACATTATGATACGACAAGAAGAGCCTCAACTGGACCATTCCGGAAGGATGAAAGAGCCGCCAGGAACCACTATGGAGGGACGGAAGAATGAAGGACGTTACACCTATCCAGGGAAGGATAGGGGTAGCACACACCGTCACGGTGATCGGCCAGCGCCCTTATTTACCCCATCAGCGGCGATCACTCTAATCAAGCACTCCCCGCCTAACCTTGGAATCGCTCACTAAACCTCCAAAGGAAATTTTAGCCACAGAACACCAGCCACGCCGCCTCCTCCTAAACCGAGCGCGCCCACCCACCCGCGGGAAAACCAAGACAGGTACTGCGATTATCATGGGGAAAAAGGGCATTACACGAATGACTGTTATCAGCTCAAGAGACAATTAGAGCTGGCATTAGAATCGGGAAAACTGAATCATCTGGTCAAGGATCTAAGACAGAAGGGAAGGAGAGAAACCCCAAAGCATGACGCAGGAGTCAAAGACAAGGTCATCAACATGATCCGAACCCGGCCCGAACGAAGGAAGAGGAAGTCGTCGGAACAAGGGGAAAGATGGATGAATGTCCCCATAACGTTCCCTCCTCTCCCCGATGGAGACGTATCGGACGATCCTCTCATAGTTGAAGCCACAATGGAAGGGTACCTAATCAGGAGAGTCTTTGTAGATGAAGGAGCCTCGGTGGAGGTAATGTTCGAACACTGCTTCAACAACTTGCCTCCGGAAGTAAGGGCTCGAATGAAGCAAACGCAGACAGATCTGCTGGGGTTTGCCGGACAGGTGACTCGTCCACTAGGGAAGATCGAGTTAGATGTGTCATTCGGAGATGAGGGGCTGTACAGGAAGGTCAGGATGAAGTTCACAGTCATTCGGGCACCGTCACCATATAATGTTATCTTAGGAAGGACCGGATTGAAGATCCTGCGAGCCATACCTTCTACGGTCCATTCCATGATGAAATTCCCAACCCCTCAAGGAATTGCCACGTTGGTCACTTGCTCCGTCATCATCTCGGAATGTAGGAGATTGGAAAGATTGCAGACTACTGTTCCGAAGCAGGATAAGGAAGAAACATGCACAGGAGAGGTGGGTCTAACGGAGGAAGTGGCGATCAACCCAGCCTTCCCGGAACAAGCAAGAACAATAGGAGGTGCGCTATCCGAGGGCAAAAGGCCTCAAAGAATGTTACACAAAGGAACCTCGACATATTCGCATGGGAGCCAGCGGATATGACAGGAGTCCCCAGAGGGGTCATTGAGCACACTCTGAATGCCAACCCTTCAATAGATCCGGTATGTCAATAACGCCGAATGTTGGCGCGGATCGGAGCCGCAGTCACAAAGGAAGTAGAAGAATGGGTCAAGGCTGGCATTGTCGGGCGGTGAAATACCCTACCGGATATCCAACCCTGTTACGGTAAAGAAGTGTGATAGAAGCCTGGCGTATGTGTATTGACTTCAAGAACATCAATTCCGCTTGTCAAAAGACTATTACCCTTACCGGAGATTGACTGGAAGATCGAGTCGGTTATGGGGTATAAGTACAAATGCTTCTTGGATGCTTATAAAGGGTATCACCAGGTGCAGATGGCAAGGGAAGACGAAGAAAAAACAGCGTTCTACACTGAGCAAGGAACCTACTGTTACACCAATGCCATTCGGCTTGAAGAATGCCGGAGCCACCTACCAACGGATGATAGACTCTGCTTTTCAATCACAGATAGGGAGGAACCTCGAGGCGTATGTGGATGACATGGTCATCAAGAGCAAGGAAGAGCAGGGAATGCTAGCGGATATAGCGGAAACATTCGATAACCTTCGGAAGATCAACATGAAGCTAAATCCTAAAAAATGCTCCTTCGGAATGGAGGAAGGAAAATTCCTAGGGTATATGGTAACTTCAGAAGGAATTCGGGCAAACCCAAAGAAGACGATGGCAATAGTGGACATGCAATCGCCGAAGACCCTCAAAGAGATGCAGAGCCTCAGCGGCAAATTGGCGGCACTCAATCGTTTTGGCTCGTTCATTGAAAGATCCTTACCATTCTTCGAAACACTCAAGAACATCACTAAGGAGAATAAGGAGGAGTATCGGTGGACGGAAGAGGCAGAGTCGGCATTCCAAGAAATGGAAAAGTTGATAACGGACCTTCCCTCACTAACAACACCGACGGAAAAGGAAACACTGTACGTGTATCTAGCGGCCGCGGAGGAAGCGGTCAGCGCAGTTCTCCTCACAGAAAGAAAAGGAAGGCAATTACCAGTCCGTTATGTAAGTCGAACGCTCAACGAAGCCGAGAGGAACTACGCCCCGATCGAGAAACTAGCATCGTGGTCTGTTGCACATGTCAAGAAGGCTCCGGAGATACTTCGAAGCACACCCTATAAAGGTAATCATGGACCAACCAATAAAGTAGATCCTCAATAAGCCGGAAGCGTCCGGGAAGTTTGCTAAATACTCGGTGGAACTGGGTGCATACAACATAACCTACGAGCCCCGGAACGCAATCAAAGGTCAAGTGTTAGCAGACTTCCTGTCGGAATCTCCCATCGGAGAAAGAAGCGACAAGTACTTCAATCAGTCGGCGGTGAAGAAGAAGGAGGAGGAGAAATGGCTTTTGTATACGGACGGAGCATCCAATAATAAAGGCTCCGGATCGGGTCTTGTACTAATCAATCCAGAGGGAATGGAGTTCACTTACGCCATCCGACTTGAGTTCGGCGCAGCACTAATAACGAGGCCGAGTACGAAGCCCTACTGGTGGGGCTAAGGATGGCGGAGAGTATGCAGGTCCGTAGCCTTGAGGTCCGGGTGGACTCTAAGTTGGTGGCTAATAAGATAAATGGGGATTATGTGGCTAGTCACGAAAGTATGATCAAATACCTAGCAAAAGCAAAGGAGTACATAGCTGGTTTTGAAAACTTCACCATCCGGAACATCCCTAGGGGTCAGAATCAAAAGGCAGATGTCCTTAGTAAGCTAGCCACGGTCGCTTTTGACCACTTGACAAAGGAAGTGCTAGTGGAGGTGCTAAGGGAAAGGTCGACGGAAAGCAATGAAGTTAATAATGTCGTTGAAGAAGAAGGAGACAACTGGATGACCCCTATCATCCGGTGTCTTGAGGAAGAAGGAGACAACTGGATGAAGCCCGCAACCTAAGGATGAAAATCAGTCAGTATGTCATGGAAGATGGTATACTCTACAAAAAAGCCTACTTGGTACCCATGATGAGGTGCGTGGGCCCATTACAAGCAAACTACGTTATAAGGGAGATACACATGGGAGCCTGTGGAATGCATTCCGGTCCACGCTCGGTCGTGGCGAAGGCCATGCGGCAAGGGTACTACTGGCCTACAATGCACCGGGATGCTAGAAACGAAATAATCAAGTGTGACTCCTGCCAGATCCATTCGCCAGTGCCGCAGCTTCCAAAAACTAAGCTAACACCCATCATGGCTCCATGGCCCTTTTACCAATGGGGTATGGACATTGTGGGACCTCTACCATCTAAGCCGGAAAGGTCAAGTTCCTCTTAGTTGCCATCGATTATTTCACCAAATGGACAGAAGCCAAACCGTTGGCAAAGATTACGCGGAAAGATGTCACGAAGTTCGTGTGGGATAACATAGTGTGCCGCTTCGCCCTGCCATCATCGTCACAGACAATGCTAAGCAATTCGTAGACAACCCCTTCAAAAGCTGGTGCAAAAAACTCAACATCAAGCGATTAATACACCGTGGCCCATCCGCAGCCAACGGACGGTAGAAAGGGCCAACAAAAGCTTAATGGAGGGAATCAAAACAAGGTTGGGGCGTGCAAAAGCCGGATGGGTGGACGAGTTACCGAATGTCCTTTGGGCCCACCGAACATCCATCAAGACTAGCAACGGAGAAACACCCTTCAGCCTCACCTATGGAAGCGAAGCGGTCATACCGGCAGAAATAGGCATGCCAACATACAGAGTAAGGCGGATAAGGGAAGGGCTCGAAGAGGACGATCCCCGTCGAACTGTAGAACAAAATGAAGAAGACATCCGTCTCAACCTCGACCTGCTACAAGAACGGAGGGAAGAAGCCGCTGTGATGGAGGCCCGATACAAAACGAAATTGGAAAAGTACTACAACCGGAAAGCACGGCTGGTTTCCTTCAAGCCAGGCGAGTTTGTGTATCGAAAAAACGAGGCTAGCAGAGCCGAAGATCAAGGCAAATTGGGACCCAAGTGGGAAGGCCCCTATCGGATCAAAGAGGCAAATCTCAACGGCTCGTACAAGTTGGAAACTTTGGATGAAGAGGAAGTGCCCCTGGCACGCCATGAATTTGAAGAAATGTTTTCTTTGAAAAACAAATGAATGCATTGTAAGCCTACGGGCATGAACTACTTCGTTTTTACTTTCAGTAAGCAATGATATATATTCCCCTACCTATGACGGAGGAGGAAAATTTTCCATGATCATATCTCGTGCTCAAGGGACGGACCGGCGGAGATTAGCTACCTCCGACCGCGTATCCGAAAACCCCTCAACCGAAATTAATTTACCCCCGTAAGTGCAATGACACTAGGGAAGGCCACATACCATTCGGTAGGCGACTGCATACCCCCGAATAATGCTAAGACATTAAGGGATGAGCTGAGGCATATATGCCCGAACAGCACGCAGATACCTCGTAGGCGTGACGACGCCAGGGATGAGCCACCAGGTAGATTTACCAACAGGCGAAACATTACCCCCAAAAGTGCTAAGTCACTAGGGAAGGCCGGGGTATATTTACTTACAGGCATAATTTACCCCCAAAAAATTGCCAAGTCACTAGGGAAGGCCGGAGTACATTCACTCACGGACTCAATTCAATGCCGAAAGTGCCAAGTCACTAGCAAAAATAAAAAATGCACACACAAGCATACACTGATAGATAACCAAAATTGGTTGTCCGGATGTACGGACAACTTGCATAATATTACGAAAATGCATGGATAAATTGTTTAATTACATGTCACAAAGGACCGTTCGGAAATACGAATGGCCTAAATTACATTGCAAAGGTGCAAGAATAAATTATTCAAATTACAACCAAAAGCCACGAAGGCCCACCAAAGTCTACAAACAAAACATTATCAACATTGAAAAGTCTACAAAGCAAGGTAGAAGCTAAGATCCTCCAGAAGTTCCAGCTCCGGGTGGCCCGGTCCCTGGAAGAATGTTCATCAGATCAGCCAAAGGGAGATGATAGGATCTCTTGATTTTTTCAATATATGGGTAGCTTCGGGTGAACATCGTATCATAAACCTTAGTAAATTCCCGCACAGCCTCCATATCGAAATCATTCTGAGCAGCAACGATCCTTTCGACCTCTTCATCAGATCGTTCCTCCCGGACCCCGTCCAACCAGCCAGAATCAATAGCTGTATTGAAAACTGCCCCCGTGCTTGCCGGTACTCCTTACTACCCTGTAACCTGCGAATCACCGTAGGGATCAACTCTTTAACATAGTTGAAACGCCAACATCTCCTCCCGGCCAGCCCGGATGGCAACTTCTTGCATATTCTTTCTCAAGTCCGAGGCCTCTCTCGATTCCTCCAGCCCGAATCTTTCTTCTCCAACGACTCCTCCAACGACACTGATCCTCTCGGCCGCTCCGTACCCTTAGCCTTCAGACCGCAACCTCAGCCTCCAAACCCTCCAGCTTAGCCTTCAAATCCCCTTCCCTTTGCTCGCAAGCTTGGTGAACCTCCCGAAGGGCCTGGTGATCAGCGGTTAATTTCTCATTGATAGCAGCTTGGGAATGAAGGCTAGCTCGGGTCTCGGAAAGCAATGGCTCAAGTCCGGGCAGGCAGGAATGGGCTCGGTGCGTCCGCATAATGATGGTTCAATCGCTCAAACCGCTTGAAAACTTCGCAATGCGAGGGAGCCGGGCACAATTCAAACCACCCCTATATAAAGCCCTTTCGTCAGTTTGATCATCTTGCTCGGCGAATAAAGGGGAGCAAGGTTAGCCATCATATCTCTACAGAGGGCTGCGTCATTCAGGATCGTGTTGGCCGTTAAACCCCAAAAGGGATGAAAAGTTCCCGAACCTCCTCGTCCATACAAACCTACGCAAACAAAAAATAATAAAAAATAAATAAATAAGAAAAAGAACAAGGAAAAGATCGAGGACGATAGATACCTCCTGTGTAATCTTCGGTGTAAGGTCCCGCCGGCTGCTGGAGAGTTTCCCCCGCATTCACTCCTGACACCCCAGCCTCACCCCCTGCAGAAAACGATGTCAGAAATAAAAACGTTATAACATGCCACGAAAAAAAGGGGGCATACCTGGCGGCAGGGTTGGGAGTAGATTCGAGAGAATCGGAGGATCCTCGACGGACAAAGATCCCTCCCGTACAGATCCTCCCTCTTGATCACCCTCGTTATCTAGCCCAGTCTCATCCACGACATCTTCCGGCCTCAATGTATTTATGGGGGAAATCGAATGAGCGTCCTGAGAATCTTCCGGACTGGACAACACTTCAATAGAAGGACATACCTGCCTTCTTCTCTTTAACAATGACGAAGGCCCACCGGTAGGCCTCTTCTCCGCCTACTTCCTTTTCTTCTCCTTGGCTTTAAGCACGCCGGAGTCGGCCCTCTCTACAATCCGCTGGATTCGACTCACCTCGTGAACAGGTTGATCACCCTCAATGGTTGAGTCACGTGTTGAGAATCTCTTCCCTTCATCAACGGGCACCCCTACCCAATCGGGACCCCTGCCCGACCTCAAACGAAGATCTTGAGACATGGTGATAACTACACGCCAGGAAAGAAAAAGGGTCACCAAAAAAAAAAAATTACCATTCTTGTCAATATCCTTGAACTCCACGCGAAACCCGGGGTGCTTCCAAATTCTAGTCAACCCGACCTCAAACAAAAGTCCGGAATGAACCGGTCGGAGCTCAACTACCCCTTCACACAACCTCCGAACGTCACCCTCCGAAAAACCTCCAGCGGGAACACTATCTGAAACGTTTGAATCCGGATGCCTCCACGGCATGGCATCAGGGATAGCCCTCCGGTCAATCAAGAAAAAGCTATCCTTCCAGTTCTTTAGACTTGAACATGTTTCCTTAAAAAGACGCGGACGAGACTCTCCTCCAGTCCTCCTCTGGAAGGAAAACCAATGTCCCTGCTTATTCAAAGTATAGAAAACCCGGAACAAATTCACGCTGGGCTCAATTTCTAAGCTTCGGCAATAGATCTCAAACATAACCAATCTGTTCAATCCGATGGGTACCAATTGAGAAATGTGCACCTTAAAGTATCGGATCACGCTCAAAAGAAATGTAGAAAAGGGAACTCGGACCCCGGAAAATGCAAAATACTGCTCATAAAGTCCGATGGCATCATGGGGAAGGTTGTTCATAGTAAACTCCGCCGGAGGTAAACGGGGATGTAAATCGGTCGGAATACCATACTCGCTAATAATATGTCCAAGTTCCCCTTCGGATAGCATGGAAGAATACACATGCATATCAGATTTGGGGGCCGTATCGCCGGAGGGTGCTACGGAACCAGAAGCCATTAGATATTGACAAGAAGGCGTAACGAAAAACAACGGAGGAATAATGGGATGAAACTCACCTGAACTTGCCGAAAGGTTTGCCAAGCAGAGGACGAAGGGATCGAAAAGTAAAAGTGGAAATTACCAATGAGGTGAAAACGCTTTATATAGGCCAAAAAGGTGGGGACACGAAACGTCCTTTCGTGTCAGATGTCGACGCGGATGAATCTAAACCGTCCACCACGACGCGTCCGCCACGTGGCAAAATCCCACGATTTTAGGTAAAATATTTTAACCCGCTCACTGAATGGGCCCGGGCTCATTGCCCTAAGAGTGGCCCGCGAAGCCAAAGTCAGGCCAACTGACCCGAATGGTTCCGAAGAACGACTAGATTAAGTATCACATCACTTGTCAAAAACAAATAACATGATACTGGGGGGACATGACGACGTATATGGTCCTTCGGTCAGCGACCGAAAGACCTGGAACACAACCGAAAGGCTCTCCGATAGACACTCACAGGCTACCGCGAAGGCGAGTTGACACCGGTACCTTTGGCACCTTGCACGGACACAATTCGTCTCATTCTCTGAATGTCGAGAAAGTACACCAGAGACAGTGTCAGCCCTGACGACACCAGTGGTCCCATAAAGTACAACGGTCTCAGGGACCAGATAGTGACACCAAGTAGTATAAATACGCATACAGTAGTTGGATACAAAGGTATCATTTTTCTCACACACATTTATACTATACCTTTCGGTAAAACACATACTTACTCTTACGCCGGAGTCGGGTCCTGGGATAACACCCGGGGCGAGACTAACGCGTTGTTCATCTTAGCAGGTATCTAGAAGGCTTGTCCCTAAGGCTGAAAGATAACTGCAACAACCCACAAAAAAATATTTCGACAATAACAGAATAGTTGCCATAAAGAAGGCCAAGCTAGCAGATCAAACCCAATCTCAGATAGAGAAATTTATCAATGAAGTTGTTATCCTTTCTCAAATTAATCATAGGAATGTGGTGAAGCTGATTGGATGTTGTTTGGAAACTGAAGTCCCGTTATTGGTATATGAGTTCATTCCAAATGGTACACTCTCTGATCACATTCACACCAAAGGCAATTCATCAAGTTTTACTTGGCACATTCGACTTAGAATAGCAACAGAAACAGCTGAAGCACTTGCGTACTTGCACTCTGCAGCATCTGTCCCAATCATCCATCGAGACATTAAGCCAATGAATATACTGTTGGATAATAACTTTGTGGCAAAAGTGGCTGATTTTGGAGCATCTAGGCTAGTTCCTATGGATCAGATTGAATTAGCCACTATAGTGCAAGGAACACTCGGCTACTTAGATCCTGAATATTTACAAACAAATCAGTTAACAGATAAGAGCGATGTTTATAGTTTCGGGGTAGCACTAGTAGAGCTTATAACCGGAAAAAAGGCTCTTAGTTTTGATAGACCAGAAGAAGAGAGGAACTTAACCATGCATTTTCTATTTTCTTTGAAACAAGGAAGACTCTTCCATATTCTTGATGGACGCTTGTTACTAGACGAAGTTTCAAACGAGATCATCCAAGTTTCAAGACTTGCGGAAAGATGCTTACGAGTTAGAGGAGATGAAAGGCCTACCATGAAGGAAGTAGCAATGGAGCTAGCAGGAATACTTGCAACAATGATACAAAAGCATCCATGGGTGCAAAGTACGAGAAATGAAGATGAAGCTGAGCATTTGCTCAAAAAAACAATCGAAAATCATGAGTGCAACGATACGACTAACTTAAACTCAAGTGCCTTTGATAGCATGAACAAGCATCCTATATTATCCATTGCTAGTGGCAGATAAATGTAGGTTAATTCATTCATTGATAGTTGTAGCATGACCATTTAATCTATTTTTACCAAAAAAAATTAACTTGTCATGCATCCTACTTTTCTTGTTAGTCGATTATTGTAAAGGCCTTCGGGCTTTATTATTATTTGATAGGCCTGGGTCATTTATCTTTTTAATAATCATTAGATATGATTTATTATTATTTTTATTTTTTTTCAATTCTATAACTAATCTTTAGAGAAGTGAGATTTATACAATATCGTCTTCCATGATTATTACACGCCAATAGGGTTCATTAAAGTATCGTTATTGGATTATAAATAGTTGAGCAATCAAGAAGTAGAAATAGATCGCCAAAACTGATTTTGTATTAACAAAGCGTAGTTGTTACAATGATTGAACTTGAATGATTACAGAGAAGAGAAAGATACAAATTCTAGACTAGAAATGAATAAGAAACGTAACTGTTAATACAAATAAACCATAAAAACGTTTATTTATATTTTACGATATTCTAATGTTTTGTCGATAACAAATGTAAACTTATTTTAACGAAATAAATAAAATACGTAAAAGCTTTGAGACGATAGTTTGCTAACACACTTTTACTAAACATATAAAACCATCAAAACATGTTTAGTTAAATAAGTTATATAAAACTAAGACCATTTTTATAAAACACTTACAAGTAATGTTGTTTACTTATATTTTTTTAAAATGTATATGTGCTTAGTATAACTTGTAATGGGTAAATAATGGGTAAAAATCAAAGTCTATAACCCATACCCATGGAGCATGATCCATAACACATGACCCATTGCATGACATCATGCATGAAGTCATGTTGGATATTATCCATGATCCATGACCCATGACCCAAGATCCATAACCCATTCCATAACCCATTGACTAGGTACAATGTATCTTGTTGGGTATCCATGATCCAAAGTCCATGACCCATGGTCCATAACCCGGTTTGCAACCCAAAATTTGGACTAATCTGACCCAGCAGCCGGATCCCTTGATTTGCACTGGTCAGATCCCTTAGGTAAGGGATCCGCCAGAACCATGGAACAGTAGGTAGTTTCGCCTATAAATATGAGCCATTACTCTCTTGCTCACCAACCCTTTTAGACATATCTTCTCACTTTGTTCTAACCTCTCTAACCTCAGATCCAAATGATCATTCTATGTAGTTTTCTCTTTGTGTGATTCTCTGGGTTCCTCTTAAAGGCGAGATCCCAACCTCTTGAAAACGTGCAAGCTCAAGGTCATGAGTTGCTAAGCTTCGTCATCATCAAGACCACTGAAGTGCATCTTGTTGATAATTCTTCTCTCCCTCCAATAGTGTGTCGTGTTGAAGGCATTGGTGTATAGTGCCAAAGGTGTACATTCGATATGGGGCGTCAATGTATATTTGTGTAGTTTGAGTTAAAGGATATTGATATCCTTTCAAGTGTTGTAAAAAGGAGTTTGTCTCCTTAGGGTAGTAGTGTTAGGTAGTAGTTCCTCCATTGTAAAGGAACTCGGTATCTAGCCTTGTACCGGATAAAGTGTAGGCGACGTTGTGATAGGTTTGGTTCTACCTCGTGAAAGAACTCGGTGTCTATCCTTGTACCGGATAAAGTGTAGGCGACGTTGTGAAGGCTTTTTTCGCCACATTAAGGAGCTTGTGTTGTGTAGTGGTTAGAAACTCTCGAGTTGGGTACTCAGGGAGTGGAGTATGGTAAGGAAGGTGTTCTTGTAGCCGAACCACTATAAATACTCGTGTTGAGGTTTTGTGTTCCTTTGTTCTTTATCTCTTTGCATTATTTATATATATGTCTATCTATCAATATCCAACACACGATATAAATGAATTGACATAAGTCGATCTAAATACTTTAAAACGAAGTTTTAATCGGCAAAACTATTCAACCCCCCCTAGTTTTCTACAATTGGTATCAGAGTTCGTTACCAAGTTTCTTAGAGTATATTGTACTTTAAAAACTTGATATGATCCGCGTATGTTTTGAAAACTACAAAGAATGAAATTTCTCAAAACAAAAACTATGTTTCAAGAGTTTTTTTTTTCTATCATTGGATGTTGATTAGATGTTAACACCTATTTTATATTACATCTTATTTTATTTTGCAAAATGCAGTAATCTTACTTGTCATTTTGTTTAGTAGATCCCAAAATAAGCAGGCCATCAAGATTCTTCGGTAATAAGATAAATTTCCCCAAAAAGTTGCCCAAACCTATCACCCAGTAGATCTCGAAGAACCTGGAGTTGTCCATTGATAAATCTCTTCAAGAGGACACTAAAATTGCAATAGAGGTATGACTTTCATTAGACTTATCTCTAAGTAATATTAGTAAACATGTGTATGCTTACATGTCACTAATTGGAAATTATGTGTTTACTTTTTTTCTCATATAAATATTTAAATATGTTTATATGATATACGTGGTGTCCTTAGAGAACTTCGTGTTTACGTGTCATCGTTCGTCTAAACCTAGGTGTGTCAATATGTGTTGTCTAAACCTAATCTCTAAAAATCTAATCCTTCTAAACACAAATAAAACAAAACACAAATCTCTAAAACTCCTCCTTCCCCATAAAATATTTCGAACGTCAAACCCCCTTTCCAATAAATCCCATTTTTCAAATCTTTCACTTTCAAAATTCTCACACACTCACAAATTCATCTTCTTCATCATCTCATTTCAAGAAATCAAACCAAGGAAGAACTTTGTCATCATGGTCTTTATCGCTCTCGTGATCATTGTCATCTCGCTCATCACCCTCGTTTATCCCATGATCAAATTCTCGCATGGAGACATGTTCTTTATTTTGTTGATCTACATTTGTATCATCTATCTGATCCTTTGTATTGCTTTAAGCATTGAAATGAAATATAAATGATTTCTTAGTTATCTTATTTCATTTTCGCGTAATATGCTTTCCTTTTATTTTTCTCATCGAGCGTTCAAAATCTCGACGTGTTTAAAACCATTAATGTAAGTTCAAGAATTAACACTGGCTAAAACACATTTATCTTGTAACACATGAAACTATGATTTATAGAAATAGAACGTACGTCAAAACAAATTTCTGTCATTTCTGCAGATCTCTCGGATCCCTTGATCTTAACTGGCCGGATCCCTTTTCAAAAGGAATTGGAGGAACCGGAAGAACAGATGACAGAAACTCATGCACTCTTCTCCTTTTCCTACACAACACTTTAAAACCACCCTAAAAATCATTTCATGAAGACTAGTTATAAAAAGTAGCTTCACTAAGTGTTGAAAAGGAGTGAGTTAAAAATATAGGAGTGTCATTGTTAATAAAATAGAACAGACAATAAAAACGTTAGGAGATCCTATTCTATCACTTTGCTATAATCCAAACTATGATTAAATGCTTAAAAGTGTCACCAATAAAAAACACTCGTATTCTAGAAGCTTTACTATGTATTAACATACTTATGTAAAACATTCGTTCCATGTCTATAGGTCTCAACATGTCTCATGAGTATAACTTTGATCATCAACTTACTTATGTCTACATTCCAAACATCTCGCTTGAACCAAACACCCCCGCCAATCATGTTCGTGGGTTCAATAATCTTGAAGCTCGTTTCTTTCATGAAGGACGTGTTGTTGACTCACCTCTAATCTTCCAAGAAGGTGTCAATACTTCATTCCGCACCATAGGACTAGAAGGTCTTCTCGGCATCAACGAGAGAATTTGTCCGCAGTTTGTTTTGGAATTCTTCTGTCAAGTTAAGCTCGTTCGTAACGAGAATCGTTCTCTATCACTATGGTTTTGGATCAAAAACCAAAAGTTTGTTCTGACTCTTGAGCAATTTGCTCACATTCTCCGAATTCCAAATTATTGACAATGTGCTTTCACTGAAAATTGGTCTCTAGATTCTCTCTTCAATTATCGTGAAGAAAACAGTCCATATTATTCATATATACCCTCTCCACAAGAAATCACTCATCTTCTGCGTATTCCTCAACGCTCCAACTATTCAAATCCAAAGATAATTCATACACATGAAATCCGAGATGAACTAAAACCTCTTGCAGTTATCATACGTGAAAATTTTTGGAGTCTTACAGGAAATCGTGAGATACTTCCCACATGTTGTGCTCACATGATTTAATGTCTCCAAACTCGACAACCATACAATCTTGCCTATTTCTTCACTAGGCGAATTGTAAACCTCCAAGGAAACAAGTACAAACTAATATCTTATGGGATGTTCTTGACACGCCTCTATCATCACATCATGTACTATCATCCAGAATTTCAAAGCTCTCAATATTTACTTGTGAATAAAATGATGAAACCTCTGAATGCATCTCTCATTGCCTCATTTTTCATTCCTGAATCATCAACTGCCCAAGACCCACGAGCCGAAAACGTATGTCTAAAGCATGATACATGCCTTAAACAAAATATCAAATCATATATCATATCCTGTCATAGCAATTAGAGTAGTGATCTCCCAAAGTGAAATGGGGTGTATGGTATACACAAGCCATTCACATATCAAATCTGAACCAGGTACCTAGGATGCATCCATACGCTCCCTGCAAAATAAAGTCATGCCCATATACACGAGTACATAAACAAGTATATATACGTATCATAATGGCCAAGTGTACAATAAAACAATATGGTAATGCCATGGATCAATCACACCTCCATATAAAGGGTCATGTCATTGGTGCCTCAATGTCATGGTCATGGTACCTCCATGACTAGTTAATAGCTCGGGAAACGAAATAAGTCAAATGATAAACAAGCATAATGGGACAAACATAAGTTGTCCAACCAAGATAGTATATAACAGAACAAATATCATATGAAATGGCATAGCATAACGGTTATCATATCAAATGGAATATCAATCATGGATAATGATTAACAAATGAACTAATGATACGGATCAAGATAGCAAAGGTTCAAAAGTCATGAGTGAATTTTTACTGAAAAAGGATAGAATATTTGTACCTTAGAGCAAATGAAAGCAAAATGGAAACAACCACGAGTCACTCCTCCTTCAACGAATATACATGAAATAAGGATAATTTAATATTTATAAGTCCATTTTATAAGTTCATAACTGATTTTAGTACTTATTGTCATTTAATAACATGTTTAGGGCTCTCATGTGAATCTGCTTCATATTCTTATGATTTTTAGGACACATCAAAAAAGCTTCTGAGGTTCCCTAATTTTATCCCGTGACACATACATGAGTTAAGCACTTCCTCTAATTTTTATAGATTTTATCTCTTAGTGTAAGTACCACATCAAAAATCATTTTCTCAAACCTGTGCAGAAAGTGCACTGTAGGTATACCCAGAAAGTTTGCATTTATCTAAAATATTAAAACCTTCTAGAAAAATTTAAAAAAATTATAGTAACTCGTATACATCTTAAATATTCTCCTTATAAAATTTGGCATCCTAATTCGCTATGATTTGAAAACTAAAAATCATAAACACATACTGATTTCAGACTCAAAATTCCCACATGTGACAACCAATCTTGTAAAAATCAAACAACCACTTTCTCGACCTCCAATGACCAAGAAACTTAATATTCAGAGAGAATACATCTTACAGTAAGTTTTAGAGTCAAGAAACACGTACTAAACCATAGTATAACCTGATTTACAGCCCTCTCTTTACAAGTTACAAATCTGCCAGAATTACAAATCCACAACTACAAGCCCTAACATTTATTAATTATCATCTAGGGTTTCCTTTGTCACATGTACCATATTAAATGTGTCTTTATTGATTTCACATAGGTTTTAATTATATGATCTAGGGTTTGGAGAGGGCTAGGTCGAATAAGAAAGAAACCATGGGTCGACAAACACATGTGTACATAACTCTTATTACCATATGTGGCGTATAAACTTTTGTACTTGTGATTAAATGAGACAAGGCAGCAGCAAACCTAACAACTGACAAGGATTTAAAATAGGGGGTCATTTAAGCCCTAAATCGATACATTTTATATCTGTTACTACTTATAATCGTTCCTTTTCACATTTTAGGTATTTTGGAAGCAAAATGCTGGAATGAAGCATATTTTGACGAAAAGGAGCAAAAACATGAAGAAAATGGCAAAGTCAAGATCCAAGGCTGTTTTGCAAGCCTGACGGCGTCCTGACCCAAAGGGCGGCGACGTCCCTAAAGAAGTTTTCTAATTAGATTGCACGCGATGGCTCAAGTGAAAATTTGGTTCTAAAGCATGACGGCGTCACGCCTTAATCCAAAAAGGCGTCTCCCTTAGTTTCTTCACCGACGTCCAAGAACATTCCAAGACGACGTCCCTCATGAAGACAGACATCGTCACACTCCTCAACTGACGTCATCCCAACGATGACTTGGCCCAAACGAAACCCTAAAGACGACGAACAAACGGCGTCACTAGCAAAAGGCGACACCGGCGCACTTGTAAATTTATATATAGAATTCGATTTTTCTGCATTTAGTATGGTATAATTTTGGAGAGCAAACCCTAGTTCGTGTGTAGTCCAACTTGGACAGTATTTTAGGGTTCCAAACCTTTCTCTACATCTTAATATAAGTTTTTTAATCCATATTATCACCATGTTTATCCTATGTTCAATTGTTTGTGTGTATGCATGCTTATCTATCATGAGTAGCTAAATTACTATTGTGTTTGCTTAGATCTATGAAACCTAGTTGTTAATTATTGTTAGGTTGTCTCTTGTCTTAATTGGTAGACGTTAGAGTAAAGAAATCTGGCTTCTTCTTTAATTGTTGCGAGCTTGAACGTCCTAAATAGCATAAATCTTGAGAGTGCACATGAGCCATCGTTGTGTTTATTGCGTAAGTTGTAGCTTTAGAATAATATAGTATTCAGGGGAGATACTACGGTACTTGGCAATCCCGGATAGTCTAGAGGGGAGTTACAATTCATAGAACTAGGTAATTAGGCACCCTCTATGACCACACGGAATACAACGCACCAATTAAGATGAGGATGTGACAATTCAACCGACCAATATGAGATAACTAGGGAGTAAGAACATCTAAGTAAACACACTTTTAATCATCATAAGAACACACCATTCAATACATATCCTATCTTTTCATTTTCATTAGTTTAATTAGTCATTAGTTTAATTAATTAGTAGTTAAAATTGGTAGAAGTACCACCCTCCATTCCTAAACCCCACGATATTTACTTGCTTTCTAAAAAACATAAAAAGACTAAAAAGAATCTCCCTCAACCTCACCTTCTCGTCATACAGATGGGCTTACCCATACTACATTGCAACGATTAGGTTCACTGCCTAGAGGGTTGTAAAGTTTACTCACGAAAAAGGAATTCTTTCGACCCCGAACCCGCTATCAAGTTTTTGGCGCCGTTGCCGGGGAATAGAATATCTAGTTAGTTTTCTATCTCGATTAGGTCTACTCGCTTGATTTCTATCAAGAGAGCTTTTTTTATTTTTCTTAGCTTTCTTTTAGTGTACCCCCTTCTTTGTGTTTTTGTTCGTAACTTCGTCACTTTTCACCATGGGTGACACTCCACCAAAAAACGATCCGCCACATCATCCACCACCACCAAACCACTCACCACAAAATCTACCACTTGATCGAACCTATGCCAACCAACTCCACACTCGAATCTGCAATGAAATTGGGGAACTTAGGAAATTGAATACTGTAGGATAATTGAGAGCGCACTCGAGAAAGCACTTGAGGAGACAACTAGTACATTAGATAGCGATTCCACTATGAGTGATGACTCGGATGAAGAGCTTGAGGAGGGAGATTATAGGGTGCTAGAAATTATGGAGTGTAATAAGGAAAATGAACTTAATGAACATTTTAAGTCATACCCCAATGGAAAAGAAAGTGCCTATCATTATAACGTAGTTAATAACCCGTGACCAACTTTCAATCCGTGCACAAAAAGAGCGACCCTAGGAATAGTAAGATACCATGCATGATTGGCTACTTATATAGGGATCACACTTACATTAACTATAAGGCTCCTATGAACATCACGTCTAGGCTCTATTACAATAGAATCATGAGCGAGAAGCTAGGACCTAGGAAGGATCCATTTTACCCTAAGAAATTGAGTAACTTTGTTGGGAGAGCTAGAGGATTGCATGTCTTTGTAGGTAATTTCACATATAGGTGTGATTTCATGATCTTATAAGATATTAGAGATATCATTAATTGATTCTTAGTAGAGGTAATACTTGGAAAATCATTTATTGAGGAATCCATGATGATTTATGATCAATAGGAAGGGATAGTCAAGTTTTCAAATGGAACTGAACGTGTCAAATATTAATGCCTTTCAAAAATAAAAAGTTTAAGGGCATTGAAGAGTTAGATGTAGATAATATACCGGCTTTTGAGGTTGACTGTGAGGATAAGGTTTACTACATCGATTGTCTAAAGCTAGGCCCCGAATACATTCGTGATGAAGGAAGACTTAAAACATTCGAATGGCCATTTAAGATATGCGGGAAGTAGGGCACGACTTCAAGTCTAGCTACATGACTTATAAATAAAGAAAGGCGGTTCTTGGGAGGCAACTCATGCTTAATTGTTTTCTTGTTTGTTTTTCAATTTTGTTTGTGTGATTATATATATTTTTCATTGTTGCTTAATTCTCATGTCCATTTTGTGAAAATGCTTTATTTTTTTTTTAACCTCGTCTTAATTGCATGTAAAGGTATTTTACAAAAAGAGAAGAGTAGGGAAGATCACATATGTTTTTAGAACATGCATGAACATGAGATTAACAATAATTGAAATTGTATATATTTGAGTGTTTGTTAGAGTCAAATGCTTGTATCAAGTCATTATGGATGTTTTGCAGGAATTTTTCCAGGTTTTAATGAGGAAATTTTTCCAGAAAAACGCACCAGACCCTTTCTGTCAAGACAACCTGACGACGTTGGGATTAAAACCCGACGGCGTCAGGCAATGTATAAACAGATTATCAGTTTCGTTTTCTGTATAACTTGTGATTTTTGGAAACTTCCAATTCTTAATTTTCCAGAAAAACTGCAAACATCCATTCCACAAGCATTATATCTTATTCGCTTTCTAGTATAGTTTTTATATATATAGTTTTACCGCCGATTTTACGCGAGGTTTCGTTTCATTTTCTTATAAGTGTTCAGGTTATATTAGACAATAAAAAGAAGTACATAATGGAAGCAACACTTATTACCTATTCATTCTTCTTGGAGGAGGATTTAACCGCAACTTGATACATATCCTACCGAGCTAATAAGGGGAATACTAGTTTCTTTGTCTTTTACTTACCTTCCTTTATCATAACTTTAATACTTTCGAGGAACATTGGGGACAATGTTCAGTTTAAGTGTAGAGAGGGAGAATAAAATGGGAACTTAGAAACTATTCACTATTTGATTTTTGTCTTGTCCTTAGTAAATTGTGTAATAAACTATGAGAAATATTTGTTAGGATTATTTTAGCACCAAATTTAAAAAAAATTATTGCATTTATGAGTAAAACTTTAGACTTAATAAAGCGTCTCATGGATAGGAATTATATGACTAGCACAAAAACCATATAACACTCAAATTCCACCCCAAAAATGTGAGGTTCGCCCCTAGATCTTTAGGAATAAAATTATTCATCTTTAATGCTTAGTGAGTGTACCGGTAGTATAATAGATTCTATAACTTGTTTTGTGATGCATTCTAAGATCGCTAGTGAGACTACATTCGTGTAGTTAGGATTAACTAAATGATAAGAGGCATTAGGATAACCCTTGTTTTAAACTGGTAATTTTCCCCACACCCTTGCGATGTACTCATCTTTAGTAAGTAAACGATACCCCTAGTTAACCCCTCAGAGCCTATCCTTTTTGGGGTTCTCTTGATGTTCCGGTTTCCAGAATATCAATGAAGAGCATTGTTTACAATCCACCCCCAAATGTTACACCCAAATCGCCTTAACCTAACTTGTATGCGCTCATCTTTAGTGCATTATTGTAATCATTGTTTAAACCCTTAGTTCAATTATCTAGTTACTTGCATGGTTACTAAGTCGAGTCATATCATTTGTATATAGTTTTGGGACGATTGGGACTCATGGGTTAAAGTAGTATTTTATGGAGTAACGGGAAGAACGATAAATTCAAATTTCCTTTGTCTACGTAATTAAGTACTACAAGTGTTTTGATCTTTTCAATTCGGGTCAATTAGTGTTAATGAAATATAAAGTCAAGTGTAGGGATGCTTTTATAAATCCCTGATGCGTTCGCACGAGGTTTTAAATTTGTATGCAAGAATTACCGGTTAACTAGGAACACATTCGGGCAAGTATACCCTAGTCAAGTTGTAGTATAGGTTTGGGTAAATCAAGGTCGTCCCAAGAGACTTGGTTGCACTATAAGTGTCGTTTGTATGTTTAAGCAAGTAACAAGTTGATGGTTATGATTGTCACATATCAAACCAACAACAAAAGTAATATAAGAACAAGCAAGTATCAAGACATTCATGGTTATTTCTATCAAACATAATCTCAACAATCATTTCAATAACAAACATATGGAAATATAAAAGTAACAAGGTTTACCCAAAGTATGAATTACAATAGGCAAAGATGAAGTGTAACATATTGGATTTCATAAACACATAACACATCAATAATATGGGGCGTACACTATGAGTTTTAGAGAGATAAAGTAGAGAGTTTTGGGAACTTAGTGAGACAAAGAAAAATGATATTGAAAAGCTCCAACCCTCTACCTTGGGAGGTAGAGGGTATTTATAGTTTCTTACAAGACACGCCTCCTACGGGTTGTGGATCAGGCATACAGTGGGTAAAGACCCGTCCGTCCTCCACGGTGTTACTTAACAAACTACTTATTAACACTAAGTGACTACGACTACGAGCTTTCTAACAATTACATATACTTGAGGTGACCGACTCTTTAACTATCGGATTTTCTAAATCCTATCAATCTCCCCCTAAGAGGAACTTGAGTAGCTTGGGAAGTTTAGTGCAGTGCATCACTGGGTCCATGACGTCTTGTCTTCAATACCGGCGTTACCTTAATAAGCACCAGTAGCATATGTATTGAACCCGGTTTTACGCCTTAAGGTTGAATTAATGGATGGCTATTTCTTTTCACCCTTTTCACATTCAATTCTTTTTCATTCTTCAACCCATTCAGTGCTTACCGAGACTTCATAACTAGAACCTTGTTGGGTTTATTCCAGTTCTAGCTCTGTCTCAGTCGGCACTCTTCCCATATTCTCATTTTTCTCCTTTTTTTATCATACCTAAGGACTCTACACTATCTAGTGGATTGTCCCTGGGTAGATCCCTCAGGCTCTGGCGGGACCGTGGGAACGAATACCTAACCTAACCATCCTTATATCACCATGCATAAAGTAAATTGGTCGGTCTTTTGGTATTGTTCTTCTGCCATTGAAACCAATTGAAAACCATTTGAAAATCAATCAAGGTACTTGTGATATAGAATCAAAGCGTTTTGTACCTTAATTGTTTTTTATATTTTAGAAATGTTCCCCCTCAACATGTGCTTCAAATATTAG
Organism: Chrysanthemum makinoi; assembly: GCA_910596185.1. Lineage (NCBI taxonomy): Eukaryota > Viridiplantae > Streptophyta > Magnoliopsida > Asterales > Asteraceae > Chrysanthemum > Chrysanthemum makinoi. Next base: position 204,348,083 of record OU343224.1, on the reverse strand, counting down.
AAATTGTTTTAGCACATGGAGGCAACAGGAATCTGAAATCTTAGATTAAGAATTAAAGATCCAATCTTTGATTAACATTTTCTAAAATGATCATCATCACTTCCCGATCAAATCTAGTATTTTAAATACTTTGGATAAAACAATTTTGGAAGGATGAGGTTTTCTTATGATTTCTCCCCCTCAGTATGTGCATCGAGATTCGAAAGTGTTTTGCGCATATTAGAGAGAACCTGCACTTAGAGACAAATCAATCACGTTTCAATCCTTTTTGGTTTGAGATAGATGCTCCCCCTTAACATGTGCATGGAAAATTTGAAATCGTTTGGCACATGTAAGGAGGAGATCTTGTTATTATCATTATAAAACCACTTATTGAATTATCAGTTTATATCCAATTTAAATCACAAATTATCCCCCGATCACAATTTTCAAATCCATTGAGATTTGTGATCTCTATTGATTTAAATTTTTTTTGAAAGATTTTGAGGAGAATCGTGACTTGCTTTTAAAATATTTAATTGATAAGGATCAAATTCTGAGACTTTAAACTCCAATGATTAAACATGCTTAAGTATCTTATGAAAACACAACATTAGCCTAGGTCTGGATCCAATTGTACAAAAACATTGTTCTTTTTTATTGTCCAAAATTAGACCTTGCTCGATTACATGCCAATTGTTTGAAAAATAACTTTTTGATTTGATTGAAATCATTCTCCCCCTCAATCAATGACATATGTTGTTGATTGAGTGTTAGAGATTTTGACAAATGATAAGCCCAGATGATTTTCAAAAATATAGTCCGAGTTATTTTCAAAGCAATTTTGTTTTCATTAGATGACAAATATTTTTCAAAAGAATATTTAGAAGGAAAAATATTTGTGAAAGAAACATTTGTCTTTTTGGCAACAAACATTTGTTTTTAGAATCAGAGCATAAGGTTTCAAAAATTAGATTAAGCATGGCTCTGTTCTTTTTTTTTAAACCGTGTTATTGCCTGAAATGACAATAAACCATCATTTTTCTCCATCCCATTCTTTTTTTTTTTTTTTTTTTTTAAGTTTATGTTCATTCGAACTTCATCTAAAGACCTGTGTCATTCTTTGAGTGACAAATCAAAGTCCGTAGATGTTATCGAAGAATAGAAATAGGTGGGAAGGATAATATTTTTGGGCTTTTTCAAAGATTTTCTGATTTTTATAATTTTTGAGATTTTGTATTTTTCTATTTTCTTTTTGTGGGTTTTATAATTTTGTATTTTGCTTTTTGAATAAATATGTACAAAGATGGATGAAGAAAATCTTTTACTCCTCGTCTTCCTCTTGAAGACGTTTGAGTGTTCATTTGTAGACTCTTTAGACCAAGTCGTGGAAGAATAAACTCAAAACGTTCTCTAAGAAGAGCTTTGGTGAAGATGTCACTAAGCGATATTCAGTTCTCGCAAGTAGAGCTCAACCACACCTTTCTCCACTTGTTCCCCGATAAAATGATCTTTGAATGTCGATATGCTTTGCTCTTGAGTGTTGAACATTATTGCAGCAGAGAGCAATGGCACTTTTGTTATCACAGTACAGAGGAACTTTGTTGAATACAAAGCCATAGTCAGATAATTGAGATCTCATCCATAATACTTGATCACAACAAGATGACATGGCTATGTATTCAGCCTCTTCGAGGATATGGAATTACTCATTTGTTTCTTTGAAGACCAGCTCACAAGCTTATCACCAAAAAACTGAGCACCTCCTGACGTGCTTCGACGTGTATCTTGACACCCTGCGTGGTCAACATCTGCATAGGCTGTTAGTGACATACCGGTGTCCTTTTGGTACCAAAGTCCCATGTTGATGGTTCCTTGGAGATACCGAAAGACCCGTTTAAGCGCTTCAAGGTGCTTTTTGGTAGGCTTAGCCTGGTATCTAGCACACATGCATACATCGAACAGAATGTCGGTCTCTCGGAAGTAAGGTACATCAGGGATCCAATCATACTACGATATTTTGTTTGGTCAACCATGATCCCTGAGTGGTCCTCATCCAGTTTAGTACGCTCCACCATGGGAGTGTCAACAGGGTCACAAGAATCAAATCCAAATTTCTTTAGGATTTCATTTGCATATTTAGATTGATTGATAAAAATGCCTCCGAGACTTTGTGAAATTTGTAATCCCAAGAAAAATGACATTTGTCCCATCATTGACATTTGAAATTTGGAGCCCATCTCCTTAGAAAAACGGTCACATTCATTGGGGTCAGTCGAGGCAAAGATAATATCATCAACATAGATTTAAACATGAATTAAGTGTTTGCGACTTTCGAATGAACAATGTGGATCAACGGCTCCTTTCTTTGAATCCATTAGATAGAAGAAACTTTGATAGTGTGTCGTACCATGCCCTTGGAGCTTGCTTCAAACCGTAAAGGGTCTTCTTCAAGCGATAGACATGAGTAGGATGCTCTGGATTCACGAAACCTTCAGGCTGGCTGACGTATACAACCTCTTTCAGATCTCCATTAAGAAAAGCAGTTTTTACATCCATCTGATAGACTACTGATAACGCTACACGCGTCGTTCGGGGTAAAAGGAACTTCCTTTTCTTCGAGCAAGTTTTATAACACCCTAGGCAGTGAACCTAATCGTTGTAGTGTAGTATTAGGGTAAGCCACGGGTATTGATATCGTTCTCTAGGGGAATAGTGTCATTAGGCTGAAGTGTATGTCGATTTAAGTCTAAAGGTGAGGGATGATTATTTTTGTATTTTTATATTTTATGAAATGGAAAGGTACGAATCTCGAGGTTTGGATTTGGGGGTTGGTATTTCTACCGATTACTCTACTTATCTAATTATCTAATCTAAGGTGTATGTAGTCTATGTCTAATTATTGTGTGCTCGTATGATAGTTTAAAGATGTGTTTACTTAGGTTTTACTACTCCTTAATTATCTCCTATTGGTGGTTGAATTGTCACGTCCTTATTCTTAGTTGCGTTGTGTGTCTAAAGTTGTAAGGTATGCGTTTCTCCCTAACTCTTTGAACTTACCAAAGGGTCTCGTCTACAAAACCCACTAGGGATAATAAACTCTTACTCTAAGGCACTCTTTGGATGGTTTAGCTTACAACTACTCAAGGAGTTATATTCTAAGGTTCACAAAGATTTAATCAAGCATTAAGTACACAACGAATGACATATCGCATTACTAGATCATTAACAAACTAAGATAAGAGACAACCAATCAATATTCAATAATTAAGTTTCATATTCCCTAAGCAAACACAAAAGTAAATTAGCCGGACATGGAGAACATGCAAGCATACATACAAAAAATCGAAGACATAATTGTATTAATGAAGTAAAGCACTTATCTTGATGTAAGATAGGGTTTGGAACCTAAAATCTTGTACAAGACAGCCTTGGTTCGGTTTAGGTTTTTACTCCAAAAGACTACACATAAATACTGAAAAGTTCGGATTCTATATATAAGATTACACATGCGACGGCGTCACCTTATGTTTTGTGGCGCGTCGGATCGCCGTCATTAGGGTTTCGTCTTGGCCACGTTAGACTTGCGACGGCGTCACCTTGTGATTATGACGCCGTCCTCTTGCTTCTAACGCCGTGCGGATTGAATCTAGGCCGTCCGAGTTGCGACGGCCTACTCTTTTATAACTTGACGTCGTCACTTGAAAATAAGAGTTTTGGCTTCTGTCCCGTCACAAATTCTTCCGACGGCGTCGCAAGATAAGCGATGGCCGCGTCACCTTGTTTTTTCAGCAGTTGGAGTGTCTCGATTCTTGACTTTGGCCATTTTCTTCATATATTCGCACCTTTTCATCCAAATAAGTGCCATTCAGACAATTTGCCTTCAAGAGACCTAAAAGTGAAAAGGAACGATATTAAGTAATAACAGATACAAAAGTGATCAAATAAGGGCTTAAATGACTCCCCAAAAAGGTACATTTTAAAACCTTATCAAATATCCCTACACTTGGTATTTGCTTGTCCTCAAGCAAATGTGCTTTTAGCTAATTAATTTATAAGTTAGGGGTCATGAAGCATTGGTTTAAAACAGTCCACAACACATATAAGCCCCGCAAAAGTCATAACAAGCACATAAATTACATACTAGCACCTCACATGGGGTGTTTGGATACTCACATCTCTCGGGTGTATATGAAATATAACAAGTTGGAAATGGAAGATAAACACTTATTAACCGGTCCTAGTACATAGATTACCATAGGCTTGAGAATAGATCAAACCTCCATCGCTTTGGCGTAAGCACCTAGGAAAGACTATCAAAGAGGTCTTTAAAGGGTTGTAACGTTAGGCTTACGGTAGGGAAACAAAGGGTTTGGTGGGATAGGCTTTTTAGTGGTGGCAAGTCAAAAATCTCTATGTTAAATGCATACGAAGAATGGCGTTGCTAAGCCAAGACTCGACACTCTAGACTCTAGCTAACTGAAACAAACAAACATAAATTTAAAGGATAGATGTAGGATGGTAGCCCGTATATTATTATTATTATTTTTTTAACACTCTATTTTTTTCTTTTCTCTTTTTTCAATTTTTTTTTTCTTCGATTTTTTTTTCATACACTTTTACTCTATCATCCTCTACGGTAACATCAAAATGATAGGGATTTATAGGCACATCCCTACACTTGAGTTTTTATTACTCTAACACTAATTTGACCCGAATTGAAAAGATAAAAAACACTTGGGGTATGTTATTACGCAAATAAGGGAATTTAACGTTCCCTTCCAATCTTTTTATAAACTTTAACTTTTTCCCATGAGTCCCAATCGTCCCAAAACTGTGTACAAAGGATATGACTTGACTTAGCAACTCATGCAAGCAACTAGATAATTGAACTAAGGGTTTAGGGTGATAACAATAATGCACTAAAAGTGAGTGCATACAGGGTAGGCTAAGGCGATTTTGGTGTATATTTGGGGGTGGGGTGTAAACAATGCTCTTCATTGATATTCTGGAAAAACCAAAACATCACGAGAACCGCGAAAAGGATAGGCTCTGAGGGTTAACTAGGGGTATCGTGTACTAAAGATGAGTACAACGCAAAGGGTGTGGGGAATTACTCAACCGATGTGGAAGAAGTAATTATATTACGGGTATCAAACAAGGGTTATCCTAATGCCTCTTATCATTTAGTTATTCCTAACTACACAAGTGTAGTCTTACTAGCGATCTCGGAATGCATCACAAAACAAGTTCTAGAATCTATTATACTACCGGTTCACACTCTAAGCATTAAAGATGAATGCTTTTAATTCCTACTAATCTATGGGTGATCCTCACATTTTGGGTGGAATTTAGGTGGTAAAGCGTTTTTGTGCTAGTCATGCAACTTCCTATCCGTGAGACGCTTTTGTTAAAACTAATGGCCCACTCCTATATGTCATGAAAAATTAAAAATTTGATGCCAAAATTACCCTAACCGACATTTTCTCATGGTTTATTACACAAATACACTTGGACAAAGCAAATAATCAAGGATAAGCATAGTTTCAAAGTTCCCGTTTTATTTTCCCTCCCTACACTTAAACTGAACATTGTCCCCAATGTTCCCCGAAAGTATCAAAGTTATGATAATGGAAGGTAATGAAAAACGAAAGAAACTAATACTCCCCCGATTAGCTCGGTAGGATCCGTATGTGAAGTAGTGGTTAAATCCTTTCCAAGAAGAATGTGTGCGTGAAAAGCTTCTTCCAATCTTTTGTTTCTTCTTCTTAATAAATGAAACATGCACATTTGAAGAAAACAAAGCGAAACATTAAGTAAAATCGGCGGTAATAATATATATAAGACTCTACTAAACTAGGATATAATGCTTGTGGAATGGATGTTTACAGAATTTCCGGAAAATTAAGACCTGGAAAATTCCAAAATTTATAAGTAGCTCAGAAAACGAGAAAAAAGTAATATGTTGTTTTACTCCTTCCGACGCCGTCAGTTGCAATCTGACGCAGTCAAAGGTTATCCTGACAAAAGCTGGTCTGCGATTTTCAAAAATTAGAAAATTTACATCTTTAGAATCTGGAAAAATTTCTGCAAAACATCCATTATGACTCGATACAAGCATTTGACTCGAACAAACACACATATATATCTTTTAATGAATTGTTATTCTCATGTTTATGTTTCTTTTGAAAACGTGTGTAATCCTCCCTACACTTATCCCTTATGTAAAATACCTTTATATGTAATTAAGACGAGGTTAAAGACAAAATAAAGCATTTTCACAAATTTAAACATGAGAATTAACAATCAATAAAAGATATACGACACACAAATAAAAAGGAAAAGGAAAAACACATGGGTTGCCTTCCAAGAAGCGCTTGTTTTTGTTCGAGTCACGAGCCTGACTATACCCTTATTTAACAGATAAAGGGAAGTTTCCCTACACTTAAGTTTAAGTGCGGGTGATAGTAGCGATACACACCCTTAGGGTGGAAATTTGTTACGTGAGGAGAGGTGATGGGTGATTTATATGCTCAAAGGAGTGTGCTTCATTCATTATAACCTTACCTAAGTCTATTGGTGTAGCGGGTGAATCAAATATCTCTCCTAAAATGGATCATCTTCTATCAACTTCAAAAGATTCTTAGTTAAGGATCCATCTTGACCTAATAAAACCGGTTTAAACCCATAGTGTTTCTTGTTATCAACCATGAATGGGTGATATAAGTGTGTAAGGTCATGGGTTACTCCTATATTAGCTTTCACTCTATATGGCCTAGAGTCTACCACCTTTATCAAGCAACTACCCGGACTATATGTTTTGATGGGTGGATTGGGGCCTAATTCAATTCCAAGATTCACATCTAAAGACGGAAAATTGGGTAGGGTTTTTGGTTGAGGCTCCGGTTCATCAAAATTAGGAACTTCCCTAGGACTTAGAGAGAGGTCATGACAACAAGCATCTAAACCTACATTCTCTAGTGGCGTTTGGTCCAAAGGTTCTATATCAATTGGGGTTCCTATAGTCTCTTCTACTTCTTCCGGGTAAGTTATAGGCGATGTGTGTTCCTCAAGTGATGGTAGGGCTTGTGGGCTTGGGGTTTCCACCTTATTTTCCATTATATCTAGATCTCCTAAATGTTCATCATGTGTTTTAGTATGATCTAACCCCAAATACACTCCTAAGCATGTCAAATCCTTCTTTGGCCATTTCAAATTCTTGGTCCGATTCATATGAATCATTCTCAAAAATTTGATCACTATGTTCTATTTGTATAAAGGATTCCTCACGTGTGTCATATGTTTTGAAATCTATCCCACACATGCAACTAAGTATTTTGACATCAACCATCTCACAATCTTGTTCGGGTTTAGGTTCCATGTTCTTAAGAACTAGGTCTTTTTTATCATGGTGCCTAAGATCATTTAACTGATATTTTATGCATAGGAGGCTTTTGAAATATTCTCGGATGGTATCACTATAAGGAGTTGATCCTGACAACGATCGTTGAATAGAAGCCACACAAGCACAAAATATATCAAATCCATCTAACCTTACACCCGTCTCCTTTTGGATATCTCTAAGTTCACTCACAAATTCATTAGAATAATAAAAACCAAACCAATCTGCGAACTTCAATTGTTCCTCATTTGTTAATGATTCAAATGCAACTTCACTTGCCATAGTGACAAATGAAAAGGGTTTTACGAACACAAACACAAAGAAGGGGATAGACTACAAGGAAGCTAATAAAAAAAAATCTCACTTGATAGGAATCTTGTGAGTAGACCTAAACGAGATATAAATCAAACCTAAACAATAACTATTCCCCGGCGAAAAACTTGATAACGCTACACGTGTCGTTGGGGTCAAAGGAACTTCCTTTTCTTTGAGCAAGTTTTATAACACCCTAGGCAGTGAACCTAATCGTTGTAGTGTAGTATTAGGGTAAGCCACGGGTATTGATATCGTTCTCTAGGGGAATAGTGTCGTTAGGCTGAAGTGTATGTCGATTTAAGTCTAAAGGTGAGGGATGATTATTTTTGTATTTTTATATTTTATGAAATGGAAAGGTACGAATCTCGGGGTTTGGATTTGGGGGTTGGTATTTCTACCGATTACTCTACTTATCTAATTATCTAATCTAAGGTGTATGTAGTCTATGTCTAATTATTGTGTGCTCGTATGATAGTTTAAAGATATGTTTACTTAGGTTTTACTACTCCTTAATTATCTCCTATTGGTGGTTGAATTGTCACGTCCTTATTCTTAGTTGCGTTGTGTGTCTAAAGTTGTAGGGTATGCGTTTCTCCCTAACTCTTTGAACTTACCAAAGGGTCTCGTCTACAAAACCCACTAGGGATAATAAACTCTTACTCTAAGGCACTCTTTGGATGGTTTAGCTTACAACTACTCAAGGAGTTATATTCTAAGGTTCACAAAGATTTAATCAAGCATTAAGTACACAACGAATGACCTATCGCATTACTAGATCATTAACAAACTAAGATAAGAGACAACCAATCAATATTCAATAATTAAGTTTCATATTCCCTAAGCAAACACAAAAGTAAATTAGCCGGACATGGAGAACATGCAAGCATACACACAAATAATCAAAGACATAATTGTATTAATGAAGTAAAGCACTTATCTTGATGTAAGATAGGGTTTGGAACCCTAAAATACTGTACAAGGCAGCCTTGATTCGGTTTAGGTTTTACTCCAAAGACTACACATAAATCTGAAAAGTTCGGATTCTATATATAAGATTACACATGCGCGGCGTCACCTTATGTTTTGTGGCCGGTCGGATCGCCGTCATTAGGGTTTCGTCTTGGCCATGTTAGACTTGCGACGGCGTCACCTTGTGATTGTGGCCGATCCTTTCTTCGACCGGCGCCGTCGGATTGAATCTAGGCGTCGAGTTACTGACGGCCTACTCTTTTATAACTTGCGTCCGTCACTTGAAAATAAGAGTTTTGGCTTCTGTCCGTCACAAAATCCTCCGGCCGGCGTCGCAGATAAGCGATGACACCGCCACCTTGTATTTTCAGCGGTACTGGAGTGTCTCGATTCTTGACTTTGGCCATTTTCTTACATTATATTCACTTTTTCGTCCAAATAAGTGCCATTATAGCAATTTGCCTTCAAGAGACCTAAAAAGTGAAAAGGAACGATATTAAGTAATAACGGATACAAAAGTGATCAAATAAGGGCTTAAATGACCCCTCGAAAAGGTACATTTTAAAACCTTATCAACTACCATGTTCTTACTAGCAGCGTTAGCCAAGAAGATTACGATTGCCTCAATCCGTGCAACTGGAGCAAATGATTCTTCAAAGTCAATACCATCTTCTTGACGGTATCCTTTCGCAACTAGTCGAGCCTTGTTCTTTAGCACATCACCATGCTCATCAAGTTTTACTTTGAAGATCCATTTTAGAGCAATGATCATAGCACGGTCGAGGGCGGTACTAATTCCCATACATCAAGTCGATCAAACTCATGAATTTCTTCTTGCATGGCATTGAACCCGGTATCCTCGGTCATGGTGCATTTAACATCCTTTGGTTCGACCTTAGATAGTCGGGGTTGAAGAAGCACCACAAGGCATCGTTTCAAGTTGTTTACCGATGGATCTTTGGGACGAGAAGGGTTCCCAATGATGTTGTCCAATGGATGGTCATGTGTCCATTTTCTAAGGTGCTTATGTGGTTGTTGTTGAGGGCTGAAGTAGCGAGTTTGGATCTCCTAATGAAGATGGTTCGAAGTTGGTTCGGAGAAAATATGTTCTCAAATGGAGCATCTTCGGGAGTAGCAAAAGGGTTATCTTCATCATAATTTGCAGCTTCATTTCCATGATGTACAGCTGAAGATTGAGGATTTGAGGATGACGATGAGTGATATCATTTACCGGCGCTTCTTGAACAGAGTCATTGTCTGATGGATTATCTGTGTTGATTGGATTAGAAGCCATCTGTTGATGATGTAGAATGATCATTAACAATGGGTTCATAATATTCATCAAACATTGGATCAAACAGTTTCTTCAAATCTTCTTCAGAAGGAGGTACATATGGAAGTGCAGGTGAGGGATTCGTACAGAGGAACGATAGGACTACAAGATAAATGTTGAGATGCGGGTCCAGAACTTGATTGTCCTGGAGCCATTTGCTCAGACAGCTCATCGAACGTGACGTTAATTGTTTCCATGATATATCGGGTTCTTTTATTGTAGATTCGGTAACCCTTCCAGTTTGGTGCATAACCAACAAAAACTCCAATGTCCGCCTTAGCTCCTAACTTTCCTAAGTCTTGACCATCATTCGTTGGATAGCATAAGGCACTAAAAACACGAAGGAAAGATAGATCTGGTTTTCGGTGGTGGACAAGTTCGTAAGGAGTCTTTCCATGAGAGGTGTGAATAAGAGAACGGTTTTTGGTGTAGCAAGCAAGTGGCAATGGCCCGCCAAGAGAAACATTGGAACCTTTGAGAAAATCAGGCATAGTCCTTGCGGCAAATTTCGACAGAAGAGTCCGATTTCTTCTTTCAACTACACCGCTTACGTTGAGGAGTACGTGGAACACTTCTTTGATGGCTGATTCCAATGCTTTCATAGAACTGACTTAGTTCTTTGTTAACAAACTCAGTTCCATTGTCTGTTCGGATAATTCTGACAGTTTTATTAAGTCGAACCTATAGCTGTTTAATAAGTTTGATGATGACATCCGAGTTTCATCCTTTGACCTCAAAACCTAACCCAAGTAAACCGAGAATAGTCATCAACCGACTAACACATATTTCTTCCGCTTATAGTTTGCACTCTCATGGTTCCGCACAAATCCATATGAAGAGTATGAAGAACTTCCATAGCGAGTTTGCGTGTTTGGGTTTATGGGCATATTTCTTGCTTTTCCCAATTGGCATCTTTGAACAAAGATGATCTTTTTCATACTTCAATGCGGGTAAACCTCTTACGAGGTCCTTTCTAGACAAATCATTTATGGTTCCGAAGTTCAAGTGATTGAGACGACGATGCCATAACCATGACTTTGTTTTAGAGGCCTTTGATAACAAGCAAATTGGAGAAGACTTCATCATATCTTCGATAGAGATGGTGTACAAGTTTGTTCCACGTTTTCCTCTTAAAAGTTCTACACCATCAAGTTCTCTAACGAAACAAGTATGTTTTCTAAAGGCTACTTCTAGATCGGAATCAGCAGTGTTATTGATCAGAAAACAAATTATGACCAAGACCTTCAACATAATATACCCGGGAAATTACACTATCACCAACCACATAATCTCCATAACCCATAATTGCCCCAAAATGGTCGTTCCCGAATCTAACAGTCCTGATAAATTTAGGGCACAACTCTTAAAGGTATAGTTCTACCAGTAGGCATCCATTTCCTAATGGGCATTGATCAAGATAATTTAGGGCACAACTCATTAAGATTAAATTTATGGCCAGTAGGTATCCATTGATAACCTACATTACTAAATTTTCTTCCTGTTGGTTTCCAATGTTTTCTCGCCCTCTTCCACCTTGGTTTTCTGACCTTCTTATCCCGTTTTCTAGTGTTAACATTTTTTACCGGAGATTTGACAGCATTACTCAAATCATTCACAACGCATTCATGATTAATACCAGAAATCAAGCATTCATTACATATTTTGCAAGTAGTAGCAGAATTCGAATTAATTACAGTAAGCTTATAGCTAATACTAGAATCAACACGATTTGTCTTATTCAACACAAACACAAACTTATTGGTCCTAGGGAGGTCTTCTACTTTCTTCCATTGATCACTCTTAGCTTGCGAGGTCCTATCTTGCTTTGTATTGCCTGGAGGCTTTGACCTACTTGCCTTAGTGTCAACATTACTCAGTAGAAGGAATGATGGGAACATTAGTTGGTTTTGCTACCTTTTGCGTTCTGCTCTAGAAGTCTTTGGGATCTGGAAGTACTCAGGCACATCAAAGTTCACATGTTTAACTTTAGGCGAGAACAAGGCATAATGACTTTATCTTTAGTACAAAAGGATTTAGGGCATGTTGCTCTTAAACATTCTAAAAGCTCCTGAGATCGTTTGGCATATAAGCATGCATACCTAACTTCTATCAAGTGGTTTATTTATGCTATCCTCTTCGACAATCTCACGGAGGCATTCTAGACTATCCTTAAGATACGAAAAATATTCTTGACACACTCGTTCATTATTTCTAAGATGAGGGGAATATACTTCTGATCACGACATACTTAGAATCCATGAGATGCCTTTGATACACAATTCTCATCACGACAAGTGGCATTTTCCTTTAACGACTTTTGATTCTCAATTTCCTTTTGTAAAGAAGTTATTTTTCATTGTTCTTGTCACGAGTGACTTTCATTGAATCATATAACTCTTTAAAGTATAGTTTAACTTTTCATTTTCATTTTCAAGAAAGCATCATTTTCTTGTTGTAAAACATTAATGATGTTTTGAAGATGAAAGTTTTGAGAATTCTGATAATCTAAAGGAGGAGGCATTTGGGAGCCATTCACATTATTCTTATCACCTTTCAATTGTGAAATTTGGGTTTTCAATCTTTTGATCGTGTTACAATCCAAATCAATTGTTCATCACGTTTGCTTATTTCAAAAACTGTATCAAACTCAGGAGCATCCGAGGATGTCTTGACATTTGTGGTTTTAATATTTTCTTTGAGATGTTGATATTTTAATTGCAAAGCAAGATGTTCAACTTTCAATTTATAAAAATGTTTGACCAGTTATCATGATCATCCTGTTCAACTTTATCATGCAATTTTGAATTTGTGGTTTCAAGCTCAATGACACGATCATGAGAAACTTTTAATGCAACAGTTAATTCATGAAATTGAGACGCAAAATGATAATATAATAATTCGTAACAGTCTTGAGCAACACATTGAGAGATAAAATTATCATTAATGATGTGCAGATTCTTTATCTCAATTTCATTACTCTTAAGCTCACGCGTTCATACATACGACCTCAAATTCCATATCATTAAACATCTTTTTTCATTTCTTTAATCTCTGTGTCCATTCCCTTTTGAAGACTCTCAAATTGTTCTTTAAGTTGTTTAAAGAAAGGCATGACCTCAGTTAAATAGAATTCTTTATTTTGTTCAAAACCCCTTTCCCTTGAGTTATCCCAGTGGGTGTGATTCTCTTCTTACACGTTTTCTCAAAATCAACAAATAGTTGGTAAACTACATAAAAGTGATTAAGGTCTTGCTATTAGTGGGAAGATTTCTAGGCACTAAATGCATTGGTGAATTTGGAGGATACACAAAGGGTTGGAGGCAATTTCAACAAGGGGGATTCTTTGTAACAAGATTATCTGCCTTTTGCTTATCTATATATTTCTTCCAGAAAACTTGTTCAGGGGTTAGTTGAGTTTGAGGTTTAAACATGTTCAAGGAAATCCAGTTTTCCTTAGTGTAATCATGGGGTTTATACGTTATATTATACTTTGTACACTTAGGATCATATAACTTCTTTGCCATTTTCACCCTAGAAGCTTCTTCAAATTTTCTATCCTCATCAGTGCATCCTATACATGATGGTGTTTGCCTAGGCTTAAGAATCTCATTACCATCATAGACTACCTTTTGTGCAGCTCTAGCAACTTTTCCATACTCGGGATTCGGTACCTCTACAAGGGGAATGCTATGTTTATCGCTTAAGACTCTATGTTTAGTGATCATGTGAGCAGTCTGAATGGTGTTCCCTTGTATGTACAGTTTGTTTTTCAAAGTTTTTAGGTTGGAAAAGTCATTCAAAAGTTTTGATTCCTTAGCATTAAATTCTTGTTTAAGCACTTTTACATTTTCTTGAAGTTCTTGCTTTTGCTACAAGTTTTAGTAAGCTTTTCTTGTAAGGAGTTTAACTCTTGTTTTAACATTTCTTCCCTAATATTACTTTTTCTAATGATATCGTATTTGGTTATCCATCTCCTCGCCACGGTGGTCAATTCAAACTTATACGTTGTTCATAAATGGCAACTTGTTCCTTATAGGCATTAAGTTAAGAGGTTATGGAATCATCGAGGGGCACATGCAAATATTCATCAAAAACATAGTCATCATTGGTGAAGATGCATCACTTGATACATATTCACTTCCATCTTGCTTACATATTGATCATATGGGACAATATTGCTATTACCCATATTTTCAATATATGATTCAATAATTTCAGTTGATTGTACTTTGTCATGCATCTTTTGCACATCAACCTCATCGTATAGTTTTAATACCTCTGAGTTGATAGATTCCCTTGAAGGATTGGCCTGTTTTGGTGTAAAAGCCCTTGGAGTTACCATTGGTGAGATACTAGCGATGAGGATGGTCTGGGCAGTTGGTTCATCATCAACATCTGAATCAAATGCATCACAATCTGCAACTTGAAATGCATTGGGATTGTTGACCCATACCGTGACCGGCTGTTCATCACATCGCATCATAAGTTCTAGCATTTCCTCGAGGGAATAGTAATTCTTCCTCATTCAACACAACTCCATTGTCTTGAGCTTGCACAGCAGACAAAGATCTTGTCCCTGAAGTACTCTGCATTTTGTGGACGTTTAGGAAGAGTGCAATTCTTTGCGATGTGACCTTCTCCACCACAGTTGTAACACTTGATTGGCTTTGCTTGACCCTGAGCCATGTTCCTTCCACGATTCTGATTACCCACATATCCACCACCACACAAAGGCATTCCCATATCCGGCACCAACATTCCCATATCCAGACCAACATTCCTTGTTCATTATGTGGAAGGTATGCATTCTGTCTTCCTTGCACATTTTGCACCGCTACCTTTCCATCTTTAACCATAGCATGATTGTGAAGATTGGATGCGCCTGAGGTGATTTTGGTGTGTGGGGTGAAGTTCAAGTTAGCTGACCATTAAAGCCGCTTGATTGACAATTTGTTCCATGAATGTGTCTCGATTTGGAGGCTTATACCTCGGATCCGGAATGAGTTTGTGATTACCATTTCCAGTAGGTATGACTTGAGATGCTTTGGTAGTTATTCCTACATTAGTGTCGAATGCAGTTGAATCATTTGAAGAGCTTGCATTTCTAGCATTGTTGTTGAACTTTTCAAGGATCATCCGTTCAAACACAAAGATGCTTCTTATTTTGGACCAAATAAGCATACAATTGCTCATAATTGGTGTTCCTCAAACCTTTGTTTAGCTTGGCTAGTATGACAAATTTGTGCCATTCTGGATTCATGTTGTTCACAAACTTTGAATTGAGCTGAATATTTGGCATTGTCATTTTGATATTCCTCATCTCATTTACAAGCTTGTGGAATCTTACATGATAATCAGTAACACTTTCCCCTGGATTCATCTTAAAGTTCTCAAAGTCATCATACAGCTTGAGATTCCACTGCTTCTTTAGTCAATTCGAACCGAGAGAAAACATCTTAACATTGTCCCATACGCCTTAGCTTCGCGTTGTGATTGATCAACTTGTAAATGTCCTTAGGTAAACCCTGAAGTATGATGTTTGAAGCCCCGATGTGCATACGATCGTATCTCTTCTTCTCCTTATCAGTAAGTTCATCATACGTCTTTGGTCTATCCAATCCTAATATCACCGAACCATCATCAGCAGTTTCAAGAATGTCTCACGGTAGTCTCAACTTGATAAGGTCCTTCATCAATTGACTTAAGTATGTTAACCCCATTTTCTTTTCCTAAGCAATACAGTCTGATTCTTTGAGCCCAAGAGTCATAGTCGGTTCAGTCCAACATAGGAGGACGAGTGTCGATCCCGCAGCTTGTATGTCATCGAAGAATGAAGAAGTGATTGTAGACATGATTACGATTCTACGGATTTCACAACTCTTTGATTAAACCGGAAAATAGATTCTTTCACGGGATTTTACTAAATCAAGAGAAAACCGTAAATCGTAACACGAAGAAACAATAAGTCTCAAAAGACAAATCGCACACTTGACTCCCAAATCGCTTAAACGACAAATCGCTTAAGCAGACAAATCGCTAAACAGACAAATTTCTTAAACATAAAAATCGCTTAAACAGACAAATCGCTTAAACAGACAAATTGCTTAAACAGAAAAATCGCTTAAACAAACAAATCGCCTAAATAGACAAATCGCTTAAACATACAAATCGCTTAGTACACAAGTACAACCACTACTTAGTCCTTTCTTGTCGTTTTGTCTAAATAGACAAATCGCTTAGTGCACAAATCGCTTCAATAAGCAATCTCTCTAGAGACAAATTGCATAAAAACTGGGACAAATCGCATACAAGAAAACATGTCCGAGACACAAATCGCTTAACATAAACTTTCTAAAACACCACTTTTCAATCCAAAAACAACCCAACCACGATGATTCAAGCCTTCCAAATCAAAACCTAAACACATATAATGATTCTAAACACAAAAGTACTATCCAAATCCAAACTTTAACACTAGAAATGATCCAAATGATGAAAAATACTCTAAACTCATTCAAACCCAAAAATCTTATGAAAACCACTAGAAATCCAAGAACATGAAAGATGAATGATCAAACCATGGCTCTGATACCATTTGTAACATATTGGATTTCATAAACACATAACACATCAATAATATGGGCTTATACACTATGAGTTTTAGAGATAAAGTAGAGTTTTGGGAACTTAGTGAGACAAAGAAAAATGATATTGAAAAGCTCCAACCCTCTACCTTGGGAGGTAGAGGGTATTTATAGTTTCTTACAAGACACGCCTCCTACGGGCTGTGGATCAGGCATACAGTGGGTAAAGAACCGTCCATCCTCCACGGTGTTACTTAACAAACTACTTATTAACACTAAGTGACTACGACTACGAGCTTTCTAACAATTACATATACTTGAGGTGACCGACTCTTTAACTATCGGATTTTCTAAATCCTAACATGAAGGATTATAGCAACCTTCAAGACTCCAATTGACTAAAATAGTTCTACCAAGCCAGAAAATCATATCCAAACGCCTTCATCAGCCCTTGAGCACACTACACGAATTTGGCAGAGGTTTGAGGTCTTTTGGGGAAGAGAAGTTGGTGGAAATTCATCCTTATGGGTGGAGGATCGAATAATTGGTGGAAATTCGTCCTTAAGGGTGGAGGATCGAATTTCACACCTTTGGGGTGAAGAGATTGAGAGTGGGTGTGTTCTCTCAAGTTAGGGTTGCTCTCAAGGTGGAAATTCGTCCTTAAGGGTGAAGGCTCTAATTTCACACCTAGAGATAGAGTGGTGGTGGTAGGAGAGGTGTGAGAGAAGTTCTCTCAAGTTGTGGTGCATGAAATGAGGTTGCAAAGGCCTCTATTTATACTACTTCCAAGGCTTAGAGTATTAAATGTTGAACTTGGCCTCCAAGGAGCTTGGGAGGGACTAGAATACATGTAGGAAGGACCTAGAATCGTTTTGGACAAGTTTGGAGTCTTAGTGATGAAGAAATGGTTGTCCAGGGCTTCCAACCCAAACATTCGGCACCTTGTCAAAATTCGGCCGATCGGGTGTCTTCTGATAACCTCGGCCGACTTAAAACGGCCATTGCAGGGCATAACCGATCGGCTAGAGCTTTTTGACAGAAAATGACAAGCACCAAAGTTGTAGATCTTTCTCTTAGCTTTCCGTGGCCATGAACGGGGTCAAAGCGAGTCCGTATGCAAAAGTTATGGCCAAAATGGTGAAGGTGTGTCCGAACGACGAGGCTTCCAATATTTCTTCGTTTAAGCTTCTTGTCTTCATTTCTTTCTCGTTTTCCTTCTTGAAATTTATTCTTGAGTCTTTGGACCACTATCTTGATGACTTTATCTTCTCGAATATACTTCACAAGTCTTGCTTTTTAGAATTCTTCAGTATATGGAGAAATCTTGTGTTTTACTTCTTTTTCCGTCTTTTTCTCCACTTTCCTGTACTTGGCTACAAATGAACTAGCATACGCACTTTTATGCGATTAAGTAACAAAAGCATATGATTATAGCCAAATAACATATATAAAAGTACGGATAACGCTACTATAAACATGTACAATTTGAGCGTTATCAATCCCTTTATTTTGATGTTATCTTAGAGGATGGTAGAGTTAAAAGGTTTAAAAAAAAAGAAAAACAGTTAGCCAAAAAAAAAAAAAAAAAAAAAACACGTTGACTATCCTCCTACATCTATCTTTATGTTTTATGTCTTTAAGTTTATATCTTTTTGATTTTGTTTCAAGTTGTTATCTAGTGTTAGTGAGTCGAGTCTTGGCTTAGCAACACCATATTTTACATGCTTGTAACATAAGATTTTTGACTTGTCACCACTAAATATCCCCTTATCCAACAAAACCCTTTACTTCCCTACCATAAGCCTAACATTACAACCATTTGTAAAGACCTCTTAGATAATTCCTAGGTGCTTACGCCAAAATGGTGGAGGTTTGATCTATTCTTAAGCCTATGGTAATCTATGTACTATGACATTTAGTGAGTGTTTATCTTCCATTCCTTACATATTATATTTCATATAAACCGAGAGATGAGAGAATCCAAACATTGTGGCGCTTGTATTTGTTGTAAACTCTTTTAAACCAATGCTACATGACCCCTAACTTATAAATTGATTGGCCAAAAGCACACTTGCATGAGGACAAACAAATTCCAAGTGTAGGGATATTTGATAAGGATTTAAAACATACGTTTTTAGGGAGTCATTTAAGCCCTAAATCGATACATTTTATATCCGTTACTACTTAAAACCGTTCCTTTTCACATTTTAGGTCTTTTGGAAGCAAAATGTTGGAATGAATCATATTTGGACGAAAAAGAGTGAAAACATGAAGAAAATGGCAAATTCAAGATCCAAGGCTGTTTTACAAGCCTGAAGGCGTCCCAACCCAAAGGGCGACGCCGTCTCTGGGACGCCGTCCCTAAGGAAGTTTTCTAATTAGATTGCACGCGACGACTCAGATGAAAATTTGGTTCTAAAGCATGACGGCTTCACGCCTTAATCCAGAAGGGTGTCTCCCTTAGTTTCTTCACCAGACGTCCAAGAACCATTCCAAGACGACGTCCCTTATAAAGACAGATGGTGTCACACTCCTCGACTGACTTCGTCCCAACGATGACTTGGCCCAAAAGAAACCCTAAAGAAGGCGGCTGACGGGCGGCGTCACTAAGAAAAAAGCGGCGTGTCGCGAATTTGTAAATCTATATATAGAATTCGATTTTTCTGCATTTAGTGTGGTAGAATTTTGGAGAGAAAACCCTAGTTCGTGTGTAGTCCGACTTGGACAGTATTTCAGGGTTCCAAACCCTTCTTTACATCATAAGATACGTTTGTTAATCCATATTATCACCATGTTTATATGTTCAATTGTTTGTGTGTATGCATGCTTATCTATCATGAGTATCTAAATTACTATTGTTTTTGCTTAGATCTATGAAACCTAGTTGTTAATTATTGTTAGGTTGTCTCTTGTCTTAATGGTTGACACTAGAGTAAGGAAGTCTGGCTTCTTCTTTAATTGTTGCGAGGTTGAACGTCCTAAATAGCATAAAGCTTGAGGGTGCACTTGAGGCATCGTTTTGTTTATTGCGTGAGTTGTAGCTTTAGGATAATAAAGTATTCGGGGGAGATACTACGGTACTTGGCGATCCCAGATAGTCTAGAGGAGAGTTACAATTCATAGAACTAGGGAATTAGGCACCCCTTATAACCACACGAAATACAACGCACCAATTAAGATGATGATGTGACAATTCAACCGACCAATAAGAGATAACTAGGGAGTAAGAACATCTAAGTAAACACACATTTAATCATCATAAGAACACATCATTCAATACATAGCCTATTTTTTCCTTTTCATTAGTTTAATTAGTCATTAGTTTAATTAAGTAGTAATTAAAATTGGTAGAAGTACCACCCCCACTCCTATACCCAGAGGTATTTACTTGATCTTTAAAAAACATAAAAAGACTAAAAAGAATCTCCCTCAACCTCACCTTCTCGTCATACATCTCTACTAGCATCTCTATTCCCCTAGAGAATGATCAACCCCCCGGGCTTACCCATACTACACTGCAACGATTAAGTTCACTGCCTAGAGGGTTGTAAAGCTTGCTCACAGAAAAGGAAGTCTTTCGACCCCGAACCCGTTATCAATAACTATCAGGTTTTGTATAGTTTTAATCGTATAACAGCAAGTGTATGACAAGAGAAGCATTCATGTGTACCTTAGGGCTGATTATCGAGAGACCAAAAGAAAAGAACAAGAGCACACAACACCGCAATCGATTAGACAACAAGCTGGAAACCCTAACCACCAATGAACCGATCACCAAAGCTTCAATAACCTTTGACCCTTCTGTTGGAAAATTTAGTGCACTTGTGGGATTAGTTCACACCTTGTAATGGGTTAGGAGGTACGGAGTGTACACCCATAAGGTCCATGAACACCCTGACTCTTGTAGTGGTTTGTATTTGTAGTGCTAGTAGAAAAGTCGCTTGTGGAAAGTACCGCTTGTGGTTTCCATCGATAGCGTTGTTTCCACCTGAAGTTGTGGTTTCCACGGCGAGCAAGTGTGTGTTTCCACCGAAGTAGTGTATCCACTGCTAGTGCTATGAAAGTCTTTGCTAGTGTGAAAGTCTGCTAATGGTATGAAAGTCTTCTAGTGTTAAAGTATTGCTAGTGTTAAAGTCTTGCTAAATGGCGATTAACAAGCGCTTAATGACCACGTTTTATTGGTCATGTAACCACTAACGGCTATGATGGGGATAATTATGAGGCTATTAATGGGCCGATTAATACTCATAATTCCATTGGACTAGCTAAGAGTAACCTCCTATAAATAGGAGATCTGATTATGCATGAAAACACACAAAAAACAATTAACACTTATAAGCAAGGGTTATTGAATTGTGCCTAATTCTATAACCTGATTTGGTCTTATCCCAAGTAGATATTCGTGATAACCAGGCATTAGGGTCGAATAGTTTACTTTGGAAAGTGATCACACGATTCCAAGTGATATCCAGAACCACCTGGTATCTATTTGTCGCCGACATTGATTATCTTACCCTGTTCTTGGAGTTACACACCAACAATCAAAGTAAACTAGTTTGTGATAATCAATGGCAACCGCCGCAATGAAACACATGGCTTCAAACTTTGCTAAGCTGGACAAGTTTGAAGGGGTGGACTTTAGGAGGTGGCTGAAGAAGATGCACTTCTTCTTGTGTCAAGTATGAGTGTGGTGTATGTGCTAACCACACCCATTCTTGATGATGGTGATGATGCTACTGTGGAGCGGTCGGAGGAGGAGCAAATGGGAGAATGATGACTACATATGCAGAGGTCTTATTCTCAATGGTATGTCTGATGCTATGTTTGATATTTATCCGAACTTTGAATCTTCCAAAGAACTGTGGGATTCCTTGGATGCCAAATATATGGGTGAGGATGCATCAAGTAAGAAGTTCCTTGTTAGTAATTTCACAAATTACAAAATGACTGATTCAAGACCGGTTATGGAACAATACAATGAACTTCTTGGAATACTTGGAAGGTTTACACAACACAATATGAACATGGATGAGGCTATTAAAGTCTCTTGTGTCATTGACAAACTCCTCCTTCTTGGAAAGATTTCAAGCATACCTTGAAACATAAGAAAGAGGAGCTAACTCTGGTTGAGTTGAAGTCATCTAGCATTGAGGAATCTCTCAAGATGCAGGATAATGACAAGCCAAAGAGTAGCAATGCTTGGACCATCTGTTGTCAATATGGTGGAGCATAACAACTCCACCAGGTACAATGACAACAAAGGCAAACGCAAATATCATGATAACACAAGGGCATATCCTAACAAGAAGGCAACACCTACTTGTTGGAAATGTGGCAAGACTGGTCACATTAAAAGGGATTGCAAGGGTGTTAAAATTGGTGGTAATAAAGCCAATGGATCGTGCACTAATGGTTCAGGGAATGGTGGTTCTTCCAACTCACCTGAAAGGTCAGATATATGGTTAATAAGTCTTTTCTGATTTATTATGTTACATATGTATCTGAATCTTATTATGTGCAGGATGATGATGATGTTGCGTGGTGGGTTGACTCTGGTGCAACAGTTCATGTGTGTAAAGATAGAAGTTGGTTCAAGACTTATGAGTCACCGAATGATGGTTCTATTCTTCACATGGGAAATGAGTCAACAGCCTTGGTGCATGGTCGGTGGTTGTGTAGATCTTAGGTTTAGTTAGGGAAAGATTGTAACTTTGTTTGATGTTATTCATGTTCCCGATATTAGGAAGAACTTGGTTTCAAGTAGTATTTTGAATAATCATGGTTATAAACAAGTTATTGAGTATGATAAATTTGTGCTTTCTAAGCATGGTGTTTTTATTGGTTTTGGTTATTTATGTAATCAAATGTTCATGCTTAATATTTCCACTGGTAGTGCATTTATTTCCATCGATAGTGTAAATTACTGTGTGACCACCGACCGATTTGTCTCTACCATGTGGCATGCTAGACTTGGCCATGTTCATTATAAAAGGTTGCAAGATATGTTTAAGGATGGGTTGATCCCCTTTTAGCATGGACACTGAAAAGTGTAAAACTTGCATGTTGACCAAGATTACCAAGAAACCTTTTCAGGGTGTTAGTCGTGAGACTAATGTCTTGGAGCTTATTCACAGATGATCGTGTGATTTTCATGCCACTCCCTATTTGGGGAACAAGAAGTACTTTGTGACATTTATTGATGATGCTTATAGGTTTTGTTATGTTTATTTGTTACATTCCAAGGATGAAGCATTAGATAAATTCAAAGTGTTTAAACTGAAGTTGAATTACAACTTGGGTCTTTGATCAAAAGATTAAGGACCGATAGGGAGGTGAATACATGGATACTCTGTATTTTCATCTGTTGGTATAATCCATGAAACGATCGCCTTATACTCCTCGGCAAAGATGGCATTTCGAAAAGGAAAAGCAGTCTTTGAAGGAGATGGTTAATTCCATGTTGTCCTATTAGGATGAGTCAAGGGTTGGGGGTGAAGCTATGTTAACATCTTGCTATTTATTAAATAGGGTTCCCAACAAAAGGAACAAGGTTACCCCTTATGAAATCTGGACTAAAAGGAAACCCAACCTGAACTATCTCAGGGTTTGGGGTTGTAGGGCTGTTGTAAGACTCCCCGATCCAAAGTTGAAAACTTTGGGTGAAAGAGGCATTGACTGCATCTTTGTTGGATATCTTGAGCATTCCAAGGCTTTTAGGTTCTATGTTATTGAACCTAATGAATATGTTTCAGTTAACTCAATAATTGAATCAAAGGATGCAAACTTTGATGAGAATAGATTCTCATCAGTCCCTAGACCAAGTCGAGGATTCCTAATGGAACTCATGACATTGGTATATCGAGAGGTCCACGATGATGAACCATCGGTGGTCCTGATGAGGTTGTGGTTCAACAACTCTGACACGTGCTCGGGAAGAGCAAAAGGGTCAAGAATCCAAAGTCATTTGGACCTGAGTTTCAACTATACTTAGTTGAAGGAACAAGGAATGAGGTCTCAGACCAATACTCCTATTGCTTCATTGTTGAGGATGGCCCCAAAACATTTGAAGAAGCAATGAAGTCCCAGGACATTGCTTTCCGGAAAGAAGCAATCAATGATGAGATGGATTCCATCATGGGCAACAACACTTGGGTGTTGGTTGATCTACCTCCTAGTTGCAAACCTCTAGGTTGCAAATGGATTTTCAAAAAGAAAATGAAGGTAGATGGAACTATTGAAAAGTTCAAGGCTAGATTAGTTATTCAGGGCTTTAAACAAAAGTCGGGGATAGACTATTTTGATACTTATGCCCTCGTGGCTCGTATCATACCATAAGGCTGGCGATTGCTATGGCATCTATTCACAATCGATTATTCATCGATGGATGTGAAGACGACTTTCTTGAATGGTGAATTGGAAGAGGAGGTTTATATGAACCAACCTCAGGGCTTCATCTTGCACGGCAAATGAAAACAAGGTGTGTAAACCGATTAAGTCTCTTTATGGACTTAAGCAGGCACTAAGCAATGGCATCAAAAATTTGATGAAGTGGTTTTGTCTAGTGGTTATGTTCTTAACCAAGCTGACAAATGTGTATAGCAAATTTGATGAATCTGGTAAAGGAGTCATCATTTGTCTATATGTTGATGACATGTTGATCTTGGTACTGACCAAAATCAGTTGACGACAAAGGAATTTTTGTCATCAAGGTTCTCCATGAAAGACATGGGGGAGGCCGATGTTATCCTTGGTATAAGGATTAAACATGAAAGTAAAAGAATTTCTATCTCTCGGTCTCATTATATTGAGAAGGTACCGAGGAAATTCAATTACTTTGATTGTACTCCAGTGAGTACACCTATGGATACTTGTGAGAAGCCGATGCCTAATAATGGCAAAGCTGTATCTCAACTTGAGTATTCTAGGGTAATTGGCTGCCTGATGTATGCCATGACTTGTACAAGGCATGATATTGGTTTTGCAAAGTGGGAAAATTGGCGGGTATACTAGTAATCCTAGTGCTCATCAGCTGGCAAGGTTCAGAGGGTATCTGAAGTATTTGAAGAGAACTATGGATTATAGTCTCTCATATCTTGGTTACCCATCGGTGTTGGAAGGATACAACGATGCAAGTTGGATCAAGAATAATCGAAGACAATTCTTCTACCAAGTGGTTGGGTATTCCTACTTGGTGGAGGTGCAATTTCTTGGGCATCCAAGAAGCAAACTTGCATCACCTGTTCAACAATGGAATCTGAATTTGTGGCTTTAGCATTTCTGGTAAAGAAGTTGAATGGTTGAAAAACTTGCTTCTTGAGATTCCATTGTGGCCTAAACCTATAGCACCTATTTCTATCCGTTGTGATAGTGC
Source organism: Chrysanthemum makinoi (assembly GCA_910596185.1). Classification (NCBI taxonomy): domain Eukaryota; kingdom Viridiplantae; phylum Streptophyta; class Magnoliopsida; order Asterales; family Asteraceae; genus Chrysanthemum; species Chrysanthemum makinoi. Next base: position 204,323,130 of record OU343224.1, on the reverse strand, counting down.
GGCTACATTGGCTAAGGCTTATAGCCAGATGTACAATGGTAAGTCTAGACACTTAGGTGTCGGACATAGCATGATTCGTGAGCTTATCATGAATGGGGTGGTATCTATAGAATTTGTTAGATCTCAATGAACTTAGTGATCACTTGACGAAGGGATTAGCTAGAGACTTGGTTATAAAGTCCGCTAAAGGGATGGGTTTAAGTCCAACTTAGTCACTGAATGCTAGGACACCCATCTCCCTCCTAAGGAAACTTGGGAGCTGAGTTCAATGTGGAAAATTTGAACATTTAGTGGACTGGAGCACATGTTTTATTTTACATCCCAAGGTTGTGCTCGGAACCTGCTGAAAAGGAGGATGAAGTCTTTACTTCTTAATGGTTAATTTTCTTTGAAAAGTGCTTGGCAGGAGCATGAATAAAGAGGAACCACCTATGTGAATGTTGAAGTTTTGCAGCCTGGGAAGCTTTGGACTTTTAGCTTTTACAACATTTATGAATTTGGATATGGACACATGGCTTGTATAGTGTCGGGAGCTTTTAAGTGTTTGAAAACTTGTGTGTATTTTATCTTCAGGTATTCAAATGGGTTGAAGGGTTCAATTCTTAGAACACCATGATTCTCGAATATTTGAAATGTGTAATTTACTAAGATGAAAATTCAATCCTCGGGACATTTTCGTTTATGCACATGTTTTGCTTGATGTTTATTTTTCATGCAAAGGAAGTGAACTAAATTTGGGGAGGATTGTTGGAAAATTTAGTGCACTTGTGGGATTAGTTCACACCTTGTAAATGGGTTAGGAGGTGCACTGGTGTACACCCATAAGGTCCATGAACATCCTGACTCTTGTAGTGGTTTGTATTGGTAGTGCTAGTAGAAATCTTTGCTTGTGGAAAGTACTTGTGGTTTCAATGACAAGCGGTGTTTCCATCGAAGTTGTGGTTTCCACCGGCGGTGTGTGTTTCCACTGAGTAGTGTATCCACTTTGCTAGTGCTATGAAAGTCTTTGCTAGTGTGAAAGTACCTTGCTAATGGTATGAAAGTATCTTTGCTAGTGTTAAAGTATCGCTAAATGGCAGATTTAAAGCTGCTAATAATGACCACGTTTAATTGGTCATGTAACCACTAACGGCTATAATGGGGATAATTATGAGGCTATTAATGGGCGATTAATACTCATAATTCCATTAGACTAGCTAAGAGTAACCTCCTATAAATAGGAGATGTGAATATGCATGAAACACACCACAAAACAATTAACACTTATAGCGCAAGGTTATTGAATTGTGCCTAATTCTATAAGCTGCATTTGGTCTTATCCCAGTAGATATTCTGTAACCAGGCGCATTAGGGTCGAATAGTTTACTTTGGAAAGTGATCACACGATTCCAAGTGATATCCGGTAACCACCTAGTGGTATCTGTTTCTGCTGACATTGATTATCTTACCCTGTTCTGGGAGTTACACACCAACACCTTCTTTGAGAGAAAATACAGATTTTGGAACTTGTTTAGTTTCGGTATGTGGGAGAAAAAGAAGAGAACCGGTATATGTTTTGAGAGGAGAAACGTTTGATATTGAAAAGGAAATAACGTGTGTTATTTTGAGCAAAAGGATATGTACATATATTCTTAATGGACCAAGAGATCTCCAAGTTTTATTTAGCTCTTATCTCTATAGAAAACGTGTAGATGTATATGGAAAGCTAGTAATTTTGGTTCTAACTTTTGCATAAAAGAAAACGTGTAGAGTGATTAGGCAAGGGTTGTGTCGTGTTTTATTTTTAGTTAGGTTAGGATTAGGAATTTTAGTAACTTGTAATTTATTTAACTAAGTCTAGTTTGTACTAATCTATACTACTTTATAAAACGTTTGGGACTTTCCAAATAAGGAAGTCTTAATTTTTTAAGACCAAAAAACATTTCTTAATCAGGAAATAATTAAACCTTAATACACATAATTAAGTGTCTTTACATGTTAAGTTGTAATAATCATATTATATAAATGCAGCCCATTTAAAGCATAAGAATTGTAACAGCCCACTTAAACCATATGAATTGTAACAACCCATTAAATCTAGTCCTCCATTTTAATAGAAGCACTCTCCCTCCACCTCTCAAATACAAACACAAAATACAAACACAAACAATAAATCAGAACACACACCACCTCTCTTTTCTCTCACTCTAAACCGCTTTCAACCGGTGTCGCCGCCGACTACTGTCGCCACAATAACCATTGCCGTCGCTGCCACAATAACCATTGCCGTCGCTGCGACGACCACCAAAATGGTTTTTAACCTTTTGAGGTATTATTTTGAGTTTTTTTTAATAGATCTATGTATATTAATCAAGTTTTGAAGGTTTTATTTTATATATCTGTAGATTTTATTTGGAGATTTGCGTTTTTATAATATTTTCAACATTTTATGTTACAGCGGCGGCCGCCGTCGCTAAACTGCTGGTGTTGCCGGAAACCGAGGATGAAGCTTGAGGTAACCAAAGATGATGAAGGATAATAAACATTATTTCAAACACTAAACTTTGAAAAGAATTGTAACCGAATATAACTTAGAAGTAAAGGTTATTATTGGATAGTTTATTCACATTTATTTTTTATCTACATAAAAGAGATAAATCATGGATGTAACTGAAATAATGATGATAAAGAGACTTAGTATTAAACGTGAAATACACACTTGATTTTTCATTTTTATTTTAGTTCGTTTTACTGTTATTGGTATTGACTAGCTTTGGAGCACTTGATTTTTCATTTTTATTTTAGTTCAAGAAGAGATTATACTTCCATTTGGTGTAGTACTTTTGTTGGATGGTGTATTTGGATTGTCTTTGGATATTACGAGATCTGACCATAGATATAATATTGACTTTTGATTTGTTTTACTGAGGCGAGAGATGAACCTGCCATTGTTAAACAAACAATATTTCAACTGTCGAAGAAAAAACGAATCCGCCAGAATGTGACACTGCCGGAAAAACGAGAAAAAGCGCGCACACGCATATCTATCGCCACCATCACCCCTTTCACAAGAACCATCGGCCACCATTCGTGTTTGAAACCCAAGTTGTGTAATTTTGAATTTGTATTAGAGATGTACCAGGTTTTTGTATTAGATGATTTTAATGATCTTGAATTTTATTTTCGCGAGTTCTTACGTGGGTTTGTAAAGCAAATCATTTTTATTTTTATAAAATCATCATATAAAAAGTACTACTGTACCATATTTGGTTGTTTTTTCTGTTTGGGTATATCAAATTAAAGTAGTAACGTTGTTATTTTGTTGTTAAAGTTGTTCGAATTTCAAAGAATCCCAGATCATAGCACAAACATAAAGTGTCGTGTTTAATTTGCAATAAAGATTTTACATCAAGTGAGTTTTTGAGTCATTAAGATTAGCAACAAGTTTGACCTCAAAAGGCAAACATTCAATACATTAATATCTATAATCTATACTACTATATAATGCATTTATGACATTCTAATTATAGAAGTCTTAAAAAAAAAATAAGACAAAAAACATTTCTTATTATAGAAGGATTTCAAAACTTGATCAATACTTTTAACCTCAAAAGTTGTAACCGTTGTATTAATGAACAAATAAGTAATTTAATTGGAAATAAATGTGTAACCACGATACTAATACTTCTGACATATAAAACTGAAAAAAGTTGCTAATGTACATTAAAATTCAATTACGAAATCTTAATATAAAGAAAAACTCATAGTTTACGAAAGAATACAAAAAAGCTGCAACATTATCACACTATAAAGCATTTGGGTCTTAGTATAAAAGGAAAAGAAGTCTTAAAATTTTAAGACAAAAAAATTATGATAAAAAAAAAATTGAAAATTAATGTAAAATTTTAAAATTGAAGTCTTATTTAAACCATATAGTAATCCATCCAATAATGATATATTTTAATAGAATTGTTTATAAAAAAAACCCATAAAACTTATAATCACCAATTAAATACTAAAATTTGAAAACACAATTAAATATTTAGATGTTATACTTTTGAAAAACATATATTTACTAAGCTATAAAGTATTTAAGGCATGCTAAATAAAAAATGTTTAAAATGAAAAACATTTACCCACCACAAAAATAGTCACTTGCCGACTGCGCCACAGTACGTATACCTTCTAGTTATTAATAACTTGTATAACATATAGTTTCAAATATCACTTATTTATTTAATCAACCAGGTTAAATTCAAGATGAATAATTAAAGGTAATCCAAGTTTTAGGGTGTTATATAAAGTATGCTAGTATATAAATGATTTGATAAAATGGTAAAGTTTAAGTGCTAATAATTAAAATAAGACAAGTATGTATGAAGATATAATGATATTGCCATAAAATTATTATATCACGGTTAAAGTGCGCCATTAGCTGTGACTAACGAAAGTGTTGAATAATAAAACATGGCTAGAATGTGTATAATGAGGTTAATGAAGGTGTTATAGAATAAACCCATGTAAGGTTTATATGTGTACAAGCTAAATAGATTAAAGCTGTAATGGTGTAAATGATGAAATGGTCAATAAGGGTTGACAAGTAAAAGTTAAAGTGAGATGTGTAAATACTAAACAGGAAGTTATCATATGCCTTATGAGCTTGACCTTAATTAAATTAAAATGAACTTAATACCATGTGTATTTAAATGTTAATAGCTTGGATCCGGTATGAATGTTAAGAATCCTTCTGGATAAATATTAAAGTGCTCCTCCGGAATCCATATGTGATGGTATCCTTCCGGATGGCCAAATGTTGTTAATGATGCACATGTGATGGTATCCTTCGGGATGACCAAGTTTGTTTAAGGATATGTGTAAATGGTACTGCAAAGGTATGGTTAATGTCCCTTCAAGAGATTGTTGTAATGGTACGGATCCAAGGCTAAAAGAGTACAAATGTAATGTGAGAAGTAAAAAGATAATGACCTTGTTGGCCATCAATTGTAATTTAATAAAAGAAAGTAAAAGTTTAAGCGAGTAATAGAAGTCGTAGTGTTATGTCGGAAGTGTATAAGTAGGATGATTTATAATCTCCTTATTTAAATGGATTGGGACGCCTCTTCATTTAAATAAATAAATTGTGAATCGCCGAACCATAAGTTTGTATTTCCTTATTTACATTATTTGGAACGCCTCTCTGTGTAAATAAAAAAGTATAAATGAGTGGGCTTATGTGTTTTCAGTGTGGCATGAGTAGGGTAATGAAGTAGCAAACTAGAGTACGAGACTCTAAAAATAGTTAGACGCCTTAGGGAATAAGATAAATGGGATAAAAATTGGATTGTGACTTGAGTTGAAACGTTATGTGAAACTTACTATTTAGGTGCCTAAAATATAAGTTGAAAGGATTAAGAATTTGCAATGATGTTATAAAATGCCTCTTGGCGTGATAAAAAATGTGAGTAATGATAAAAATTATACTAATTTATATGAGTACCCTTATGTGAAAAGTAATGGTATAAGTTAAAGTTTGACATTATAAAGTCAAAGTATTGAATTTTCCCAAGTGACTCATCGTCCTTGACGAAAATTCCTAGAAATAAGTAGAGAAAATGAAGTGTTTATAATGGAAATGTTAAAAGAATGGCAAAATGGCTATGGTAAAATGCGAAAGTGATGACTTATGTAAAGTCAAATTGGTGTGTTTTTCCCGAGTGACTTATAGTCCTCGTCGGAAACCCTTAAAAAGAAGTAGAGAAACAAGGATTTAAAGTGAAAATGTTAAAGAAATAGTAAAATGATTACGGTAGAATGTGAAAGTAGTAGTTAAGGTTTGACATGTGTAAAGTCAAACTAGTGAATTTTCTCAAGTGACATCTAGTCTTTGATTGAGAATTTTAAAATAAATTGAGTAATAGCGTTGTGCAATAGAAGAAGAGTGAGTAACTGACTATCTGGTTATAATAAATGTGTCTTGGATGACATAATGACTATGGTGAGAGCCGCATTGTTATATAAATATGCGGATAATTGAATGGCTTAATGGTATGGGTTGAGTTATAGTATGCCTAGAGTTGCAAGATCACCTAGATCATCGCAACTAAATGGACAAGAATTGAAATGCTATGAATGAAAATAGATATAACCAAGATTTGGTTAGCTTAGAGAAGAGATTTTGGGGATGAAATCTAAATAAGGGGGATATAATTGTTACACCAGAAACCCGTTTTAAATATTTTATTATGGGTATGACCACGACGAGTTTGACCAGGTCTATTGTGTTTGACTAAGGACATATGGTTGTTTGGATAAGTGAAAAAATATAGTGTAGACCTGCTCTAGATCCAATACGGCGTATTGGAGTATTGATACAACGTATTTATGGAATAGCCTCGATACGGCGTATCTAGGATTATGAATACGGAGTATAAGTGGGTTATCATGGATATGGTGTATATATGGAAATGGATACGACGTATCGACCTAAAATGAGCAAAATGACTAAATTGCCCTTTTTGCTGAGTCACCACTTGTCTAATATATCTTAGACTTATGGACATTTCCTCGACTTATGGACATTTCCTCATACTTATGGTGTGTTCTGAGTGTCGAGCTAAGAGAGTAGAAAAGATAAGAGAAATGGGAGTTATGATAATTTGGTGGTGATTTAAGGGTTACAATCCAATGGGTTGTAATTAGAAATGATCATAGCAAGTAAGTAACAGTTAATTTGTGTTTAATTACGAATTAAGAAGTTGGGGTTTATGAACTCTAATTTGAGAATTGGGTAAAAAATGTTTATAAGTTAATTAAAAAGGTTATAATGATTATGAAATAAGGTTTTATGATATTAAGTTAATAAGTTTATAGATTAATTATCATATGATCAATATATGATTATATGATAATTAGAGATGTTATAAGATAAGCTATGGTTGTATTAACAATGTTTTAGTAATATTGATTATGTGTTTATGACCTTAATGATTTGACCTAGATTGCAAGTAAGGGGATTGATGATGATGATGTGGGTATGATGCTAGCTTAGCTTGGATGCTAAGGTAAGTAACTTGGTTACTATACACTTAACATGAAAGTTGTTATATTATGCGATTATGAATGTTAGTGTAAAGAAAGGCTTTAGCGGTTTAGAAAGTGCGACGAATTAAGAGACCCGATTAGTTGGATGACATAGAACTAGCTATGGATTAAGGTATGTATGATGGTTATATGTGATATAGAACTACAACTCATTCACTTGCAGTCACAGTTACAAACATCTCGTTTATATATGAAGAAAGGAAAGAAAGCTACACAAATTACCAATATACCCTCGTTTATATATGAAGAAAGATAGTTGGATTTTTATTATACTTGTGGCTAACAATGCAAAGAAGTACCCTCGTTAATATACTTGTGGCTGGTATGGATGGACCCTTGGTAGCAATTTGTAAATTATTTGATCATACATGATTTGTAGACTTGGCATACTACTGAGACACTCATTTAACAATTTGTAAATTAAGTACACAGTCCTCTGCCTCTTACTCTAGTTAATCAAATGTGACATAATCGAATTCATGACTTTCAAAGGTTTTTCCAAATGAACAATATGTGGTATGTATTATATTAAATCGAACCTGCAAAACGTAGGACCTTTGCTTTCTAGCATGCATTTGGTTCCTGCTTCAGTTTATCAATTTATTTTTTCATAACATTGTACTTGTATTATAGTATCAAATCTAGTTAGCAAACACAAAAGAACGACAAAAAAAATGTTTTGAGGTATCTGAATTGGACGCCACACAAACTTTGAGGTTAATATTGTAATTTAACTAAAGTCTGTAATGTTGAAAACCCATTTCCCTTCCCAATCCGCCCAAAATTGGACGGAATAAAATATCACTCAAAAGTCCATCCCTTCCCTCCCTTCCACCTTCATGTCCCCTACATTTCCTTTTTAAAAAAACTCAAGAACGCCATTTTCTTTTATTTTCCTTCCCTTCCCTTTCCATTACTTTAAAAAAAATAAAAATTCGAGAACAGAACGCTAGAGCATCCCTCCATGCTATCTTATCACTCCAACAAATTACAGATCTATGACAACTCAAAGTACATATCTTCTAACCTTAAACCACAACCAAAATGTAGCAAATCATTCCATCCTTATATCTCCGTAACCAACGCGAAATAAATACTCATTATCACATCACAAGTCAGTAAACACATCAATCTTTCTGGTCGTAGAGTTATAAGACATTACTCAATTTCCAGCGCATCCACCACCCCCACTTCCATAACAACCATCAGATTTGTCATCACTACCACCATCCCTACATCCACCACCACCATGCCACTGTGGAGAAATTCTAATCCACAAGCTGCACTTATGCAGACGGTGACCCGCTGATGCCATAAAAGAGGAGTACATTACAAGTGATCACGGGACAATAGGCAATCAAAGATACAACATAACATTTATGAAACCTTGAAATCACCTCAATAACTATCAAGAACGATTTTTTCCCTTTTCGGACAAGGAGTTTAACTGTTTCAAGGCAGCATTGACATCAGTAGATCCATTAAAGATGGTGCCTCTGTAAACTTTTGCATATCCCCCGCTCCCAATTATTAATGACTCGTCAAAGTTTCTGATTGTTAATAAAATCTCTGGAAATTCAAAGAGATCAAGCTAGAAATCTGAATGTTTGTTACTTGTTTTAAAGTCAACTCCCAAATTGGTCAACTTCCTTTTCCTTGTGAACAGAGATGAGCTTCGCGTACTTGTCTCTTATGTGTCCTTAAAAGTTTCAAAATAAAAAAATAAAGGTATATTAGTATTTCCCTCTGAATACAAACAAATCGACATAGTGATTGTTTGTTTTGAATTGGATAGGTAGATTTTGATTTTGGCATTGTTACTGTTGCAAATTAGGGTAAGGGGAGGAATAACCCACGAGTCAAGTAAATATAAGTGGATATGTGTGGTGACAAGTAGGCTCAAAAAGTTGACGTGAAAGCCAATCGGTCATATTATCTATTTATGCTGGTTGTAACGGGTTACAAGTGTGGTAGTAGGATTTTTCGAAGTTCATTACCTACAATTTAAAATTTAAGAAAGTTCATGGCCAAGGACTTGACTCTTAAAAAATCATATGATAAAAAAAAAAACAAAAACAAAACGTAACAAAGACGCTATTAGTTTTTAAGCTTTTGGTAATGGCTATGTTTGACGAGGGCTTAAATGGGGTTTGGGCATTTAAAATAAAGTTTCATTAATAAATTAAGTCTCGTTTGTCATAGGGCTTATGAAAAGGCTTATAAAATAAGTCGGCTAAATACTTTAGCCTCATAAAAGGGGCTAAAAACTTTAGGTCGAGGAGTTTGTAGAATAAATTACTTATTTAGTTACAAAAATATCAAACATATACAAAAACTAATTTAATTATGTCATTTTTAGTAATTTTGCAATAATAAACCCCAGCCCCAGCCCCAGCCGACTCGCCAAACAAGTTTATAAAAATACAAATTTTAATTTCGGCTTATAATATAAGTCCCTTTCCAAAATTTCATTTCGCCAAACATAACCTAAAATGACACGGATTAAATAATCAACTTCTTAAATAAGAAAGAACATATTATTTGATGCTAGATTAAATAAGAAAGAAAATATTATAGCCAAAACAATGCTAGATTAAATAAGGAGTAAACTGCAAAATACATCCCTGTGATTTACACTTTCTGAGACCTTACATCCCTGTCAGAAACTATTAGCACTTTACATCCTTCGTTAGCCAAACGTTTGCCATCATACATCCCTAAGGACGAACGGTGCAAATTATTTTTCGTTATCTTCTAACGTGACTATAGTGTGACGACTGTTTTAGTCCTTTTACTTGTAAGAAGGATGTATTTTGTAATTTACATTTATACTTTACTTTTATTATTATTATTATTATTATTTTGGATTCAACCATGTCACAAGAATCATAAAAACAACACATCCACTCACTGATTCATTCAAATTATTCACTTCATTTCAAATTCAATTAAAATCTTACATCCCAAAAAAACAAATGCCTCGTATATCAAGTCCACATTCATACATTTTAATCCATGTTTTCACAAACTTATGTATTGATACTATATAAATAACATAGTGGGAAGATATAAAATCACTGTAACACTTCAAACTCAGAATAAACTCAACACAATGAGTCCTGGTTTATGTGTATCCACATGGGACTTTCCTTCGACACACTCTCAACGGATACCTTATCTCCAAACACTAGACCTTAACAAATATTCACGGGTTCAATCCCCGGTTCGTTTTCAAAACTAACCCGGTTGACCCGACAGAGTCATTCACCCAACTCGTTGAACGAGTCAATCCTTGACTCAGTGAACTCGTTTACTAACTCACTTGAAGAGCTATACCTAGACACTAATAATCTTCATGGACCAGTCCCATATTCACTCAATACTTTAACAAACCTTAAAAGGCTCGAGTTACAAACAACCAACTCAGTAACTCGCTATCCGAGTTGACTCGGTTAACCAACATATACTTCCTTGACTTCAGTAACAACCTTGTCTCCGGCGAATCTTTCCATTTAACTCCAAGTACTAGACTTGAGCCACGGCAACCTCAGCGGAATATTAACACCGAAGCTTTTTACACACCCTTCTTTACAACAGTTTAGTTTTAGTGATCTTTTTTTAAACCACTTTGATTGATCATGGGGCTATTTCAGTGATTGAGATGGTTTGATATTTAGGATTAGGAATTGAAGAGTTTTTGGAGAGAGAGAAGAATGATGTGTGTTGGACACTTTGACACAGTAATTGTTGAATCCCAAATTCCCAATAAAAGAAGAGGCATGAGGGTAGCTGGGACCCACGAAAAGACAAGAATACCCTTTAATTGACATGATAACGGGCTAAACTAACTTCGTTAGGGTCCAAGGATGTATGATGGTAAACGTTTGGCTAACGAAGGATGTAAGGTGTCAATAGTTTCTGACAGGGATGTAAGGTCTCAAAAGTTGTAAACCACAAGGATGTATTTTGCAGTTTACTCTTAAATAAGAAAAGAAAATATTACTGTATTTCCTTGACCAATCATACAATCCATTGAGAAAGCACACGGATCACTATCCGCGCTCTCCCACATCAAACAATCTCCACCGTCCATTTATCCTTCATCGATCCAACGCTCCATATATCTTCCCCAAATTTCAAACTCCTATAAATACACACACTCATTTCACTCCCAAAACACACACACACAAAACCTACAATCAAAACACTCAAAATCATTTACAGGAAAGAAAGGGAAATGGCTCGAACAAAGCAAACAGCGCGTAAATCGACAGGAGGAAAGGCACCAAGGAAATACCAGTAACAAAGCAGCCAGAATCACACCAAAGAATCGGAGGGAGTTAAGAAGCCTCACAGATTCGGCCTCGAACCGCGCTACGAGAGATTCGCAAGTACCGTAAGAGAATCGAGAGCTTTTGATCGTGAAGCTGCCGTTCAGAGGCAGTGAGATTGCTCAGATTTTAAGACGGATTTGAGGTTTCAGAGTTCGCGGTTGCCGCTCAGAGGCGCAGTGAGGCGTATTTGGTGGGATTGTTTGAGGATACTAATTTGTGTGCCATTCATGCTAAGAGGGTTACCATCATGCCCAAAGATATGCAATTGGCTAGGAGGATTAGGGGTGAAAGGGCCTAGTTAGTGATTTCTAATTTCTAATCGTGTTTCTGTTATGTTTCTAAGTAGTAATGGTAATTAGGGCTTGTAAGTTGGATCTTAGGTCTAGTGTTTGGTAGTTAAGCTTTTAATGAAATGAAATTAGTTTTTGTCTTCTATTATTTGTTTGATTGCATTTGGCTTTGTTAATTTTTAGCTAAAGTTTTTGGGCATATTATATTATCAATATACCAGATTTCCTGAAATAACATTTAGAATTGGACATAGAATTAGGGTTGAGCATTGGTTGTACACCGGACCGGACCGACCAAGAGCGAGACTGAATTAGCCCAAAAGCCGAGACCGAGGACTGGACTGAATGTGGTCGGTCCGGTTTGATCTGGTCTAACAAGGCAAAATAGTGGTTTGTGGTCCGGTCTGGACCGGACCGACCAAGACTGAGACTGAATTAGCCCAAAAGCCGAGACTGAGGACTAGACCGAATGTGGTCGGTCCGGTTCGATCCTGTCCGGTCTTGGTCGGTCTGGTCCGTTCGGGTGGTTTGCTCAGCCCTACATAGAATTAAAACAAAACAAAGGGGTGTTTAGTGCTCATGATAATCTGTGGTACTATTGTTTTTAGTGAGCTTATGTAACAATACAATCAAATTACTTCTTCTTCAACATCAAAATGCCACCGTGAGGCTAAGGTTGTGTTTGGATGAAGAGTGTGACTGTGAGGACAAGTTGATTCTTTGTATCTTTGTTCAATTGATAAGAGTAGTTTGAAACTTAGAGATTTAATGCATGAGCTTGGGTTGTTTCTGGGTATGTAACTACTGCAAACTAAAAGTTCAGTATGAAACTTTAGAGGGTAATGATGGAATTAAGGAATAGCAAGCAGTTGCTGCTGAAAAAGTATGCGTTCATCTTTAACAGTTAAGCAAGTTCTCTTTAAGATTCGTTAGAATGAGAAGCGACTAGGAAATGTTGATAAAGCCTGCAGCAAGGAAGGGAACTTGATGTCGATAAGTGGGACAGTTGTATCGTAGTCATTTGGTCCACTTTAATGATTGGTTTCATCTCAAGTGTCCCCTGCACATGACTTGAGCAAACTTTAAGCTTTTGGCAAGTGGGATCGAACAAGAACATTACAGCCTGCCACTTCTCATAGGAAATGATGCCGCAAGTGATGTAGAATGGAACGAACATACATAGTGTATAATACATGCTTTGAGAAAAACTACTACTTAAATTATATCACTGAATAATTAACAGAGTTAAACGCAGGACCTTTTCAAGGGCGAGTGAGCGATTCTACTCTTATCAGGTTCACCAAACTAATAGTACAAAACTTGAAACTAATTCTAAATAATGGAAAATATTGCCTAAACATATACGTCACCGACACATTTCACTTGATCATCGTATCAACAATAAAAACAAAGAAATGCTGAATTCAGATCCCTAAATGAAGAACTTTAGGCCTGTTGGTTGCAGCAAACCGCCATAGATATTTGAGATAACATCTAGTGTGTAAAGATATTTCTTTTGGATGTTCGTGGATCATGCAGCTCCTCACAGGTGGAAAGTTATAGTCTGAGTTGAACTTATTTGCTGCGCACTTCCATGACGAGCCCCCTAATTCATCAATCTGCTCCATGTCAATAAGCCATAAAGTGTGTCATTGATTAGCCAAAGCTTCATTATTATAAACTTTTGCAGAATCAAAGTATACAAATTGAAAGACATGATATTATTGAGCATTCAAGTTTTCGACCAATAGCTTTCTTAAAGAATGCAGATCATAACTGAAGTAAGTCAATATCCAGGATCTCCCACTTTGTAATATACGAATTCCAACATGTTTTCTTTTGGGCATTGACGTTTGTAACCAGATAATAGAGGGTGCAATCAAAACCAGTAAACATAATAACACGCTAAGTCGGGTTGTATTTTATCAAAAATGGGTCAAATGGGTAATAAGTGGGTCAAATAAGATAGTTGTCTAAGGTGCAATGTAATGCTTTGAAAACTCATGAAATCATTTTATTTATATAAAAAGGTAGATTATGATTTTAAAGTTAATAATTTTTTTTGGTATCAAAATTAAATATGATAATTGACTATAACAAACTTGAAAGTATAGTTAAGACTTAAGATGACCTGCTTTGACCAAACTCCGGTTTACAGATAACCCGGACTGCCTAATCGGCGTGTTTGCAATCTCTAGATACTTATTTATAACAAACCTTGCATTCTCTGCTATCATATTAGAAATACAAGGAAGAAACAAGATTTTTTAACTTCAGAAGTTCAATATGTTCAGCAGTTGGTCTAAGAATTTTACGCCAATCCCATTTGGATGAAAGCTGCATGGAGCTTTTGGCCCATTAGATATCTTCGGCCCAGTAGAGTCAGTTAATTGGATTGTTAGGAAGTGGTTAAAAAAGGCTCACAAGTAACAGTAGCACAACAAATTGTCGATAAGGGAAGGTAGCCACATCAGTGTAATTTCTCATACTAGACATTATTGGGAAGGTACAAAGTACAAACATATCTTTTTCACGGATTGAGATCCTCTTATGTTCCATTTGAACATGAGAGGTAATGTTGAAGTTTATGTGAGTGAAAATAAATAAATAAACCATTGTTTAATAAATTAATCATTGTGGTGAAAAAATAAGCTAACATACCTCTCATTTCAAATGAAACATGAGAGGATTTAAATCCCTTTTCCACTAAAATTAATGATTAACTCGCTAACAATTACAATATTTATATGATTCATAATGGTTACGTGATGTTAAACCATTATATATTGCTTTATGATTTGTCCAAAACGTTTGTTAGGGTAAGAGGTGTGGTACGAGAAAAGGCATATGCAAGCCTTTTCTCCCTTTTGTCGCTCGGGAACTCCATTTTCACCCAACTATGTCGCAAAAAAAGGACTCCCTTGCGGGCTTGTGGCACTATTATGCCGAGAGGCTAAGGAGAGAAAATGAATTAATCGTATGTTTTGTATGGGTATGTGTCTTTAGAGCTATTTTTAATGATAACAAATAAATTGAAAATGAGAAAGAAAGTGTTGCAAAGTTTTAAGATGATCATTTAAAATTGGGATTGTCTAACGTCTTGCACAAGGGCGTTGGTTAAGATGGGCCCATGAAGACTAAAAAGCGTTTTTAACCGAGGGGCCGTAGCAAAGTCTTAAATTAAAAGCGTTTTTTAGTCTTTTTTTTGTGGGTCATACTCCTATACGTCTTAGGGCATTGGTTAAACAATCCCTTTAAAATTTAGTAAATCTAATTACAATGACTTCCTTTTTCATTCCAATCATTGTGGTAACTAGTTCAGTGATGGATATTCACACATCTCCATCAAATCACTAATTACCATGGCGAAGAAAGTGTCCAAACAGAAAAGACAAAATTGCCTCGGCTGTACTTCTTGGCATCAATTTACGACTTTTCAGATTGAGCAAAGTCATTCAAGTCTTTACTCCAGGTAAAAACCGCGATAATTTTCTTCATTCGTTAAAAATCCGTTGTTGTTATCAGTAGCAGCACGTTTTGTATTTTCGAAGTGTTTCGTGGAGATTAGTCGCCCGAATTTTCCTGGCCCAGAGATAGAAAATACAAGAATTTGTTGCCATTGCTTGTGCAAATTGTCTGATTGAAATTCTAAAAAACGATTCTATATTCCTATCCATATGAGTGTATAAGACAAACTCTACTGGTACATATGACTTGTAACATCATAATTTCACATATTTTATTGGTTCTTATGTACAACATGTTTAGATGATGGCAAGTTTTCATCTTATAGAGTTATAGGTGACAAGGCGTAAGGGTTACAAAGTTTATCGGCATATATTAATACATTTTGTGCCTTTGTGGGATCGCATCTTTCACATGTTTTCCTTTCCAGCAAGATGGTAAAAACTCATTTGAAAATAAGTAAAGTTACAAGATATATACTTAAAAACTTGTACATTGAGGAACTCTCGTAAATTGAAGCATTTTTCTTTAACATAAAATGCTTTCGTACATGACGGTACATTAGTAATTATAGTCAAGAAATAATTGGGTAGGCCACCACAAGAAAATGTGTATTTTCCGACGCACCAAATCCATGAAAAATCCGGTGAAAGATTTAAAGTATATATTTTCGGCATCTCTTTCTTTTAGGCCGAAATTATTTGCCACATTGCCCGAAAAAAACCCCGCATAGAATGCATTGTATTAGGCTGTGTACACTCGATCAGAATAAATTGATCGGTCGTGTGTAGTGACCGATTTTATAATTGGTCGTGCCCACTGTGGAGGTCGGGTCGAACATCGATTCGAAACGGAAAAAAAGTATCGGTCTATTTTTCGACCGATTGTTACCGTTGGGCATTTGAAAAAAAAACGCCGGTCGTATTTGTGGCAAACGAGGTCGCGTCACGGTCGTAGGAGAGAAAGCGATGTAACGAGCGGTGACAGTCAGCGTGGGTAGCCTTAAGGTTTCCGAACTTCATCTCATGATTAAATCCGAATAAACGTTTTACTCGATACAAGTGTCCTTATAATGTTCAGGGCATTAATCACGCAAAAAGAGACAAAATTAGGATGGTAACAGGAAGTGGAACGGTGAAGATTGTATCCCTTGTCTCTATCCCTGTTTCCAACCCTAATCTTCATCCCCATACATTCCTGTCGAGAAATGATTTTTTATCCTCAACCTAAACGAGAAACAAGGATCCCTGAGGAGATTCAGTGATCATTTTTCTAAGTAAACATAAAGTTTAAATGATAGAATGTCTTCACAAATGTATATTTGTTAGATTAATCACAATGCCTTTTTAAACATAAAGCATCAAATAGACAAATACTATTTATAACACCAACTTATATGTCATATACATGTAAATCTAAGAACAATAGTTTGTCGAAAATTATATAATTAGTGTTTATACTTTTAAACGTTTCATCACTTAAATATTGCATATGCATACTTATATGCACATAGTAGTCACATACTACTGTAATAAATTAATAAACATAAAGGTGACCTATTTTCTATTTGTACAACATCACCTATTATGGATTTCAACATGTGTTGATCTCTCTCTATGAACATACTGTTGATATACATATAGATCAAGTAGATTAAAGGTATAGCAGAGACAGAGCCAAAAACAAATATGATGGATTAGCATTTTTTCTTTTTTTTAATCGTAATATAATAGATTTTAAGATGCTAACTAAATAGACTAAAAACACATTTCGATAGACCACGGACATTTAAGATACATTTAGAAAAAATCAATGTTTTTTCTTAAAATTAGCATTACATCAAAAAATCGCGGTGTCCCAGCTACCTACGGGACCCCCCTCACTC
Organism: Chrysanthemum makinoi; assembly: GCA_910596185.1. Taxonomy (NCBI): domain Eukaryota; kingdom Viridiplantae; phylum Streptophyta; class Magnoliopsida; order Asterales; family Asteraceae; genus Chrysanthemum; species Chrysanthemum makinoi. Next base: position 204,306,076 of record OU343224.1, on the reverse strand, counting down.
CGTCCGTATCGGTGTCAGGTCAGGTTCGGGTATGGGATACTATGCCCATCTACGCCCTAATTCCTGATTTTACAGTTGGGGTTCTCCATCCATTTCTCGTTTGACTTAGAGATTTCTTAGTTAAACTAGATTTGGGGATCTAGTCCCTATTAGTTACAAATTATACTTATATACGTTTGCCATGCGAAGGGCATGTTTCACAAAAACAAAACAAAAACGTCTCTTGGTGAAAAAAAACTGTTTACAAAACATCCGTCGAACTATGTGGCGAGTAACGATAATTACCCTATACTTTTAGCTATTTACGATTTTTTTATATAACAAACTTTATTTATCATATACTTAGCGATTTCCTTATTAAAAAATATACCGTTGAAAAGGTCTTCAAATTACTGAACAAAATAGTAGAATATTGCAATGCTTTTTGTATTATGATTTTTTTAAAAATGTTGAATTTTAAGATATGTTTTTGAAGAAAGAAGGAACTTTCAAAACACACCCCTAACCCATCTAATAACTTTAAAATCTACCCTAAAGTTTAAAAAAAAATCAAAATACAACCCTAAATTATGTAACAAGTTACAAAAACTACCTTAAACTTTTACTTATATTTTTTTTATATAACAAACTTTGTTATCAATTATCGAACAAATATTCATCAATTCTCTTATAAAACAATACCAATAAAAACTTTAAATTTGAATAAAATGAGCGCAAAAATACCATGTATTTTTAGCTATTCTGATTTTTATATAACAAAATTTATTTATGAAATATCTAGCAATTTCTACATAAAAAATTATACCGATGAAAAGGCACTTAAATTACGAACAAAATGAGCATAATATTTCAATACTTTGACACGTACATTAAGATTTTATAAAAAATATATAAAAAAAAAATTGAAGTTTGCAATATATTTGTTGTAAAAATAAAATAAAATTCAAAACAAACCCTTAAAGTATCTAAAAATTTACAAAAACTATCTTTGACTTTATTTCAAAAAGAGAAATTCACAACATCTCCAGAATACTATTTGATAAGTTACAAAAGCTACCCTGTACTTTTATATATTTACGATTTTTTATACAACAAACTTTATTTATCAAATATCTAGCGTTTTCTTTGTTAAATAATATACCAGTGAAAAGGTCTTTAAATTTTGAACAAAATAAGCCTAATATTGCAATACTTTTGACATACCTACGATTTTATAACAAATATTAGATGTTTAATATATATTTTTTTGTAAAAATAAAATAAAATTCAAAACACACCTTAAACTATCTAAAAATTTACAAAAACTACATTTTACTTTATTTTAAAAAAATCTGTAAATCAAGATCATTGATAGAAAGACCAAAAGACAAAATGAAACACAAAAAGGTCTTTAAGCATATGGTTAAGGCTGAAGACTATAGAACTTGAAGTATTGGGTTCGAGCTTACCCAATGCAACTTTTTTCTTTTTTTAGTCGGAGGATTTTAGAAGTAAATGTTCATAAACAAACTAAATGGAGAAGGCTTAACATAGAACAAGTTTTAATAAGATGGTTAAACTAGATTTCCACTATGCCAGAGAATTTGAGTTCGATTCTCCTAGCTATAAAATATATAATTTTTATTTGGTTAGTAATCAGGATCCGCTAATATTATTTTAGCCCAAAAAATAAATTTAACTCAATAAAGTGTTGCTACAAAATTTTAAGAAGATGCAAAATGTAGTTATTTTTAAGCCTTATTTAATAAATTGTGAAATAGTTAGAAGTTTTTTTTAAAGTACAACGACTTTTTCTTTTTATTTGCAAGTGAAGAAGAAGAAAACGAGATTTTTTTAGTAAAGAACGAGAACTAAAAAAGTTGTCAAAAACAAATGTGCCATTTACCCAAAAATATGTTACATATACCTGCAATGAAATGCGGCTAACTACCGTACTCATTTTTTACATCCTTAGATAAAATGATATTCATTAATTGGACTTAGACCGAACGTAATGCATCGGTCATCCACTCTGTCATGCAGACTTTAGACGCGGTCTCCTCATTACACTAATTCGGTCATGGTCGTAATCATGTTTAAAGAATGCATAACTGAGTCGTATACTCGATCGAGTCATCCCTTTTGTTTTGTGAGTGTGGTGTTTTTATTAAATGATTTTTTGTGATGTTCTCGTTCTCCTTATTAGATTAAATTGGTCATGAATTTGTTGTAGATAGAGAAAATTGATGAGGCAATAATGTCCTCAGTCTTGTTGTGGTCACCATGAGCTTAAAAGTTTAAAAGAGATTTATTTGAAAGTTTAAATCGGCAAAAAAATCTTGCTCTCGTGTGACTTTTTAGATATCAAGTGACCAACTCTCTAAAGATTTAGCCTTAGATGATTAATGAGCACATGTATCACTGACATTTAGCTAAGAGCTAGTTAGATTAAACACAAGTCCTATTTATCCAAACCCTTTCTTGACCCGATGTTTGCGATTAAAGAGTGATACTACTTTGCCAATTTCCAAATAGTAAAAGAAAAAAGTTAAAGAAACTTTGATGATTTGAGGACTCACTTTTAAGACTTGTTTACAAATTCAGTAAAAGTTCATAGCTTGGATTTTTTACGACAATTACCCGTGTTAAAAACAGATATTGGCATCATGCACTGAATTAACTTTTACACCAGGTTTTGTATCTTTTTTGATGAAGGGCCACCAAGATATATTTATGTGACCCGAAAGCACATGTCTTGTTGAGTGAGAGTGACAAATGAATAAACCATCTTCAAATTTGGCTGCCCATGTCTTCAAAGGAAAGCTGATTCTTGAAATTTGTTGATGCTTTTGGTTCCTCTCTATCCCAACCATCACAAGTACTTCACAACCACTCCATTTTTGTGCATGTCGACGCGATGTACTGATCCCGCAAGATGCTTAACAAGATATGGAGATCTATATATGTACATATTGTTAGACGTGTGTTGATAACAATATACAAGCGTTCACTGATCCCGCACAAGCTATAACATTAATTTGTTTATCGAATTGAACAGATATGTTTAATGTTATTTCTAGTTAATTTCCGAATATTGTTTCTAAGGTTAAAACTTTTCAAGACTTCAATCATAGATACTAAGATACACACTAGTCATTACTTTCTTTTACAAGCAAATGTAAAATTTTGTGTGCATGTATTCATTCGTAAACGATGGATTTATAGTTTGGAATCCTTATACAGTTATACACGTACGCTATTTAAGCTTTTCCAAGATAAGCTAAAGGCATCTCTAAGCTGTAAGATCTAATGTAAATAGATGAACACAATGATGAATGTTGAAAGCTAGGATGAGTATCTTTTACGCTCAGTTCTCGAGTTTTTAGAGAAGGGAAATGGAAAAGAATAAGAAAGAGAAAAGAAATGGAAAAGGAAAGTAAGTGTTAGTTGTTATGTTCTTGAGATAGAGGAAAGTAAAATGAAAGTAATCATGTCGTGTTCTTGAGAGTGAGAGAAAAGGAAAATAAGTTGGTCAAATTACATATATGCTTTCTTTAATTATTAATGTCAATGTTTTAAAAAGGGTATATTAGTCTTTCACGTGGTTTCGTTTCCTTTCCACTCTCCCAAAGTGGGAGGAAGATTTCTTATCAAATCTTCCTCTCTATCTCCTTTAGTTCCTTCCTCCTTTAAAAAGACTGAAACGAAAACTAGTTTAACTACTTTCCCTTTCCTTCTATTTCGAAGCTGGCGTTAGTGTTTGGAATTTAGATCCAAGGAGACAAGGGTAGTGGGTGTTTGGTTGAATTGATGGATGGTGCTAAAAGCTAACAATGTGTAAACAAAAAGTGTTTTGTGAGAGATGAAAAGATTGTGTTTGCTTTTTGTTATGATGATAGATGATGAATCTAAAACCCTCATGGCTTTAGTCACATGCATAATCTCTTTTTCTTTCCCGAATCAACTTAATATGAGTTTAACACTAATCATGAAATTAGAAGACTAAACTTTTTAGTGATAGTTAAAACTTAAAACTAAGTCAACGTCATTAAAAAAAACCATGTTAACGCCCTTAATACATTTTAGCATATTAAGTTCTCACTACAAGAATCGGTAAAAATGGCGAGGAAGGTATTGGCGAAGACACAATGTCCTCGCCAAAAACCGCTAAACGATAAAAATCGAGTTTCAGACTTTGACTTTGTCAAAAAGCCAAGAAAATTTGACCAATTTTTTTTGGCAAAGGTCGACTTTTTTTGGCTACTTCCTTTACTTTATTCATTTCTCTCTCATTTTCCCATCAAACTTTCGGCGAGGACATGTCATCGGTAAAAGTTTGACCAAAACATTGACCACTTAATTATGTATTTAATTAACAACTTAGTGAGTAACTAAATGAAACTGGCGATATGATGTAGTCATTGGCGAAGACATGTCCTCGTCAAAAGTTTGATCCAAAAGTTGACCATTTTAAATTATAAAAAAATGTTATTAGTTATCTTAAATTACCTACAAATCTTAATCCGCGTTGTGGTGGGGTTTTAAAATGTTTTCTTACCCCATGGTCGGTGGCGTAGATACCTTAGCTGTTGGTTTTGGGCTATTTGGGTGCGGCCCATTTTACCTCATTGCCTTTTGTATTTGGTAGACGGTTCGGTGGTTATCTTAGAAAGCGTTTCTTCGAGGAGGAAAAATGGCCGGTGCTTTCGAGATCTCATATGATCTTAGGGTTTCGGGACATAATCTTGGCGACGTACCTACTTACGAATGGTGGTTTGCGACCATGGCGGGTGGTTAGTTTAAAGGGAGTAGCGATCTTATTATCGTAAACCTTAATCCACGTTGTTGGTGGGGTTTTAAAATTCTTTCGATCCATGATGGGTGGCTTCCACTAAGCTGGCCCTTTTTATCTCATGGCCTTTTGCTAATTTATTGGTGTTATTTGGTAGCGATTGATTGCTTATCTCATTACACGTTTTTAAACCTTTCTTCACGAGGAAAAGCGTGCGTGCTCAGATCTCATATGTTCTTACGGTTTGGTTGCATTTTGTAGCTGTTTCTTAGATTGTTGGTGGTCTCGCATGCAATGTTTTAGTTGCGCTCTTCCTTACTTGTGTCTTAACTTGGTTGCATGTTTGTGTGTGGAGTACAATTGGTCATTTTCGATTTAGCTATCTTGAAGGTTCTTTATGAGGTTGCGGTTGTTGTTGTTTCTTAGATTGCTGGTAGTGTCGTACGCGATGTTTTAATTGTGGTCTTCCTTACTTGTGTCTTAACTTGGTTGCATATTTGTGTGTGGAGTACGGATGGTCGTTTTCGATTTAGTTACCTTCAAGGTTCTTTGTAAGGTTGCGGAGCCTGTTATTGTTTGATCGTTTACGTGTTAGTTTTTGTGAACAAGGTTACGTATAAGGTTGTTGACCACTATTATTTCTTAGGATAGGGTTTCATTAGCGTAGTGGCTTTGGGTCATCTTAATGCGAAGGCCATTATCTTGGCGAGGTACCCACATACGAATGGTGGTTGCAGCCATGGCGGGTGTTTAGTACTATGTGATTGTTTGCAGTCCTATTAATTTGTTATCTGTCGGGCGGTGATGATCTTATTTTGTATTTACTTTCTGAAAAACAACGGAAGCGGCTTGCGATTTGGCGAGTAACCACACATGGGTGCATGGTTGCGGCCCGGGGTTTGTTGTTGTTTTATATTTGACTCGAGCCTTAGTTTTGTTTGTGTCTTTACTAAGGCAATGATTTGTGCATTTATCTTTTTGGAAGGCGGTTTACAGAACCTTATGTTGGCGAGGTAGCCGCACATGGATTGTGGTTGCAGCCATGACGGGTGCTTGGTACTGCTTGAGTATTTGCAAGTCTGAGCCTTATTTGTTGCAAATTGTAGCTTCTCATGTTTGCGTGAGACAGCAAGGCTCTGATCCGTAAAGTTTTAAAAGCGTTTCCTATCCCATGTTCGGTGGCATTTGACGCTGGGATTTTACCTCTTGGTTTTGGGCTATTTGGGTTTCTTTTACGTGAGCAAGCCTTTTTACCCCATGGGCTTTTGCCAGGTTGTTCTCCTATTTGGTTGACGATTCAGTGGTTTTCTCATTACATAATTCTAGAAAAACCTTTTCGTATGTTGGCAAGGTAGCCGCACATGGATTGTGGTTGCAGCCATGATGGGTGCTTGGTACTGCTTGAGTATTTGCAAGTCTGAGCCTTATTTGTTGCAAAATTTATCTTCTCATGTCCGCGTGAGACATCAAGACTCTGATCGGTAAAGTTTCAAAATCATTTCCTATCTCAGGTTGGTGGCATTTGGCGTTGAGATTTTACCTCTTGGTTCTTGCTGGTTCTTACGGTGCTTGGGTGCATGCAGGTGATAGCCATAGAGGGGAACTAGGAAAAGCTATCCGGCCGTCGCATTCTCGGCTAGAGCCACGAAAAGCGACGTTAATAGCGGTCGATGCAGGTACATCGGACAAGAAAAGGGCTTTCATTTGTTTATTCTTACGTTTTCCTTTTTGCGTTTACTAATTGGGCCTTTCTTTTTTTGATAGATGTTGCTTTTCCTGTTGCTGACAGTTCTAGTAACCTTGACAATACATTCCGTGGTGTTCAAATTCAGTCGGCGGCAGGTAAATTTTTTATATATGTTGTTGTTGAATGCTTTCAGGACCTTATTGTAGGACCATGTTTTACACCAACCTTACGCGTACACACCTTCAACTCAAGATGAACACACGAACCAAACACAAACTATATGGTGAAAAGAAAGAAACAAAGATGAGAAAGATGGTGACTTGATGTTATGAAACCGTGTATGTATGAATATAAAGATGAAAACAATAAGATGTTATACTTGAAAGAAAACACACACACACACTCAGCACACCTCAAATGACACATTTGAGGTGTATTTATACTACAAGTACATATGCCCTAATGGGCTTTGGGATGGGCTTGGATTGGACTTGGATTGGATGACAACTTATACAAGGCTAGCTTAACATAACTTGTAGCCATTTAGCTTAGCCCAATCCACGAGCCCGTTGACTATTCTATCACGATATTCAACACACGTTACAAAGTTCCTAACATTGAATGACCATCACTTTTAATAAAAATGTTACGGCTAACAATCTCCCCCTAAGGGGTGGTCATTCAAAAGATGCTCCACTTGAATAGGTCTTTACTTTCCTTGAGCTTGAACTTTGCGTGTAGATATAGAATAGTCTTGATTCTTTGTTCCTTCATTATTTGTGATCAATTAATGTGGTTGTCTGCCGTTGTCAACTTCGTTGGTTAAGTGTCTCCACGTCTTTCTCCACTGTAACACCCCCAATTTCGTGATACGCAGCGGAATTCAAGCTGGGTGTTACCTCATGGCACAACAGTTATATCAATAGAAAACGAACCCTAATTGAGTTGTTTTAAAAGATTTATCATTTGATTTATATAAATATCAGAGTTTACAAAATTAGGTTCCAGTGGTTTCTGGTTTATTAAATACGTTTGAATGATAATATAGCCTTCGAGTATCCGTGCCCTTCCATACCATCCTCGTAAATTATGAACACGAGATAAACATGCTAAAAGTGTCAACACAAGGGTTGGTGAGTTCATAGAGTTTATGATTAAAACAGTTGAGTTCAATAGTTTGATTATTGTAATAAATACCAATATCGATGAAATAAGTAGTGGGTTACGTTGTTATCGACCCATAGTTCGTTTTTAGTAATCAGGTGAACAACGTTTCAAGGTTGGGTCATGTTGTTGTACCCATAAATTTAGTAGTTGCAGCATTTGTATCATTGCAACATAGTATATATTGCCTTAAGTCTCATGCATAAAACCTTACGATGCGGCATCATAGTAATGAACTAATGATGTAAGTTACTGACATCATAGAGATGATGTAAGTAACAAGGCCCTCGAGTAGGAGTTTGCCAACTTCTATGAGATTCTCAATAGAGTGCTTGGATACTTATCCGGCAACACACAAGTGGGGTCAAGCGCCAATAGATCTATTCACTATATTCGCGTTCACTCGCAAGTGATTAATGGCTCATGATAGAGGGACTTTTAGTGGCAATAGTAAGTAACTTAAGCAATAGCAATCAGGTTAGCATAAAGATAGTACTTGTGTTCAGGTTTGTAGCAAAACGTATAAAGTGTGATTATGAACTCATAGTAGTATGTAAAAGCTTTAGAGTACTTGTGAAAGTAAAAATGAGTAGTTAAACATGTATCTCCCCCAAAAATAGTATAAAACGCATAAAAGTAGAGGCTATGAAGCTCACAGTAATTCGTAAGAGTTTAAAATAAATGTAAAAATGTCAAGCAATATTTGAGCATGTATCTCCCCCAAAACATTCAAAATAAGGAAAAGAGGGGCTATGACTCACCTCGATGTTACAGTAGTCTGGATGGAAAACAAATTAAGTAATGTGAATAAACTTCTCCGACTCGTGACCTGAGTTAGTATGTCATGTTTTTAGTATTCGAGTTCAAGTTTAAGCAATGTTAATGCTTTATCGATAATTAGATAACATGAAGTCTCTTCAAAAATTAATAATACTTATCGTACTTATCTTTATGAATGATTGTTAATAAATTTTTATCGAAATCCAAGTTGTTAAATATTTTATGTTTCCAAAATGTTATAATTTACAATTTTAAATATTTATGATTTTTACCCTTGCACTTTCAAAAATGACACTTTAAACCCTCAACTATGGGTTATTGACAAAATCAGCCCTTGTATAATTTACTTCACAGAAATTACATTTTTATTCCAAGAAAAACTTTATCTTACAAAAATTACAATTTTTATGCTTGAAATTTTATAAGAAAATTCACTTGTTTTTGGCATAAACGGACAAAAGTGCGGGTGAACAAAAGCGAGGCCTTAAAAGGTTTTTACCACGTTCTTGATCCTTTCAAGAGTTTGTCCGGTGGTCATTCTAATGGTTCAAACTAGAGGTCTTAAGCTCTTACGGTTTGGTCGCAATGATTTTCCAAAGTAGGGGGGTTAGCAGCCTTTTGTTGGTTTTGGGTGATAACGGGGCTAAAAGAGGGCAGATTTTACACGAGGCAAGCTAGTGTTTCTACATCGCATTTGACCCTTTAAACACTTTGCTGTAAGCTCTTCTAAATGGTATAAGTCTCATGTCCTAGTCGTCTTTTATTAGAAAGATACAAGTCCACTAACATGGCCACGGCAGCACGGCGTTTATGAAAATTTCAGTTTTAACCCATTAACTTTTATGGGGTCACCTAGAGACGTTTTAATATGTTTATTAACTGTTTTTAAGTTATTTACCATCATCCTATAACTCCCACTACTCAATTTTTGAAAAATGTACACAAGGCTTACTTATGAAAATTCCCGCGAGTCACCCTCTTTGTGGTTAATTATAAAATAGACTATAAGTGCTTTTAAAGACGTTATTGGGGCATTAAAATCTTTCCAGGGAGCTCTTTAAAGCGGTTATAAACCTGATACTTTGAAACCTTTTAACTTGCAAAATATTAATTACGGAAAAGGGCTACTTATCTTTATTCTTGCAAATTGCAATTTCGTTTTAAACCATAAAACTCTATATCTTTTGCATGCGACCTTGTGAAATGTTGTTTTACCCATTTCTAATGTTTCTAAGATAGTTCCTAATCAAATTTATCAAAAATCCCATGTTTTCCCACATACCTGTTGTAAAACGCTTTTAGTGTTTAGGACTTTTGGCCAAAATGTAGGGCTGTTTTTAAGTATAACGACTAGGCCTTTTAACCGGGTTATGGGGGCGTTTTTTAGTATCCCAGGGGGTGTTTACAACGGTACCTTGGTTGACCCTAATACCTCTAACCTGAAGTAGATAAATGAGGGGCAAGTAGGGGGGTGGCTGTTTTGGCCAATTCAAGGGAGAAAACAAAACATGCCATTCAATTAATATAAACCTATAGGGTGTTAGTAATTATATTAGATGTTTATTTGCTTGCTCAAAGGACTCCTAACATGTTTTAACATTTGATAAAAACGTATTACAAATGGGTGTTTGTCTTTGGGGCGCACAATTTACAAAAAGTTTATGAAATATGGTTTTAACTTTGTTTTTCCACATAACACTAATCTATAGTCACTTATATGTTTTATTGAATGTATAAAATGACTAAAGAAAGAGTGTGGGTGTACTTACAAATAATATGATGCTTAACCGCAAGAAAAATCCTCCTAGGAGCTGTTATTTTCCCCAAGTACTTCACTTAACAGCTCTTATTTACCCTTTTCTTTCACTTCTTAAGGTAATTATTCAGAATATTTGTGACTATAGGAGAGGTTATATGGGGCGTGTGATGTGTGGGTATTATGGTATAATGTGTGTGATGTATGGGACTCAAAGAGAGGGGGGTATGGGGCGTTATTTATAGGGTGGAGGTGCATGGATTCCCCAAGTGCTATGTGACCTTGTCTCACAAGATAAGGGACATAGTGATGTGTTCTAATACACATGGATGGTGCAAGTGATGTCAAGGGAACATGAAGGGTGTGGTAAAACTCTAGCCAAGAGTTTTACCCTTTTGACTATGGTAAAACTCTTGGAAATTGAATGATGTGTAAATATTATGTGCAAGTAATTTATTGTGGCTAGGGTTTTTACATGTAGCACTAGGTAACTTAGTAGTAACTAGTTAGTTCAATTTTAACTATGGTAATTAAGGGGGGGGGGGCGTTAGGCATTAAAGGGTAGTACCTAGGGCTTGTATTGTTGTACCTATTGTGTAAATGGTATAAGTACCTAGTTAGATTGCTAACTTCTTTAGACAAATACTTGTTTAGGTAATTTACATGTAAATAAATAATAGTAAAGGCTTAAGTTTTGGTGCATTATTGTTTGTACATTTGCATTGTTTTATTGTACTTACTAAAAAGAAAATATATTTTTAAGGCTTGTGCTTGGAAGGTTTGTACAATGTGCTTTAAGGTAGGTACATTGAGGTTTATAATGTGATTTTATGTAAACATTAAGCTTTATGCATTAAGGACTCGTACTCTAGGTATAAAATGTTGTACTTTTCCATTTATGAAAAAGCGTAGTTATAATAAATTAGGGTTTCATGTAAGCTCAAATAAATGGTTAACGTTTAACTTGAAAGTTTAATAATTGTACGTTAACGTAATAACGTTAAGTGGTAAATAAAAGTTGAAAACTTTTATACTTGACATATAAGGAATGAACTTAAGACATTCCGATGTTGGTGTGTGAGTTACGTCATATTAGTTAGTTGTTGTGATCAAATAATAGGGATATCGTTTCTTAAAAAAAAAATTTGGACGTAGAAAATGAATAAGTATTCTTTCGTTAGAATATTATATTAGTTTAATACGAGGTGAAATTCACCCTGGTTCTGATCTCACCCCTTAAATTGAATCTCGTCCCGAGATTCAGTCCATGTTAAATGTTGAAGTAATGAGGATGAAATGTGGTTTCACTTGTGAAAGCTTATAAGTTAGAACTGATTGTTCTTACATGTGAACAATATTATTCTAAAGGTCATATAAACTTAAGAAAAATTTAATTTTGAATGAAGATTGTTATTAATTTTTAAAAATAACATGGTTCATAATGGCTTGTGAAAATCAAATTATTAATATCGAAAATTTTTCGAATGAGAGAAAGTTTTTGAACTTCAGCTTTTGTAGATGATGAATTAGTTTGTTCCTTAGTAAGATGAACAGTAATTTCAAGCGGTGTGAGCAGTAACCCCAACGGTGCGTGAACAGTACCCGCGGCCGTGAGATACCCCAACGGCTACTTTTTTTTTTTTTTTTTTTTGTTATAGATAGCCCATTTTAATCCTCATTCCTTCATACTAACTTTCCCACCTATATTTTTCATATCATACTTTCAAAATGCCGCATATTATTACCATTGTTGCACTCGTGTATGTTGTAATATCTACTATCTATTTAGCCAACGTTACGGATGAAGATTACGAGTTCTTGGCCGTGATCTTAGTGATTCTTATACCACTCGTGATCCTAGCCATCGGCGTGGATAAAATATGGGGGTAATAGCATTGTGTTAGGAATAAATCTTTATTTTATTTGCATTATCGTGTAATTTTTATCTCTTTTTGAGGGTAATAAACGTATGTGTTAGCACTCATTGAGTTGCGTCTTGTGTTGGTTGTTGGGTTGAAATCCAATACGCTTAATGGTGTGTTTGTTTATGTAATCTAGGCCGAGGCCCTTTTAATCTAAATGTGGGTTGTGTTTGTTTGTTTTACTAATGGGTTGAAGCCCACTTTTCGTTATAAAAAGGAAGCGTTTAATACTATTTATAGATTTTTCAAGATTCTTAGAGTTACGTCTCTTGTTATTTCATTCACAATGCTTAATAACTCATTTATATTTGTTATCTGAATAATCAAATCTGCGTCCGGTCATGATTCTCGCCTCCTAGGTTTGGTGGTGTTTTCATTAGCTTGGCGAATCAACCATTTAGCTACCATACCTTATTTAGTGATTTTGTAACATTAGCACTCAGATGCTAATTATATCATTATGTATTAATATTATGGATTCTAATGTAATAAAAATTTGGTCTGAAAGAGTGTTTTCACTCATTATTTAGAGATGGAAGTAAGAATATCAAGGAAAGTTGCCAAAATAGTTGGTGAGTATATATATATTTAGTGTAAATAAGATAAGTAGGAGAGACCATTGTAATTGGTTACAATGTCTTGAGAAGGTTTCATAAATTTGAAAAACATAAAAGTAAGTACATGCTTAGGGAAATATGATTAAGTCATAATGCCTTAGAATAGGCATATCACGGTATGTTTATTTTGTGTAAAAGTGATCGAGAAATATATATCAGTATACTAAAGTGTTTGTGTAGCATAAAAGCTGTCTAAAAGTCACATAATTACACGGAGGATGGAAGACCACGGAGCGAAAGGCTATAAAATGTTTTTGTGAAAAAAGTAGTTATAGTTTAGGTCTCATTAGACCCGTTCTCTATAACTAAGGCTCGATACCAATCTGTAACACCCATTTTAAATGCTGGCGAATTCAAGGTGGGTGTTACTTCATACAACAACATTATATCAATAGAAAACGAACCCTAAATTGAGTTGTTTTAAAAGATTTATCATTCGATTTATATAAATATCAGAGTTTACAAAATTAGGTTCCGTGGTTTTACAGTTTATTAAATAAGTTTTTGAATGATAATATAGCCTTCTTGAGTATCCGTGCCCTTTCGTGCCATCCTCGTAAATTATGAACCAGAGATAAACATGCTAAAAGTGTCAACACAAAGGTTGGTGAGTTCATAGAGTTTATAATTAAAACAGTTGAGTTCAATAGTTTGATTATTGTAATAAATACCAATATCGATGAAATAAGTAGTGGGTTACGTTGTTATCCATGTTGTAGATTCGTTTAGTAATCAGTGAACAGCGTTTCAAGGTTGGGTCATGTTGTTGTACCCATAAATTTAGTAGTTGCAGCATTTGTATCATTGCAACATAGTATATATTGCCTTAAGTCTCATGAGCAAACCTTAGGTACGGCATCATAGTAATGAACTAATGATGTAGGTTCGCGACATCATAGAGATGATGTAAGTAACAAAGCCCTCAGTAGAGTTTGCCAACTTCTATGGGATTCTCAAATAGAGTGCACTTGGCTACTTATCCAGCAACACAAGTTGGAAGCGTCAGCGCCAATAGATCTATTCACTATATTCGCGTTCACTCGCAAGTGATTAATGGCTCATGATAGAGGGACTTTTAGTGGCAATAGTAAGTAACTTAAGCAATAGCAATCAGGTTAGCATAAAGATAGTACTTGTGTTCAGGGTTTGTAGCAAAAGCGTTATAAAAGTGTGATTATGAACTCATAGTAGTATGTAAAAGCTTTAGAGTACTTGTGAAAGTAAAAATGAGTAGTTAAACATGTATCTCTCCCAAAAATAGTATAAAGCGCATAAAAGTAGAGGCTATGAAACTCACGAGAATTCGTAAGTTTAAAATAAATGTAAAAATATCAAGCAATATTTGAGCATGTATCTCCCCAAAACGTTCAAAATAAGGAAAAGAGGGGCTATGACTCACCTCGATGTTACAGGAGTCTGGATGGAAAACAAATTAAGTAATGTGAATAAACTGACTTCGTTGACCGAGTTAGTATGTCATGTTTTTAGTATTTGAGTTCAAGTTTATGCAATGTTAATGCTTTATCGATAATTAGATAACATGAAGTCTCTTCAAAAATTAATAATACTTATCGTACTTATCTTTATGAATGATTGTTAATAAATTTTTATCGAAATCCAAGTTGTTAAATATTTTATGTTTCCAAAATGTTATAATTTACAAATTTTAAATATTTAGTTTTACCCTTACTTTCAAAAATGACACTTTAAACCCTCAACTATGGGTTATTGACAAAATCAGCCCTTGTTTAATTAACTTCACAGAAATTACATTTTAGTCCAGAAAAACTTTATCTTACAAAAATTTCAATTTTTATGCTTCAAATTTTATAAGAAAATTCACTTGTTTTGGCATAAGCGGACAAAGTGCGGGTGAATAAAGCGAGATAAAGGGTTTTACCGTTCTTGATCCTTTCAAGATTTTGTCCGGTGGTATTTCTAATGGTTCAAACTAGAGGTCTTAAGCTCTTACGGTTTGGTCGCAATGATTTTCCAAAGTAGGGGGTTAGGTGCCTTTTGTTGGTTTGGGTGATAAGGGCTAAAGAGGGCAAATTTTACCACGAGGGAAAGCTATGTTTCTATGCGCATTTGACCCTTTAAAAACTTCTTTGTAAGCTCTTCTAAATGGTATAAGTCTCATGTCCTAGTTAGTCTTTTATTAAAGATACAAGTCCTTGAACATGGCTTGTGGCCTTGACCCGTTTATGAAAATTTGAGTTTTAACCCATTAACTTTCACTGGGTCACCTAGAGACATGTTAATATGTTTATTAACTCTTTTTAAGTTATTTCCCATCATCCTATAACTCTCACGACTCAATTTTTGAAAAATGTACACAAGGCTTATTTATGAAAATTCCCGCAAGTCACCCTCTTTTGTGGTTAATTATAAAATAGACTATAAGTACTTTTAAAGATGTTATTGGGGCATTAAAAACTTTGCAGAAATCCCTTTAAGATGGTGTAAACCTCATACTTTGAAACCTTTTAACTTGCAAGATATTAATTTCAGAAAAGGGCTACTTAGGCCATTCTTGCCAAATTGCAATTTTCGTTTTTAAACATACAACTCCGTATCTTTTGCATGAGACCTTGTGAAATGTTGTTTTACCCATTTCTAATGTTCCTAAGATAGTTCCTAATCAAATTTATCAAAAATCCCATGTTTTCCCACGTATTTGTTGTAAAAAGCTTTTTGGTGTTTAGGACTTTTGACCAAAATGATGGGTTGTTTTTAAACATAACGACTAGGCTTTTTAATTGGGTTATGGGGGAGTTTTGTAGTATCCCAGGTGGTGTTTACAACGGTACCTTATTTGACCCTAATACCTCTAACATGAAGTAGATAAATGAGGGGCAAGTAGGGGGGTTAGGCCTGTTTTGGCGCCAATTCCAGTAGGAGAAAAACAAAACATGCCATTCAATTAATATAAACCTATAGGGTGTTAGTAATTATATTAGATGTTTATTTTGCTTGCTCAAAGGACTCATAACATGTTCTAACATTTAAGAAAAACGCATTACAAATAGGTGTTTGTCTTTGGGGCGCACAGTTTAGAGAAAGTTTATGAATTATGGTTTTAACTTTGTTTTCCCACATAACACTAATCTATAGTCACTTATATGTTTTATTGAATATATAAAATGACTAAAGAAAGAGTATAGGTGTACTTACAAGCTTATGAGTTGCTTATCTCAGGTAAACGCCTAAATGGCTGTTAATGGTCACCAAGTTAACTTCACACCTTCCAAGCTCTAGCTTAACCTTCCTTTACACTAACTAAGGTCTTAATTTCAGAATGTTTGTGAGTATGGGAGAGGTTATATGGGGCGTATGATATGTGGGTAGTATGATATATTGTGTGTGTTGTATGGGACTTAAAGAGAGGGTATATGGGGCGTTTATATAGGAAAGGGGGTGCATGGATTCCCCAAATGCTAGGTCACCTTGTCTCACAAGAGAAGAGACATGGTGATGTGTTCCATTACACATGGAGAGTGCATGAGATTTCAAGGGGACATGAAAGGTGTGGTAAAACTCTAGCCAAGAGTTTTACCCACCAACTTTGACTATGGTAAAATGTCAAGGTAAAAGAGTGATGTGTAACATTTATGTGCAAGTAATTAATTTGTGGTTGGGACATTTACATGTAACACTAAGTAACTAAATGGTAACTAATTTAGTTCATTTCTAACTATGGTAAAGAGGGGGGGTGTTAGGCATTGAAGGGTAGTACCTAGGTCTTCTTAGGTTGTACCTTTTGTGTAGTTATGTAATTACATAGTTAAGGTTCTAGTTTATTTTAGATAAAATGTATTTTAGTTTAATTTACATGTAAATAATAAAAGTAATAGCTTAAGTTTGGTGCATTGTTGTTTGTACATTAGCATTGTTTTATTGTACTTACTAAAAAGAAAATATATTTTTAAGGCTTGTGCTTGGAAGGTTTGTACAATG
>OU343224.1:204158246-204289322 GCA_910596185.1 Chrysanthemum makinoi | reverse complement strand
AAACACTAAATCCCGGCTCTCGGATTTGCACACTTACTAAGGTGAGTTTTTTCATAGCCCCTCTTTTACTTGATAAAAATTTGTTTACTGGTTTTGGGGTGAAATATGCAAAACTTTTTTTATGGACCAAAGTTATTACATGATTACTATTACGTGGTTTAGCCTAAGCCCTTATGTCCCTAGAGATGCCCCTTTTTCATGAACCGTCAGTTCCCCATTGGGAAGCGCGAATGTTATAAATAGATCTATTGAGGGTGACTCCTCCGTTCGGTTGGCCATGCTTAGGCCAGGTGAAACATATACCATGTCGGAATCAAGTGTTGAGGGACAAAACACTCGCTATGGGCCCCTATATTGTATGACATCTTTTAGCATCAGAAACTGCGTAGTATCGGTTGCATGAACTTAGAGCTAACGTAATAGACTTTCATCCATATGTCATTATATTCGTTGTAATGATTTTATGACTTCGCTTATGGTCCAAACTTACTATTTTAACTTAAACCTATGAACTCACCAGCTTTTAGCTGACCTTTTTAGCATATTTTCTCAGGTGCTTAGTTGTTGATCATGGATGCACAGGCAATAGGCGGATATATGGTCGTAGTAATTTCTAAAGAAGTGTTTTTACACAAAAACGATGTTTTTATATTGGGACC
Organism: Chrysanthemum makinoi; assembly: GCA_910596185.1. Classification (NCBI taxonomy): domain Eukaryota; kingdom Viridiplantae; phylum Streptophyta; class Magnoliopsida; order Asterales; family Asteraceae; genus Chrysanthemum; species Chrysanthemum makinoi. The sequence continues at coordinate 204,288,663 of OU343224.1, read as the reverse complement.
ACTGAAATATAGGATGTACCCATTTATCTAAACAATGATGTAAGATAATGTTTTAAAATATTTTATGAAATTAAACGGAGTATGTATTCCGTTCTTTATTACTTGTGTTGTGATTCACCAATTCCGTAACGCTCCCAATAACACGTATGCTTCCGCTAAACCAAATTTGGGGGTGTTACAAGGTGCATGGATTCCCCAAGTGCTATGTCACCTTGTCTCACAAGATAAGGGACATAGTGATGTGTTCTAATGCACATGGATGGTGCAAGTGATGTCAAGGGAACATGAAGGGTGTGGTAAAACTCTAGCCAAGAGTTTTACCCACCAATTTTGACTATGGTAAAAACTCTTGAAAATTGAATGATGTGTAAATATTATGTGCAAGTAATTTATTGTGGCTCGGGTTTTTACATGTAGCACTAGGTAACTTAGTAGTAACTAGTTAGTTCAATTTTAACTATGGTAATTAAGGGGGGGGGCGTTAGGCATTAAAGGGTAGAACCTAGGGCTTGTATTGTTGTACCTATTGTGTAAATGGTATAAGTACCTAGTTAGATTGCTAACTTCTTTAGACAAATACTTGTTTAGGTAATTTACATGTAAATAAATAATAGTAAAGGCTTAAGTTTTGGTGCATTATTGTTTGTACATTTGCATTGTTTTATTGTACTTACTAAAAAGAAAATATATTTTTAGGCTTTGCTTGGAAGGTTTGTACAATGTGCTTTAAGGTAGGTACATTGAGGTTTATAATGTGATTTTATGTAAACATTAAGCTTTATGCATTAAGGACTTGTACTCTAGGTATAAAATGTTGTACTTTTCCATTTATGAAAAAGCGTAGTTATAATAAATTAGGGTTTCATGTAAGCTCAAATAAATGGTTAACGTTTAACTTGAAAGTTTAATAATTGTACGTTAACGTAATAACGTTAAGTGGTAAATAAAAGTTGAAAACTTTATACTTGACATAAGGAATGAACTTAAGACATTCTGATGTTGGTGTGTGAGTTACGTCAAATTAGTTAGTTGTTGTGATCAAATAATAGGGATATCGTTTCTTAAAAAAAAATTTGGACGTAGAAAATGAATAAGTATTCTTTCGTTAGAATATTATATTAGTTTAATACGAGGTGAAATTTACCGGTGGTTACATCCACCATGCTCACACTTCTATTTGTCTTTTGGTTACCAATGATGTAGTTCTCGAGTCTTTAAAATTTGTAGATTCTTTGACATTGACGAAGAATCATCTTTGACTTTGCGTTGCCTTTGATTTTGATGAAAACTTTTCATGTGTTGTTGGTATGAGCATGTGGAAAATCTGCACGATCTCTTCCTCCCGCAAGCATCCATAAGAAGAAAACATAAAACATGGGTTAGAAGTAATCCAACGCTTACAAGTTTGAACTTCGAGTGTGTTAACAACATAGTGTGAAAACACGTCTCTAATTTCACAAGGCCGTTCCTTTGGAGTCCCACAAGTGAGATAAGCGATGTATGAAGTACACCTCACGGTTCAGGATGAGTCATTGAAATTTTGAAGCATCACCCCACGAATGTAAACCGTTTGAGACACACTAAGCGTAATCCACGGGGAGTTACCGAAGTGACCTGCTGTCAGGGCTGCCTTGATGTTGACCTCAGGAGTTTCCATTCAATTACTGAAGATCACATATGTGAAACTTCTCATAAATGTTCTGGCAGATTGCTAAGATCTGCGTAGGACTCTAGAATATATCACTTGTGTCCTTATTAATGAAAAACAAGCGATGTCATGTCATGTGTTCCTATGAGATCTTTTTGTGAATCTCGTGGCTCTAGACTCAATAGTGCATTTTGGTTTTCCTGAGCGGAGACTAGGGAGAGGGTCTCCTTCTTCAATACCAACGATCTGTAAGAGAAAGTAGATAGATTATGTAGGGTTCCCAGTGAAAATGAAACAAATCCTTTAAGAGGAATTGAGTGGCTAGAAGGTTTAGTGCAGTGCGTCACTGGGTCCATGACGTCTTTGTCTTCAATACCAGTGTCATCTTAGTGACAACCAGAAGCATATGAATTGAACCTGGTTTCTGCCCTAAGGTTGATTATGGAGGGCTATTTCTTTTCACCCTTTCTTTACTTTTCTTTTTAATTATTCAACCCCTTCTTTCTCCTTTATCACATTGCTCATTTTTTCAATCATACCTAAGGACTTCTAATACTAACTATGGGTATTGACGTATTGTCCTTGGGTAGATCCCTCCGGCTCTGTCGGATCATAGGACGAATATTCCTATCCTTAGTCACCTTATAGCTCCATGACTGTCCTATTGTTGCCATGAAAACCTTTTCTTGAAAATCTCTCAAAGTGTTTATGATAGAAAACATGTTTGAAACACTCTGAGAGTTTTATATTTTCAGAAACACTCCCCCTTCACATGTGCTTAAATCTGCACATAGAGGGTAGAGTTCGCACTTTTTGAATATCCTTAGTCACCTTATAGCTCCATGACTTTCCTATTGTTGCCATGAAAACCTTTTCTTGAAAATCTCAGAGTGTTTATGATAGAAAACATGTTTGAAACACTCCGAGAGTTTTATATTTTCAGAAACACTCCCCCTTCACATGTGCTTAAATCTGCACATATAGGGTAGAGTTCGCACTTTTTGAATTGATCTGCTCATGATAGACAATTCCCCACGAGACACGGTTACGTTGCTTAGTTAAAGAGTTCCATTGTCAGTTTTTAGGTGACAACTAGCTCTAATAACTAACTTGAAGTTGTAAACACTCCTTGAAAAGAAGGTTAGACCCATGTAAGTTCATGTCTATCACGAGTTTCTCGAGATGGTACATTTGATTACTCGTCAATTCATTGGTTCCGACTGAGTCAAGCTCTTTTGAGATTCAAATACCGATCATTAAACATTTTTGATCACATTTTAATCACGTCTTCTCCCCCTCAAAAATAGCATAATCGTGATATTTTTCATATCAACGGATTAAACAACATTTTTATAATCTTTTGGGGAGACAAACAGATTTGATTTAAGCATGAATTTTGGAACATATTGGTTTTATACTCCCCCTTTAATAAAGCATAATCACTTAAAGGGTTTTAGAGGGAGTTATCTTGAGCACAAAATATTTTGAAAGATTTTGAAAATCTTTTTGAACAATCTTGAAAAAGGTGCTCAAGATGATGATGATTTCTCACCAGTTTTAAATGTAGTGCACTGAAGCGTACACTTGATTTTCTTTGAAAACACGAGTTTGATTTGAAAATAATCAAAAGTCATCATTTTTGAACGGGTTTGTCTGAAGTATCAAAGCCATTTTTGAAGAAATTTTGAGGAACGACATGTTTTAGAAAAACATTTAAAGAACTCTCGGTCAAGCATCTGTATATTTCCGTATCATTGTTAAATGACATTTCTAGAGACGTAAAGAATATCGATTATACGAGAGACATGTCGTGAGAAGAATATTTTTGGATTTTTTGATTTTATATTGTTTTTGTATTTTTGAAAGATTTTATATTTTTATATTTTGCTTTTGTTGGTTTTTCAAATTTTTTATTTTGTTTTGCAAAAATATTTACAGCGAGGCTTTTTGGAAAAACGTTTTCAAGAAGATTCGAGAAGACGATCTAACTCCTTAAGGGTTAGGCTTCGCATTCCAATTCGTCGAACTAAATCGTCAAACCTTTCTTTTGGAAGGGCTTTAGTAAATAGATCGGCAAGTTGGTAATCAGTCTTCACGAAAAGTAATTCAACAGTACCTTCTTCCACATGTTCTTTTATGAAGTGATAGCGGACTCTGATATGCTTAGTCTTTGAGTGATGAACGAGTTGCATGATATGGCTATGGCACTTTCGAGTCACAATACATAGGTATTTTATCGAAAGTAAAGCCATAATCTGTGAGTTGTGTTCTCATCCATAGAACTTGATCACAACACGCAGATAGAGACACATACTCAGCTTCAGCGGTTGAAAGTTCAGTACTGTTAGGTCACAAGGTTTACCACACAAGCTTATAAGAAAGATAGAGAGGCGATTGAACAAGTATTCAAACACACACACACGTATAGACTTAGACGGTTAGGTATAGAGAGTATGTGAAAAGAAAACTTGAACAACCAACCTTCAAATGAAGGTTTACAAGGTATTTATAGGCAGAGGCTAGGGCAACACTCCTTCCCTTTCTCCTATGGGCTTGAGCCTAAGCTCATGGGCCTTCTACATAAGCAAAGGCTAAAAGCAAACATAAAGGCCATAATAAGCTAACTACTACATATGTGTAACTAACACTTGAATAAGGTTTAGGAGTGATTCCAACAATCTCCCCCTCAAGTGTTATTACATATGAGTAACAAACACTCAAGTATTGGTGATGAAAAACGGTGAAGGCGTTGATGTAATAGTAGCTTTGACGTCTTCTGGCATTCTTCTTTCTTGTGAGAAGAATTGCCTTGATTTGAACAATCTCGGTGAGAGATAGTTTACTTAGAATAGTTATGCTTTGACGTCATCTTTAACTTTGTTCTTTGATCATTGTTCTTTGTGATGAAAGTGATAGTATGTGTTGTCTGCATCAAGTTGCCACAGGTGCTTCGCCCATTTTCACGGTGTCTCCACGTCGTTCTTCAACATGCTCACACGCTCTTTTGGCGTTAGATTGATCTTGATGGAGTTCTTTAAGTCTTTAACTTTGTAGATTCTCTTGTATTGACGAAGAATCATTACAATTATTGTGTTGCTTTTGAACTTCCATTAGTGATGATGTTGGCGTGAGCATGAGAAGAATCTGCACGATCATTCCGCTCCAGAGCTTCTATAAGAAGAAACATTTAACGGTTAGTAATAAGGATTCCGGCACTTGAAAGTTTGAACTCGAGGTGTGTTAACATAGTGTGTGAAAACACAACTCTAATTCTTACAAAGGCCGTCCCTGAATGGAGTCCACAAGTGAGATAACACGATGTACCGAAGTACACCTACGATTCAGATGAGTATTTAGGTACGAAGCATCACCTCCATTGTAGACCGTTGAGACCACTAAGCGCAATCCACGGGGAGTTGCAAGCGACCTGCTGTCAGGGGACGTTTGATGTGTTGACCACTGCAGGAGTTTCCATTAATCACGAGGATCACAAATGTGAAGCTCTCATAAATGTTCTCGACAGATTGCTAAGATCTGTGAAGGACTCGATAATGTATCCAGAAATTCTTATTTGAATATCAAGTGATGAAATGTCAAGTGTACCTAAGAGATCTTTTGGTGAATCTCGTGGCTCTAGACTCAATAGTGCGTTTTGGTTTTCTGGCGGAGACTGGGGAGAGGGTCTCCTTGCTTCAATACCAGCAATCTCTAAGAGAAAGCCGATAGTTTGGGTTCCACATGAGAATGAAACAAGCTTGTTGAGAGAACTTGAGTGGCTAAGAAGGTTTAGTGCATGCGTCACTGGGTCCATGACGACTTTTAATCTTCAATACGGTGTCATCTAGTGACAACCGTAGCATATGATTGAACCGGTTATGCCCCTAAGTTGAATAATCTGGAGGGTATTTCTTTTCACCCTTTTCTTTGCATTTTTAATTCTTCAACTCCTTACTCTTGATTCTCATTTCTCCTTTTTTCAATCATACCTAAGGACTTCTAAATACTAACTATTTGTGGTGTCCTGGGTAGATCCATCGGCTCACATGAGGATCATAGGAAGTTATTCTAACCTTAGTCACCTTATAACTCCATGACTAACCTATGTTGCCATAAAACCCAGCGTGTGAAAAATCTCTCACAGTGTTTATGAATGAAAGCATTTTAGTACCCATTGTTTAGATAAGATTTTTTGCATAAATACTCCCCTCACATTGCTTAAGAGTTTTAACGGTTAAAATGCCAGATGAGGAAAGGCGCGCACTTTTGAATTGATTAACTCAAGATAGACATTCCCCCGAGACCAGCATTACGTGGCATAGTTAAAGTTGCATTGTAAACTTTAGGTGACAACTAGCTCTAGTAAAACTTCTTGAAGGTGTAGACAATCCTCGAAAGTCGTCAAACCGTAGGAGTTCATGTTTATCAAGTGTTTCTCGAATGGTACATTCTACTCAGACAAGTCCTTTGCGAGACACGTTTACATCACTAGCGAACTAGCTTAAGTTTATTAGCTGTCCAGGACAAGTCTTTTCGAGGTTACTAACATTCAGCATCGTCAATTCGTTAGTTAAGTCTGAAGCACACAGATTCATTTGCATTTTACACAACATATTTCTTATCACACATTTTCTCCCCCTCAAAATGGCATAAAAATGTTATTTTTGAAAGAGTTGAATAAATATGACCATTTTAAGTGTTCTGGAAGAATGACCACTGTGAACAATTTGTGAACAAAGTTTCAAATACTCCCCCTAGAGTGATATAAACGGTTGAGGTTTTGAAAATCATAAGGGAAAGTACTTGTTCTTTTTAGCAAAACCTTGAAAAATGAAAGGTTTGATAGGTTTTACTCAAAAGTAAAAAGCTTTCGCTCCTTTTCTAGGATTGTGGCGAGGTTACCCACGGGGTCCTTTATTTACCATCACGGGTTGTACACTGTAATGTGTGCACAAGCCATGAGCGGATAAATCACACATCCAAAATTATGTGGAAACAATTCCAGGGGTACGGGAGTGCTTGTTGATGTTCCGGTCGCACGGTTGAACTCGGTTATGTTAATCCTGGGTCTACCGACACATAACTCTTATCGTTTGAACTGATCCCTTGAAACAACCCGTTCATCAATCATTGTGATGATCCGTCTCACATCCCTCCTTTCACGAGAATTCCACTCTTGGAGACCTAATTTTTAAGTATATCGCTAACTGTATGCCAATCCATCCCTAACCAGCTTCAAGTATGATCCCCGAACTTGTGAGTTCGCTACATTCCATGATTTCTTTGAAGTTCACTACGGTAGCGAAAGGTTTGCTGAGGAGTGTATATTGAGATAGCTGGTTGATATCAGGAAGATCAAGCTTTGGAGGAGTGAAGATTGACACGCGTCGATAAGATTCAACAGCCAGGTGGAGATCTTCTACACGTTCCTTGATGACAATCGTCTTATGAGAGATGAAGTGACTTGATGATTCGCGTTTAATCTTGCGGTTGAGAATTTCTATGCGACCCAATACCTTGGCAAGGTACATGTCTTGATGTCATTGAGAGACAAATTCTCAAAGTAGCCAGAGAAAGCAATTCCGTTCATCTTGTTTGTTTTGACTCTGATCTTCTTTAGGAATGTGTAGTCCCACTTGAGCGAAAGTCAACGTGTATGATAACGAATATCCTTAGAACTATACACAGCATGTTGAGACTTCTAAAACTGTGAGCTTGTAAGTAGATTCGGCGGTCTGGCGATGATGAATCCCATCTGATGCATCTCGGTCGTGTAAGCACCAATTGTTGGATAACAAGTGATTAGCACGTTCCTCAATGGCTATCACGGGTTTGAGTAGGCATGCGGGGAATGGAAGTATCAGCGATGTTAGCGTATTTTCTTGAATCATCGCCCTTGAAATTTAAAAGAAAATCAGTCTTTGTTTGAAGAATATACGAAAGGAATCTGTTAGGAATTAGAAATTCCAGGTATTAAAGAGTCGGTCACCTCAAGTATATGTAATCGTTAAAAAGCTCGTAGTCATAGTAATATTAAGTTAAGTAGTATTTAGTTAAGTAACACGTGGAGACGAAACGGAGTCTTTACCATTTGTATGCGATCCACGGCCCGATGTGTGGCGTTTTATGTAAGACTATAAATACTCTCTACCTCCCAAGGTAGAGAGTTGGAGCTCATAATAATATCTTTCACTTTCTCTCACTAAGTTCCCTAAACCTCTAACTTTCTCTCTCTAGAATTCCATCTATCTGCTACCTTGTGTTAATGTTATGATGTGTATGTGAAAAGTTATATCTTACAATTGGTATCAAGAGCCATGGTTAGATCATATCTTGCACATCTTTGGATTTATAGTGGTTTTAGGTGGTTTTTGAGTTTGAAAAAGTTTAGTGGTTTTGCATCATTTGGTTGATTTCTAGTGTTAAAGTTTGGATTTTGATTGTACTTTTGTGTTTAAGATCATCATAAGTGTTTAGGTTTTGATTTGGAAGGCTTGAATCATCTTGGTTGGGTTGTTTTTGGATTGAAAAGTGATGTTTATATGGTTTTTCATGCTAGCGACTTAGTTCACGGATAATATTCTTGGTAGCGACTTGCTTCACATTTTGTAGCGACTTACAGTGTTGGAGCTAGCGAGTTAGATCTAGCGAGTTAAAGTACAAGTAGTGGACTCCACTCACGGTTGTGACAATTGGTAGGCAGTGCAATAGCGAGTTGCTCTTTAGCGACTTGCATTGTTAGCGACTTGGTAGCGATTCTGCGAGAATTTTGCTAGCGACTTGAGGTGTTAGCGGTTACCCTTAGCGACTTACATCTTGCTAGCGACTTGGAACTCTAGCGACTTAGCGTGGTAGCGAATTAGTTGTTAGCGACTTGGTTCAAGAATTCTTAGCGACTTGGTTGATTTTTCCGTCAAAACTTCAAAGCGGCCATAACTTTTGAACCGTAACTCCGTTTCAGTTCTACCCATCAAAGCGACCGTGAGAGCGAGGAGAATGTACGCCCGAATGAACTATTTGGGTCAATCTTCGAGGTCTAAATCCGATCGAACAAAAAGTTATTGAGGTTTTAAGTTTTTAGACCTAAATTTCTTAGGAAAATCGGGCATAAACCAATCGAATCACAACCAAACAACATCTCTGCTTATCAGAACAATCTAAAGTCCTATCACACAATTGTCTATCATTGTATCATTCCATGGTCATCTTAACACCTCCAGGTCATTGCTTACGGTTTGGTCTTTATTTTAGTAAAATCCCGCGAAAGATTCTATTTCTCGGTTTAAATCATAGACGTGTAAAATCCCGGGCATCCTTCCACATCATGTCTTACTCTACTACCGATGATTTCGAAGTGCTTAAATTGTATGATGTTGTGGACAACAATGATAATGTAGGCTACATCGAGCGATTAAAGATGATTGAATTAAACAATGAGGATGTGAGATCTCCGTGTTGATCTAATGAGAATGCATTGACCAAGCTACAAATGCCATGCAAATGAAATGCGACATTGAGCCTATCAGCTACTTCATCGCACCTCATTAATTTGTTATCCATAGGTGGGGATCGTACATGTAGTGCTCTTTTCGCGGGACTTACCTACATTGACAAAGTTTCTTTGTTGAACTTAGAACATTTAAAGCTGCAACTTACCTGTAGAAGGTTCAAAAGGATGGTTCCAGTCAGACTCTTCAAGTAATCTACAAACAATTTCAGCCATTCATCGATGGGAATATTGCAGATTACGATCAACACTTACTGGAATTTCCTTCAAAAACATCTTGGAATGGAAATTCAGGAATTCATTGAGACATTTATCCAACTCATGGATAATGTGAAAAGTACATTGAAGAATACGCTCAAAAGAATGAAAGGCGTGAATGAGTGTCAGGTGCAGTTGAAAGATAGTTGTGATAAGTTGGGTAATGTATATGTTGAAGAATGGGTGTTCTTGAATGAGAATGTCAGTGACAATAAAAATTGATGAGTCGGATAATGGAAAAATGGAATCTTCGTGCTCAAATTCACAAAGAGAGAGTGCACCAGACACAACTGTGCAAGTTAATGCAAAGGCGCTCCATGGAAGCTTGGATGTACCCAAGATAGAGATGCACCCGTCACGGCTGTGCATGTCAATGCAGGGTAAGTTGCATGGATGTTTCTCTTTGTACCTAGTTGTGCATCTTCTACTCAAAATGATGATTATGATTTGCATGAGTACGCTGCATTTTGTACGATGATTCCCTTACCACTGAGCTTAACATATATAAGGATCAGGTTGCTATTTATGAACAGTGCTCTAAGTTTGAGTTGACCACCGTGATGAAATGGATGTCCAAATATGTACAACTATTAGAAAAAGTAGGTTTAGAGAAGAAGTATTAAAACAAGAGTTAAACTCCTTACAAGAAAAGCTTTCTAAACTGCTAAGCAAAAACACGAACTTCAAGAAAATGTTAAAATGCTTAAGCAAGAATTCAAGGCTAAGGAATCAAAACTTTTGAATGATTTTTTCCAATCTAAAAACTTTGAAAAACAAGCTTGAAAATAAGTTATGCGATACAAGGGAATACCATTCAGACTTCTCACATGATCACTAAGCATAGAGTCTTAAGCGATAAGCATAGCATTCCCTTGTTGAGGAACCTAATCCAGAGGTAATTAAAAAGGCTAGAAATGCTCATAAGGTATTGTATGATGGTAATGAGATCCTTAAGCCTAGACAGAAACCTAGTTGCTTATGAGTGCTGAGGAAGATAAGAGATCAGATGAAGTCACTAGGGAGAAAATGAATAAGAAGCTAGAAGATCATGAGTGTAAAAAGAACAAGATAATGATAAAACCCCATGATTACACTAAGGAAAATTGGATATCCTTAAACATGTTTAAGCCTCAAACATTGACCACAGAACAAGTGCGGAAAAGGATATGGACTTGCAAAAGGCGAAAATCTTGTTGAAAAGAATCCCCTTGAAATTTCCTAAAGCATTTGTATCCTCCAAATACACATATGCATTTAGTTCCTAGAACTATTGCCACTAAGAGCAAGACCTTAATCAGGCAATATGTTATTCTTCAACTATTTACCGATTTTGAGAAAACTTGTAAGAAAAGGATCACACCCACTGGATAACTGAAGGGGAAAGGGGTTTTAGCAAATGAAAGAATGTTATTTAACTGAGGTCATGCCTTTCTTTAAACAACTAAAAGATCATTTTGAGAGTCTTAAAGAGGACAAAATCGGATATTAAAGAAATGGAAAGGAATTTGATGCAATGGTAGTTGAAGTTAGTGTTGATTATGGTGCTAAAATATAATGAGATTGAGAGGAAGAACTTGCATACCTTAAATGAGACTCTTATTCTTGAATGTATTGCTCAAGATATCTTTTCAGCACTTCAAATTGCTCTATTAATGCTTCCTAATTTCATGAACTATCTGTGGCCCTGAAAGTCTCCCATGATCGTGTCATTGAGCTTGAAAAAACTAATTCTAAACTAAGCGAGAAAATTGAACTGGATGATCACGACAATTTGGTTAAACATTTTTCTAAACTAGAAGTTGAGCATTTTAATTTACAACTCAAATATCAACATCTCAAAGAAAATGTCAAAACTTCAAATATCAAGACATCTTGAGATGCTCCAGTGTGATCAGATTTTTCAAATTAACAAACATGATGAACAGATTCAAGCTCATTGCAACACGATCAGAAAGTTGAAAGCCCAAATCTCTCAATTAAAGGGTCAAACGAACAATATGACGGGCTCCCAAATGCCTCCTCCTTTAGATTCTCAGAATTCTCAAGCGTTTCATCTTCAAAACCTAGTAAATGCTTTACAAGGAAAAAGTTTTCTAGAAGTAAATGAAAAGGTTAAACGACATTTTAAAGAGTTATATGATTCAATAAACGTCACCGTGACCAAAACAATGAAAAAATAACGTCTTTACAAAAGGAAATTGAGAATCAAGGAAGTGAAATGGGAAAGTTGCCACTTGTTTTCAATAAGAATGTTGTCAAAATCACCTTAGATTGCAAATACATTGTGATAGTTAAATATATTCCTCCTCATCTTAGGAATAATGAACATGCTTTTCATGACTCATTGTGCTCACCTTAAAGATAGTCTAGAATGTCTCCGTGAGATTGTCGAAGAGGATTTCATTAACAAACCTCTTGATAGTGAAATTAGGTTTGCTTGCCTCCGGGCCAAACGATCTCAAGAGCTGCTTGAATGTGTAATTGCAACATGTCCAAAACCCTTAGGTGAAAAGGCAAAATATGAAGCCTTGTTCTATGCCTAGTGCCAAGCAGGAAATCCGTTCTATGCCTAAAGCCAAGCATGTGACCCTTGATATGCCTTGTTCCATATCTAAATTCAAGCAAGCAACATGATGTGCCTCCTAAATTTCAGATCGGCACTTCTAGACCAGGAATGCAGAAAGTAGTGAAGCCATGTAATGTTCCCATCGTTACTTCTACGGATGTTAAGATTGACACTAAAGTTAGCGGGTCAAAACCTAGAAGCTATGCAAGAAGGATAGGATTACGCAAACTAAAAGTGTTCATGATAAGGAAGTAAAAGAACACCATAGGGACAAGAAGTTTGATTTGAACAAAAAGAATCGTGTTAGTTCTAGTATTAGCTCTAAGCTTACTAAAATTAATTCGAGGCCTTATCCTGTCTGCAAAACATGCAAAAAATGTTTAATTTAAGTAATCATGATAAATGTGATGTGTTATTTCAAGGTCTAAGATTCATAACCCGATTAAGAAAGTTTGGAGAGCGAAGCAGTTAAGCAATCCTGGAAACCTACTGGGAAGGTTTTACCAATGTAGGATTTCGATTGGAAGCAACAGTCGAATATTCACGAATGGCAAACCTTGCCCCTTAACTAGATCGCTATGCCTAGAGTAGTGCTGTTAAGGTTTGGAAGCCATAGCTGGTAGAACAATCCCATTAAGCACAAAATGTCCCTGACTAAGTCGATGCTTCTACTAGTTTAGCTCCTAGTGACAATGACATTGCACTAGGGTTTCTTGATTCAAAGATTGTTGGTGCTAACCAAAAGGACCCCATGAGCACGTGGGGATCCAATGTTTCCAATTCTATGTCTTAGTCTGTTATCCAAAGCAGGTCGTACAAATCGTCCCTTGGTATTTGGATTCGGGCGGCTCTAAACATATAACTGGGCTCTAAACAATGGCGTCTGTTCACATCGATTCGAGGGCCTCGTTCTTCATCATTATGGCGTCTGCGGATAACACTTCAGGCCCCGTTCCTCAAAGAAAAGAAAAGTATACGCTTGATTAAGCTTTATCTTCAGAAAAAAGAGAAATCTTCATGTTTATGACCATTCTCATCGACATTCTTCATCAAAAAGCTTCATGTTTCTCCCATGCTCATTCAGTCATCAAATGGATCTACATTCATTAATGTATATTCTTATTCACTTGCTAAATCAAAATGGCAACTTCGGATGCAATTTTTGAGGGGGAGAAAAGTGAATATACTAAATGATGATGGATGTTTGAATAATGGTTATACGACTTAAAGTTTGATGACTCTCACTCACTAAGGATAAATGGGATTTATGAGGAGAGTGAATATACTAAATGATGATGGATGTTTGAATAATGGTTATACGACTTAAAGTTTGATGACTCTCCTAGCGCCTAATGTTTCACTCACGAAGGATAAATGGGATTTATTGTTTGGTGATGATCATCAAAGACTATGTGATTCATGAGTTCAAGATATGTTTGATGATCATCAAAAAGTACTTCAGACTACTCAAAAATCCCTATCTCGGTTATTCCTCAAGTTGATAATGATTATCATAATATTGCAGTTGCACTCATGAATAATGACCCGCTCTTTGGTATTCCTTTGCCAAATCTTCACGGATTATTGTTCATGAATAATGATCCACTCTTTGGTATTCCTTTGCCAAATCTTCATGGATTATTGTTCCTCACATCGTGCATGCTATAAATCAACCACATGAACTTCAAGGAAAATGTCTACCTCATCATTTCGAAGTTATTGGTGTATCCTCGAATCGATCTCTACATGAATACTTTTAGGAAGAATACATTGATGTTGAGGCATCATTTGTTACGGTTCATTCAGTGGGTGAATGTACATCCGGTTGTATGTTTATTCATGTGGTGGGCATTTGACACAAGTTGATTACTTCGAAGTTACTCTTTTATCACTTATTTGAGGTTGAAGTTGGCGTTCACAAAGGCGTGATCTTATTTGATAACTTGCTCGAGCTTAAGAATTAGAGTTGAGGTCTTGGGTTATCTAGTTACGGTGATGAGGTGGATGGTTGAAGACACGGTTAACTATCACTATTAGGATTACGTTGTTTTACTCGATTAATCACTTGCGTATATTACGTTGTGGATAATCACAAGAGGTGTAAATGTCTCATACTTTAATTGAGTATTGAGTACTTAAGAGATTTGCTTGGTGCATAAATTCTATACACGTTCTTCCATCTTTAAGTGCAAGCTTAAGACACAAATCACGGGAATCGACTTGATTTCAAGTTTGGTATATTGGGTTTTCTTAAGCATTGGTCACTTCAAATTGTCTACATATGGGTTGATAAAGATAGTGGAGAGTTTATATGTGATTGATTCTCACGAGATTCATTTGGGCTATTGAGTTCTTCTCACAAGATTTCAAGTTTATGGATATATTATGTTTACTTGATTGTTGAGTTGGAAGAAATGTGAGGAAAGAATATTTGGAGCGTGAGATGAATACTTCTCGACATCTTATATCTGATTTATGATAAAGTGCTCCGGTTATATACAACATGTTCACTTGATCGAGCTAATTAGGTTATTTGAGTTGACATCACGAGAGATGATTAGTGACTCAACATGTTACATGGATGTCATCGTCTCTACTTTCTTGTTGAATTTTGTATGTACATTATATGTGATTGGTTATATGTTTATAACTGGAATGCACTTGGTAAAATGAAGATGTTGATATATTGTTCCCTAAATAGACAAGCGGTCAATCTCGAAGAGTAAGGTGTACATGGGGATGCTGTGAGGTTCATGTGATGGGTAAGTAATCGGTTAATCGGATTTTATAACCCTTTGAGATGATCAATGTTTCAACTTGTTACCGGTGTTCTCGTGTTCTTAGGTCTTGAGCTTCAATCAATGAGACCGCTTTGTATTCAACTCTACTTCTTAGGGAAATGGTCTTTATTGGATGTTTGTCGGTTTGGGGAAAGGTACCAAAAGATTCAAATTGAGAAGGCTCATGTCGGGCGATTTTCTTAGAAGCCTCGAAATGCTTTGGTGGCGATTTAAGAGATGTTGATTCCTTTCTTCTAGCAATCTTTGAAAATATCTTTATCTCCATACTCATTTCATCATTCTCTTAAACTAATTTATCTCTTGTAAATATTTATTAGAAAAACAAAATACAAAATTATAAACCTTCTTAAAATCAAATAGAAAAATTTAAAACTTTCAAAATCCATAAAAATTTGAAAAATTAGAAAAATCTTCAAAAAATATTGTCTTTTTGTCATGTTTCTCTCGGTTGATATATCTAGATCTTGTCTAACGTCATTCAAAGAATGACACGGGACTTTCTAGATGTTGTTTAAATTTTAAAAAGAAAAATCAAAAATCAAAAAATATTTTTTGGGAGAAAAGAGAAACTATGGTTTATTGTCATTTTAGGCAATAACCGGTTTTTAAAAGAAAGAACGAGCCATGTTTTATCATGTTTTCAAATTCCATGCTCGATTCTATAAACATTTATCATGAAAACTAAATGCTTTGAAAAATAACTCGGTCTCTATTTTTGATAATCATCAGGACTTATTTGTCTAAATCTCTATCTCTCAATCAACAACCTATGTCATTGATTGAGGGGAGAATGATTTCAATTAAATTAAAAGGTTATTTGTCATTCAATTGTTTTCAAAAGATATTCATGCATGTTTATTCAATGGAGTTTAAAGTCTTAAAATCCGATCCTTATCGATTAAAAACGCTTTCATAATAAAGTCACAATTCTCCTTAAAAGCTTTCAAAATCAATTTAAATCTATAGAGATCACAAATCTCAAATGATTTGATAATTGTGATCGGGGAGAATGTGTGTGATTTAAAATGGATTTAAACTGATAATTGATAAATGGTTTCTTAAATTAGCATGTTTGCCTCCCGTAAGTGACAACGATTTCAAATTTTCCATGCAGCACGTTGAGGAGCATCTATATTAAACCACAATGATTTGAAGCGTGATCACTTATCTCAATGTGCAGGTTCCCTCTAGTATGTGCAAAACTCTTTTCAAATCTCGGGGCACATATTGAGGGGGAGCAAAATCATGAAAACCTCATCCTTCCCCAAAATGCTTTATCTACTTGATTCGATTAGGGAAGTGATGTTGATATCTTTTAGAAAATGGTAATCAAAAGAAGTTAATTCTTTCTCTTGCCTCCGTGTGCAAAACATTTTCAAATACTTGATGCACATGTTGAGGGGAGTTCTCGTTCTAAAAATATCAAAAACAATTCAGGTACAAAATGCTTTGATAATATATCACAAGTATCTGATTGATTTTCAAATGGTTTTCTATTGGTTCCAATGGCAGATGAACAATACCAAATAGACCACGACCAACTTTATCTGTATGCGGTGATATAAGGATGATAAGGTTAGGTATTGGTTCCCATGATCCTTGAGAACCGGAGGGATCTACCGGGGACAATCCACTAGATAAGTGTAGAGTTCTTAGGTATGATGATAAAAGGAGAAAAATGAGATATGGGAAGAGTCTTGGACTAAGACTGAGCTAGTCTTGGAATAAACCCAACAAGTTCTAGCTATGAAGTCTCGGTAAGCCTTGAAGGGTTGAAGAATTAATAAGAATTGAATGAGAAAAGGGTGAAAACAAATAGCCCTCCATTTATTCAACCTTAGGGCAGACTAGGTTCAATTCATATGCTAATGATGGTAACATGGTATTGAAGACAAGCGTCATGGACCCAGTGGCGCACTTTTCTAACTTCCCAAACTACTTAAGTTCCTCTTAAAAGGACTTGTTTCATTCTCACGGGGAACCGACATATCTATGACTTTCTCTTAGAGATGGTTGATATTGAAGGAGGAGACCCTCTCCCTAGTCTCAGATATAGGATCCAAATATGCACAAATTGAGTCTAGAGCCACGAGATCATCAATTAATCTCATTAGGACACTTTCAATGAAGACTCTCTGTTTCACACAATGTGAAGGAAGAGATTATATCTTGAGTCCTCGCATTATCCTTGTGGTATTGCGGAACATCAAGTGATATGCAAACATACCACAAATGAAGATGGAAAGCCAAGGCCAACATCTAACAAGCTCTGGTAGGTGGCATGTGAGATCTATTATCTGAGATCAACCATGTGACAAGTGAGCGAAACAATGGGGAATTCAATTCTTTTGAATCAATCACAGATTCGGGTTATGGATTGCGGATACCTTTGAAAAACCGGTCTTTGTGCACAAAACTCTTTTCATTAGCGTATGCATTGTGTACTAATTTTTTTTCAAATCAAAAGGTGTTTTATGATTGATAATTGATTTTCATTAAAACCTTGGTTATATTGCAAAACAATTTCTATTGTGCAATACACGATTGTTTCAAATTTCTTTTAATCAATCATTGGCGTAAATTATTTGGTTCACTTTCACTCAAGTGTTGTCTTCTTTGAGCGTTCGGTTTGAAACGGCTAGAAGCATCTTGCGAAACCACATCAAGGAAATTCTTGGGTTATACGTCCGCAGGCAGTACTTGTCTTGATCAGCGAGAGAACCGTGGGCGTGTACCTCAATTCATGAAAGTGATCAAAGACACTTCGTCGCTTTATGCTAAGCGTATTATGCGGTACACGGCGTTTGCGGTGATGAGAATGAAGCGGTCAATCCATAGCGCATGCTCACCTAACATTCATCTCAAAGAAATCATGATTAGTGCATCAATGACTCACGATATTTTACTCCATGCCTTTCTGTACTGCCAATATCATGAATCAACAAATGCTTCATTACTCACGATGAGAATATATCATGATCGAATGTGAGCATGTCGGTCGAATGTCCAACATCACATAATACCAACACCACAATGGATGTATCAGAGATTTTCTACTAGATGATGATCCCAAAAGCTGGCTCAAAATTATTATCCGCGTGGATTAGTAATAGAGACCTCCTTTGAAGTAACCAAACATGCAATATGAAGAGATCAATACTAGCTTAGGAACAAGGACTACATCAGAATGCAAGAACAATTGTTAATGTCATGTCTGTTTGTATTCAATGTAATTTTAGTGCATGATTGAGGTGACCTCCCTGGGGAGATTGTTAGAATTAGAAATTCCGGTATTAAAGAGTCGTCACCTCAAGTATATGTATCGTTAAAAAGCTTCGTAGTCATAGTAATATTAAGTTAAGTAGTATTTAGTTAAAGTAACACCGTGGAGGAAAGACGGGTCTTTACCCACTGTATGCCTGATCCACAGCCCGTTGTGTGGCGTTTATGTAAGACTATAAATGCCTCTACCTCCCCAGGTAGCGAGTTGGAGCTCATAATAATATCTTTCACTTTCTCTCACTAAGTTCCCTAAACCTCTAACTTTCTCTCTAGAATTCCATCTATTCATTACCTTGTGTTAATGTTATGATGTGTATGTGAAAAGTTATATCTTACAGAATCCTTGGTTCAGCTGGTTGGCCAATGGTTGGTAGAGGTTTGGTCCAATCGGTGTAGTATGGAGGGTTGTCCCTTTTGGTGAAGTCGACGTTTGCTTCTGGGTTGAGCCAATCCATGTTGTTAGACATAGCTCGAGCAATGTTCTCAAGGTGATATTCGACCTCGTGGCTTTCGAGCTATCTTTCCAGATTAAAAGCTTCATTCTTTATTCGCCTCAATTCAGATTTCGTCATCTTCTTCACCTGGAACTTTTCTTGCAAAAGTTTTGCATGCTCCAATGTAGAACCGTCTACCAAATCCTGACCTTCTTCAAGGTAGGGAGTGTTGTTAACAAGAGTAGCAAACCATTCAAATTCCTTTGTTTGATCATCATCTAGCCATGATACGGCGTCGGTCAGAAGCGTCTTCTTCTTCTTCTTTTTGAAGGCCTAGATGATGATTCGGTTTCTGAACTTGTTTGGGAGGGTGGGTTGTTGTAGGGGCTCAGGACCTCTTCATCGTCACCACCGTATACTCAAAGTGATCATCCGGTTTTCGAGTGGGGGTGGTAACCGAATCGTCACGAGGTTTTTCAGTAGAAGAGCGAGGAGAAGATTTTTGTTGAACAGGGAGGCCGTTGTGGAGGAGGTTGCATCATAGAATTCACCAGCACTTCGGACGTTTGGGTGCAGTCTTTATCCTTATCCTTGTCTTCATCGGTCTCTAGGGCGTTTAGACACTTTCGCCTTCGAATCTACAAGCTTCTTGAAGTTGGTAGTCCAGGCAATGCTTGAAAACACTTTCCTTCATCAGTAAATGTCCCAGTCGTCGGACATTTGTGCAACAAGCTTGGCCACCAATTCATTATCCGAGAAAACTCACGGATCGGTTGGATTGATTGTGGGGCGTTGATCGAATAGTTTGCTTGGCGATCTGCATAAGATTTGGATAAAGTTGTTTGGTGAACAACTCCTTTGACTTTAGGAGCGTATTCCAAAGGTACTTTTAGTGTAGCCTTCGATCATTTCGTTCAGTTCCTCTTGACGGTGATTTTTCATGAATTCTTGAACAAACTTCCTTTCTCCTTTCATCTTTTCATGCTCGTCATACATATGTTGTATGTGATCGACAAAGAAATTCAGCTTTTGTTGAGCACGTTTTTCTTTCCGACTTGTTTGACAGCTTTGGTAATCCGTTCATGAGCTTGAGAAATCCAAGATTTAGATGGTTTCTTCACGGATTTGGATGATGGTTGACTTCATTGATGGTGGTGGCGAGGAGGTGAAGACGAATCGATGATGAAGAGATATGAGGAGACTACGGATCCTTTGGAGGTTCAAAAGTTTCTTCCTTTGATCGTGCAGGACTATCTAGAAGAAACGTATCATAATCAACATCTTGATCTTTTTCGGACTTCTCAGTTTTTGGTTCCTCAAACTCATATTCGATAGTATCCTCCACAAGCTTTTGTTGTTGCACAAGAGTGGTGGCACCGGCTCCCTTATCGGGTTGATTAACCGCATCAGGAGATGGTTCAGAGTGGGCACACCACTTGATCCTACGGGACCACCCATTTGGTCTTTAGCAAATTCTTCAGCTTTTTGAAGGTGTCTAACGATATTAAACTTCTTCTGTATGATATCAGTTGCTCTTCTTTATCGAGCTTTCATCATATGGTACAAGTACGAGAGTCTTTCCTTTTCCTTTGTCACTGGTGGACTTGGAGGTTTAGGCTGCGTGGGGAGGTGTTACGGATTTGATTGAGTAGGTAATCTCTTCATCTGTGTCAGTACCTTCCGAGCTTTCGTCCACAAGCTTTCTTTGCGGTTCAGGTGTGGGAATGGGTTCAGCTTCCTGGAACAATCCTTTTATGAGGAGGATTCCTTTTGGGAAGCTTCCTATAAAGATCTGTACTTGTAACACTTCCACACTTCCTCTTCGGTCCTCCAGTAGGTGTACCGAAGATTTTTCATCAAGATGACCAACTTTGCCTTCTTTACGATACTTATACCTTTTGTATGTTTCAAGTTTTTGATTTCTTAGTCAGAAGGTGATCAGGTAAAACCGTACCCTGTTTCTTTGTTGACAATTCTTTGATTCTGACAGATAGTATGGGTTCAGTCAATATGTCGCGATTATCTGGGTCATTGAGCCTCATGGGATATCGGGATGAAGTCCAAGTGCTCTTTATCAACAGTTTGGTGTATCGACATAGGGAATCTTGGAGCCAAGCTTCTTTGAAAAGCATCATGTCCTCCATATAAGTGCTCGATTTCAATGTCCTTCTTGTTGATCAACGACCAGAAAAATTGCAGTTCCATGAGCTTGGGATGCTCATGCCACGACCAGAGACCGATTTGGTGATGATCATGTAGAATGTTCTCCATGGTTGAGGAATATACTTGACTCCACTTGAAGTGCTTAGTAATGATTCTGAAGCTTCATCATAACCAATATCTATCAAGAATTTCGGTGTCTCTTCTTCAGGGGGTAGCAAAGTGGGTTGGAGCGATGTCGTAGGAATGATGAGAACAACCGTAAGTCAGCGGAGTGATAGTGACTTGTTTGTGATTAAGTGTCACATTACTTTGCTGACGGTGATCCCTCGCATAGAATCCCGTTGTTGAATGTAGACCTCTGGCTGGTGGCAGAGTGTGAGCATGTTCGGTAGGGATGATTCGAGAATATCCACAATCAAGCAGAAGATTCGAGCAAGTGAGGGGTATCAAAGTCAACCCCAAGGTTGTTCTTTCCAATCTTTCTGGATAGCCATTTGGAAGATATCGAGCAATAGTGAGAACTTCAGATGCATCCACATTCATTTGTTCACCATGTCGTTGATCAAATAACATTAGCCAAAAGAACCAACATATCGAAGACATAATGTTAGTCAACGAAGGTCTTATTGTCTAGTTATTGAATGTACAGGTGTCAATGATTACGAGTCCTAAGTCACTTGTTTGTCCAATAGTCCAATGATGTCGTGAAATGTTACATGAGTTAGTTAACTTTAAGTTTTAAAGTTTATGTTATCACTTATTGTTCACAACATATCAAACGATTAGGTTTATTAGTGACATTATTGGATTCGTGGATTATGATAAGTTTATTAACAAGTTTGTGCACGTAAAATTCATAATGAAGGTCAATCAGGCTTAAAGCGTAGTTTTGAAAGTTAAGCGTGTGAGAGATGATATGCGCGTGAACAAAAGCAGCGTGGGATCTAACTTACGGCGTAAGAAATGTTAGCGTGGGAAAAAGGGACCTTATCGTAGAGCTAGCGTAGGCGATACTCCTACCTATGGGGTTGAACAGGGTTGCCTATCGTGAGTGGCTGCTACGTAACTTGACTACAGTAGGGTAATCCCATCTCGTAGAGTTGCAAATGATGACTTGATTACGAATATTATGCGTAGCAAAGCACGAATAAGTTCATCAAAGTTAACACAAAATCATTTTATCAACAAATTTAGCATGAACATTCATTACACATTCTGGCGTGAAAGTCATACGCATTGAGTCAAAACCCTAAGGGTTAAGAATTACGCGTATGATTTTTAACCATAGGATTTGCACCATATTAATTCTGGTAGTTCTAGAGTGTTGTTAGAGTCTTTAGGCCAAGTATTAACATCTAATTCATTGAGAATCAAAATTACCCAAAGTCATGAACATTAAACCCTAATTCCAAATTGTTAAACAATTAGTGTTTCTGGGTGGTTAACAACCATGGAAATCATCAATTCAACAACATATGACCATAACCCAACAATCTTTTAGACCAAAACACTTCACATTTGGAAAAAACCAAATCGACTCATAAACCCTAATTTTCAAAAAATCATTAATAAGTGTTTCTGGGTGGGTTTTGATGGTTAAAATGATATCCTTGATGTATTTGAAACGTTTTGACGCAATCCATTTAACCAAAAACACACACATAATGATTGTTGTGTTCATACATATATCGTAGAACATAATCACGCGTAACACACTTTTTAGCCATTGGATTTGCATGATATTAAAAACCTTAGCTTAAAAACATGTTAAGATCATTAAAACACTTACAAAATGATGATCAAAACAACATTTCTTGGTTCGATCTTAGGCGTGGGATGAATATGTGTGTGATTAATGTGAGAATAAAAAGTAGGTGGGAGGTGTTTTATTAAAAATAACTTTAACATTTTGACAGTTTTGGTCCCTCCACCTTTTCCTTTTTCAAACAAAGCCATTTAACTTCCATTTTGGTTACCAAACAAAGTTTTTAGGAAAGAAACTTGACGACACCCCTAAGAAATAATGAAAGGTTATAAATTTAGTCCGAGGAGTGTCATTGTACTAGAAACTTTACCACCATTTGTTAAAAGAAACAACCGAGATGATATGCAAGTACCAAGATGATTTGAAACAGTTAAAGTGAAAATTTTCTCCCCCTCAACACTAGATCGAAAAATATTGAATTTTGAAAGATTATAGTGTTGACGGAAGAAACGTACTTGCAATGTTGAAAGAAAATAGATAAGAAGAATATTTTTGTTGTTTTATCAGGTTTTATATTTTTGTATTTTGTTTTTGAAAAATTATTTACAAAAGAGAGGTTTGGTGTTTGAGGTTTTAAGACTGTTTTTAGGAGGTCATCCAATTCCTCTTGAGTCAAACACCTCATACCAATCGGTGGACCAACTCATTAAACCTAGCGGGAGAACTGCAAGCTTTGGTGAGAAGATCTCCAATTGGTATTCTGTAAAATATAATTCAACAGTACCACTGTTCCACGCATTGATCCTTGATGAAATGATATCCGAAGATCGATGTGCTTTGATTTGAGTGCTGCTGAACTGGGTTGACTGGATCGCAATAACTTCCGTTGTCGCTTGACATCGGGGATTACGTAAATCACGTTAACCATAGTCTTTGAGTTGTGTTCGCATCCGGATGACTTGAGCACAACACGCCGACGGCTACATATTCTGCCGGTTGAGGACAGCCGATGTACAATCACTTCGCCGATTGCCATGACACCAGTTTATCACCGAAGAATTGTAAAGCTCATTGCAGGAGCTTGTTTGAGACCATACTGAGCTTTGTTCAGTTTGTAGACATTGATTGAGAAACTCAGGATCAACGAATCCATCCGGTTGGCTGACATAAACCATTTCTTTAAGTTGTCCATTGAGAAACGCAGTTTTGACATCCATCTGATAGACCGTCATATTCATATGAGCGTAATTCTAGAAATATCCGAACATCCTCAAGAAGGCAGCAACCGGCAAAAGATTCTTCAAAGTCAATACCCTCTCTTCGGCGATAACCCTTAGCCACCGAGGCGTGACTTATTTCGATAACATTTCCCTTCACATCCAATTTGTTTTTCCAAATCCATTTGAGACCAATGACGTAGACTCGTTGGTCTTTCAACCGTTCCCATACTTCAAGACGTTTGAATTGGTTGAGTTCTTCTGCATGGATTCAATCCGTTGTCTTTTGTCATTCGTCTTTGATGTTTTAGGTTGATTGGCGGACGGTGAGTGCATAAATGCAATGTTCACCGTCTGTGTAAAGACGTTGTCTCGTAACGACTGGTTGATTCGGGTTGCCAATAATGTTTTCCATAGGATGGTCTTTCGTCCATCTATGTGTGGAGGTTGATGTTGGTACATTGTGCAGATTCGAGGATTCAAATGGTTTGTTGAAGATTCCGCGACATCCGTGCGGCGATCTCGTTAGCAAACGGGTTGAAGAGCATTTGGATCAAAATATGCGGTGGGGTACTTCATTGAATATCATCCCAGCGATTCATCATTGTTGGAAGTGGTGTGTTCAACTGTTGTGTTGAAGTCAACTGGTGTAGGTGCATCTCGCAACGATAGTTGTTGTAGCGAGTGTATCGGTATAAAAGTATTATCAGGTTGAGCGTGAGCAAATGGGATACACCAGGCGTTCATCAATATCGTCAACAAATGAGCAAATAACCTTTCCATTTGTTGACGAGTAAGCTGGGGCTTTGTTCAGCAGATGATGGGGTTTGGGGGAAGTTTAAGCGGTTGTGTCCGGGTTCCAAGGCTGTTATACTCGAGAAGCCATTTCCGTAAGTTCATCAAAATGAGCATGAATCGTTTCCATCACCTGTTTTAATACACGATTCGGTTCGAAACCTTTGAATTATCACAGTATCCGATAAAGACTCCAATGTCAGCTTTGGCTTTGAGCTTTCCAAAGTCATCCCGATCATTATTCGGATAGCAAAGAGATCCAAATACATGAAAGTGTTTTAGATTCGGTTTTCTTTGTGGACGAGCGAAGGTGTTTTTGTTGTGGCGTTTTGTAATCATAGAACGGTTTTGAGTATAGCATGCATAGATACGACTTCGCCCATAAGTAATCTGTAAGTTTAGCATTGATTAACATTGTTCTTGCAGCTTCCACTAACGTTCGGTTTCGTCTTTCGACAACTCCGTTTTGTTGGTTACGTGCAATAGATGTCTAATGCTGAATTCCCACTTTCTCATAGAATTCACGAAGAGTTTGATTAACAAATTCGGTGCCTCTATCCGTTCGATTATCGACGGTGTTACGTAGCTGAACTTGTATTTTCGTGAAAGGTGATGATCATCGTGGAGCTTGATCTTTGCTTCGAAGAAAGTAGACCCAAGTCCAAGGTGAATAGTCATCAACAATTACTAAGATGTAGCGTTTGCCATTGATCGTTTGCCACGCATCCGGGCCCACAAATCCATGTGAAAGAGATGAAGCACATGTTGAGAGCTGTGTTCCACCTTTGAAGGAAAATGAGCACGAGGGCTTTTACCTTGTTCACAAGCTGAGCAAAGGTGATCTTTAGAATACCGAAACGTGGGAGTCCTTCAACTAGTTTGTGTCGAGCAAGGTTGGTGATGGTTTGAAAGTTTAGATGTGAGAGACAGCGGTGCCATAGCCAGGATTTTGTTGATGTTGCCTTTGAAAGTAAACATATGGGAGATGAAGCAACCATGTCTTTCATAGAGATAGTGTAGAGACTAGAATTACGATCCGGACATAAGGTCATTTCCTTGTAGATCACAGAAGAAACAAGTTTTCTCCCGAAAGCAACCTCCAAATCTCCATCACAAAATGACCCTCGAAAACAGATTATGACCGAGGCCTTCCACATAGTAAACCCCGCTAATTTCGATGTTCCCATTGACATAGTCTCCGTAGCCCATGATAGCTGCGTGTCATTCCAACCGACAGGTGCCAATGAACTTTGCAATAAAGTTTGATAACATTTAAGATTGCCTGTCATGTGTCGGGAACATCCGCTATCAACAATCCAGAGAATGATCTATATCACCTGCATTACACACAGACGACACAGATGGAATAGAAGTAGATGTGGAACCGAAAATGTTAGAGGGTTCCGTAGCGGTTAGTAGATATACACAAATCAATAGCTTTAGGTATCCACTTAAATCCTAGTGTGTTATATATCCATTTCGGCCATCTATAACTACTCTTTGCTTTAGTCTTAGTGAATGCACTAGGTGGTACTACATTCTTAGGAGGTGACGGAGCTACAGGGGCACAATGCGTTTCTTAGAATCTAAAGCTGGCGGTCTACCAAGCACAGACTTAGAAAGATTAGTGGGCCTAGAGGTATTCGGTTCTTAGGATTCCTTTAGCAACACATATCATAATTTATCTGATATCACAAGGTGCATCAGTGGTATCAAAAAGTACTTAACGGCTTAGCATTCGTTACATCACTATTTCTATTACATTTGCCGGACGCAATATCTATAGTGGAGGCAGCGTGAGTCTTATTCATAGTCCTAGGGTGTTCTTCTACTTTAGCATTCTAGATTGATCTTTTCTTAGGTCGCAACTTCCTATTCTTCGATTGAGTGCTCCTAGGCTGTGAAATGCGGACATTGGAAAGATGCAACTATTCCGTTTTCGTAGAGGCACGTTAGCAACTTGTGATTTGGCAGTAGGGATTCTAGGTGCATGAGTACTAAGTGTCACTGGGGCTAATCTCTTAATGATGGTTGGCGGAAGTTGTTCATACTTTCCTAACATTTCTCTTAACTTGAGGATAGTGTGAATCAGATCTTGATTTTCAGACCGAACATTTCCAACAAAATGCATAACTTCTTTAGTGTGTGCAAGATAATGATCAAGTTCATTTGATGCTTCATCACAGTCTTTTGAGTAAATCAAATATGACACCATATTCCTTTTTGACTTTAAAAGTTCTTGTTCATATTTTGAGATTTGACACTTAAAAGACACGTTTTGATCATCCAATTGCTCAATTTTGAGTTGATTTTGTATGCAATTGGGCGATTTTGTGTTGAAAAGCAATTTGTTGATCGTGAATATCTTTTTGACACCAATTAAGACGACGTATTGCATTTGAAAGTTCGTTTGACAATCGTTTGTTTTCAACTTTTAAGGACTCGTCGAAGCACATTATCGGTGTTCTCAACATTTACCACAGAATCAACGTATCGAGAGATATGATCAAATGCATATGACAAAGATTCTCTAACACAACATTATGGATATCAACCGAGATGACATCTTCCAAGAGTCGATCAACATCTTTTCTCATCAGTTTCTTTTTACGTTTAGTATTAGAAATAGATGTTTCGTTTTCGAACGACCTTCATCACTCCAAGTTCCCCTTAGAAAATCCACAACTAATGCAAATTTTTCAACGGTAAAAGATTTTTCGAAAAATGTTTCTTTGTTCTCGCGCCGAGATTGAAAATGATCAATTTTGATTTGAGACGATATTCTATCTCATGTTGTAAAATTTTGAGGTCAACCATGAAAATGTCAAAATATCTAAGAATTTTTCGATTTTCAGGTTTTGAGTTTACTTCACTGATGGAAGGTAAAGGACCATAAGTTTGTGCATAATCGGTTGGGGATTTACATAGAAGACTCGGTGTTTTGATGATAATCCTTGGTGTGTTAGAAGAATCCGTTGGTGTAACGAAAGTGACCGCTTTTGAATAGTTAAAAGGTTTGTTGTAAACAACTTTTTCTAATTTTGATCGACTCTCGTCTTCCGCATCTAATTCCTCTTGACGATGATATTCAACAACACTCATAACAGAATTATCAACTTTATATTGCACTGGAAACTTCGAGTTTGGTTTGAATGCTTTGGTTGAAAGCTTAGGTTTGTAATCAGCAAGATTGGGTCCATATCCATTTGGATTGGGTTTTAAAGTAAACTTTTCAATGGCTATGACCGACTCGCCATGTTTGTAAACAACAGTTTTAAACTCTTTAAGTTTGTTTTGCAAGCCGATGATTTCTTCAAGATGATCATCTATTCGTTTCGTTGAATGCTTTTGTATGCGGAGAACTGTTTTTGACAAGTTAACAACTCGCCTATAGCTTTTTGATTTTCCACGGTGAGAGCGTTAATTTGCTTTTTATGTTCATGTTTGAGTTGTTCTATTTCAGACAACAAAGCATTCTTCGAAGCGGCTAGATCACGCATCTGTCGCTCTAAATATTTTTCATGTTGATGAGATTTAGCAAAGGCTGCTTCAAAACCTTTCAAAACCTTTTCAAGTCCTGATTAATTGCATGACATTTTTCCACTATGGTCTGTTGGTCTTGTATTAAACGAGCAAAATCTGGATGAGGCAAAGTTCAGTGTTCAGCGTGAGTCTCAACATGATCATTACTGAGATCCTCAAGTATAACCACGGAGTCAATTTGATTATCAAGGGAAACCGTGTGGTCATTTTGATCATCAAATATAACTACGGGGTCTAGTTGAAAATCGTCGGAATGAGATGTGGATGACTTATTTTGAACAGTCGAGCCTTGCGGATTCGATGTTGGCGGAGATATGAGATCGAGGATAAATATGGTTTGTTGGGTACCTGAGACAAGCCATCAGTGTCACCTACTGGAGCTGTGTCACTCATGTGTAACTCCTGCATATTAGCCATCAACATACTTGCTGCATTGGCCTGCAGTCCTCCATATCATCATCGAGTCGGCATTTGCCATAAAACTCTTTCTTTGTAGTGAGGTTCCACCACTTCATCCTTAAGAGCCAAAATAAGAGCCTCTTTGAAATAAGCACTGCCCTTAGTCCTTGGCTTTGGGCATGCATTAGCCAGTGTCTCTTCTCATTGCGGTTGTAGCATCGAAGACCATTCAACCCATCGAGCATTTGTTCCACCACTTGAGCTCGTTGTTATTCCTACCCATAGCATTAAACCCTTGACCACCGCCCATCGGACGACCATAACCACGATTCTGAACTTTAACTCGTCCATTGTTTACAACAGCTTGATTCCTTGTATTGGATGAGGAACGGATACGGTTGTTGGATTTGTTGGAAGGTAGAGAGTATTTATAGTCTTTACACAAATCGCCACCTGCGGTATTAATACATAGTAAAACCGTCCGTCCTCCGGTGTTGCCAAACTAAATACTACTTAAATTATAATAATCTACGACTACGAGCTTTCTAACGATTACATATACTTGAGGTGACCGACTCTTTAGCAAATCCTTGTTGCAGTGCTTCGAACGGATCGGATTCCTCATTATGAAGTGCTTGATCATTGTTGTTTATGGAACTAATTGATTTTGTTGAGGTTGTTGTGATTGGTCGTTTGGTGGGTTTGAAGCAGTTGGTTGAGTTCTTTGGTTGATGAGAATAATTTTGTTGAGCATATAAGGCAAGTTGTTGATTTTCCAGATGTGTGGGTGGAGCAATGTGAGCACGGAGAATCCTTTCCTGATCAACTTCCTTTTCATGAGGTTTCAAGTAATCGTACAACAATCCGTAGGTAGACTGATGCATGTTCTTTGCTTGACGGAGAAAAATGACATACTTCTCCCATTCAGGACCAAGACTACTCAGGAACTTAGTATTCACTGCAATTCTGGCATGTGGATGTTGTGTTTATCAAATCATTGATGATGTCTTAAAAAACGGTGATGATAGGACTCTAGTGTCTCTCCAGGTTCAATCATGAAGTGTTCATAAGCCAAGTAAATTTTGGATTCCAAATCTTTGATTGAGTCTGAATCCTTCCATAAGAAGCCGAATATGATCCCACATTTTTTCTTTGCGGTCTTTTGAGCATCAACCTCTGAAGAATTGGGTTTTGTAATCCTAAGAGGATATATTCCATTGCAAGCTCATCTGCTTCATAGTGTAGAAGTTCTTGAGGATTCAAGTCACCTTGATAGAAATGTTCGTTTGTTCATCTCTTGGTGGAATGGCATTTGGATCTACGGGTACAATGACAGTAGGCATCTCAAATGGACCTTCCAAGATAACCTTCTTTAAGAACTTTCCATGTGGCTTCTTTAGATCACAAAACTAAAGAACCTTATCACCCATTGATCGTAGTTTCCTGGAGTGAGCATTGGAGGTCTATCAAGTGATCCAACCTCATGAATTGATTGTTGGATGCTTAAAGCTTCAAACATCTTTGCAAACCAAGTGGGTTCCTTCATAATGGTCCTTGATGGATGTTGATTGAAGTCATTTGTGTACGGTTGAACTTGAAGACTTGGTGGTGGTTGAACCATTTGAGGTTGTGGATTTCTGCAAGTTGTGGAGTATGTTGTTGATTAAATTGTTGTTGATAAATTGCTTATTGTTGATTCCATTGTTGATGTTGTGGAGTTAGTTGTTGTTGACGTTGAGGATGAGGATAAGTGTAAGGGAAATAGTTAGAGTATGGTGGTTGTGACATGTTGATAAACTTGTGTTGATAAAAATGGATCTTTGTAGTCGAATGAACCGTTGTTGATGAAGTGTCCTTAGACGTAGAAATCACAATAACCAAGTAGCACTTAAGCGTAAAAACACCAAAGTTACGCCTAACAATAAGGAGTTAATAGGATTTAGCTTACCGTAAGTAGGAAAAAGACACTAAAGTTAGCGTAGACAAAAGTTAGGCGTTAGAAAAGTTAGGTGGGATTTTCTTATGCGTAAGACTAGGCTTAGGCGTAGGAAAGATCTTAGGCGTAGATTTCTAGCGTAAGCTCTCTTATCGTATTTTAGGGTTTTTGCCCAAATGATCTTTACACTATCACAGTGCAAAAGATATCCAAAGTCGACGTATTTTCAGACTTATCAAAGTAAGAAAACACGGAATAAACCACGAAAATAAAGATCAAACCAAGGAGGCACTTACGCGTAGTTTTAGGGTTTTACTACGGCGTGAACTACTCGTAACCGATTCTATCCAAAAGTGTTTCTAAACCAGTTTTTGTGTGATAAAATAGCTTCAATAACATCAAAATACACAAAAGTGTGAAACTTGATGATCCAAGCCCTTAAATCGCTTATGCGTAGAACTACACCCACGAAGAAAAACTAGCTCAAAAACAATGATCCACGCATAAAGTTTGAAACTTTTTGCCAAAAATAAGTATTTTAACACCTTAAAACGTTTAAAGTACAAGAATCTTGGATTAAAAAGTGTAAAAAACAAATTTTTAAGCGAACCAAAGAATACGGTAACTTTACGCGTACGACCAAGAAAAAAACCTTCAAAAAAAAACCTGTTCACCCAACTATTTGGCGATTGATACCCTTTGTTAGGTCACAATGTTTACCACCCAAGCTTATAAGAAAGATAGAGAGGCGATTGAACAAGTATCACACACACACACACGAGATAATAAACACAGTTTAGGCGTAGAGTGTATGTGAAAAGAAAACTTGAACAACCAACCTTCAAATGAAGGTTTACATAAGGTATTTATGGGCAAGGAGCTAGGGCAACACTCCTACTCCTTCCCTTTCTCCTATGGGCTTGGGCCTAAGCTCATGGGCCTTCTACATAAGCTTAAGGCTAAAAACAAACATAAAGGACATAATAAGCTAACTATTACATATGTGTAACTAACACTTGAATAAGGTTTAGGAGTGATTCCAACAAGTACAATCTTGTTTCTTTGAAGACCAGCTTACTAACTTTTCACCCAAAAATTGTGCTCCTCCGGATGTACTTTTTCTTTGTAACTTGATCACCTGCATGGTCCGCATCTGAAAAGGCAATTAGATCAAATCCGATTCCTTGGATACCAAAGTCCCATGTGAATGGATCTCTTCAGGTATCGAAAGATCCTTTTAACCTCTTTGAGGTGCAGTTAGGTAGGCTTTGCCTGAAATCGTGCTAATAAGCAAACAACAAAATGAATATCGGGTCGACTAGCATGGGTACATGAGAGAACCAATCATGCTCGATATTTCTTAGGATCGATAGGTTTCCCAAACAAATCGGCTCCAATTTTTGGTGATGTTACCATTGGTGTTTCGACCGAGTCACAATTATCCATACCATGATTTTTCAAAATCTCAGTTGTATATTTAGCTTGATTAATAAAAATTCCACGTGGGTATTGATGTATTTGTAAACCAAGAAAAAACTTTAGTTCCCCCATCATGGACATTTCAAATTTGCTTTTCATGAGATTTTCAAAATGTTTTGAAAGATTCGATTAGTGGACCCAAAATGATGTCGAAATCACGTAAATCTGAACAATCAAAATGTCATTTTTGCATTTTTGTGTAAATAAGGTAGGATCAACCGTTCCTTTGGTGAAATTGTTTAGAGTAAGGAAGAAGGGGCGATTCGTCATACCACGCTCTCAGAGCTTGTTTCAATCCATAGATTGCCTTTTTGAGTATGTAGACGTAGTCTGGATGTTCCATGTCTATGAAGCCTTCTGGTGACTTACAGGCATTACACTTCTTCTTCAGTTCCATTCAAAACGCTTGGTCTTAATGTCCATCGATAAACCGTGATGTTTTGTAAGCGCATAGGCTAAGAAAATCTTGACGCCTCAAGTCTATCTACGGCGCGAATGACTCTTCAAAGTCTATTCCTTCTTCCTGTGCGTATCCTTTGGCCACAAGGCGAGCTTTATTGCAGTGCAGTCATCTCTCCATCCCTTTTGTTCTTCCATAACCATTTGAGATCAATGACTCGAATGTCTATTGGTCTTGGAACCATATCCCAAGAGTCATGTAGACGGTATTGGAGAAGTTCCTCCTGCATCGCTTCTATCCATGCGGGTTCGCCATTGCCTCCCGAATGTTCTTCGCTTCAATATTGCTAATTGAGCAAAGGTAAATGCACAATCGTAATGTGTTAGCAAGTTGGCATCTCGTCTGAATTGGCCTTGACGGTTCATCAATAACTTGTTCAATCGGATGGTCTTTCGTCCACTTGAGTAGAAGGATTACAGTAGATTATCTCGAGAGTTAGATGATTCTAAGCTTGAAGATGATTAGGCTGATTCCGTAGCAAACGGGTTTTCAAATAATTTTTCATCTAACGTTGCATCGTTCTGGTTTTGAGTAGGTTCTTCTTGAAATGATATGTTTTGGTTTTGCTCATCAACTGCGGGAAAGACTGTTTCAAGAATTGGAGTTGCTGGAGTAGATGTAGATGATGTTGATGGAGTAGGTGCATTGGTTTCGACCGTGGTAGATGCATCTTCTGTTGGTGGTGGTGGATGATTTTGAGCGGGTGCAGCGGAATGATGGTTTGACGCATTTGTCGAAGTTCCACCATAGTATTCATCGAACATTAACTCGAAGAAATTCTCCCATTCTTTTTCATGAGGTGTGCCAGCAAAAGTTGATGGATCTTTTTGTGGTACGAGTCCTGAAATGATATGTGCAGAAGTCTGCTGGTTAGGTGCTGTTTCTAATCTGTTTTGATTAGAAGCCATCGGATTAAGCGCAGGTTCTAGAGCGAGTATCTCAGAAGCCATTTTTGAAAGTTCATCAAAATTCACATTCATTGTCTCCATGATCTTCCTAGTTCTCCATGTATACACCTATGAATTCCCTCGAGTTTTACGAATATCCAATGAAGATTCCAATATCACCTTTAGCTTTCAGTTTTCCTAGATCTTCTCGTCGTTTGTCGAGATAGCACAAAGCGCAAAAACAGTGAAGGTAAGAGATATTAGGTTTTCTGTTGTTGATCAGTTCATATGGGGTTTTATTGAATCTTGGATGGATTAGGGATCGGTTCTGAGTGAAACAAGCAGTGGCAAGAGCATCAGCCCATAGAAATAACGGTGCACTAGAATAGATTAGCATTGTGCGGCGGCTTCCACAAAGTGCGATTTCTTCTTTCAACTACCCCATTCTGTTGTGGAGTTCTAACAACTGATATCTGATGAGTTATTCCAACATCTTCAAAATAAGCTCTTAACTCCTGATTTGTGAATTTTGTGTTAGTTGTCTGTTCTTACAACCCTTCTTGGAGTTTGAAGAAGTACTTGAATCGTTTGAAGGTGATGATGATGCACGGTGCTTCATCTTTAGATCTCAGAAACTTAACCCATGTATATCTTGAATAATCATCGACGATAACAAGAATATACTTTTTCCCATTAATGCTTTCAACTCTCATTGGGCCCATAAGTCCATGTGCAAAATATGCAACTTTGCTTCCGAACTAGGTACGGGTTTGGGTTTATATGATGCTCTTTTGCTTTTTCCTTGTTAGCATGATGGACATAGGTGATCCTTGGTGTATTTGAACTTTGGAAGTCCGTTGACGATGTTGTCTTCGGCCAGTTTGTTGATGGTGTCGAAATTGAGATGGGATAATCGTCTATGCCACAACCAGGACTTTGTTCCAGATGCTCGTGTCATAAGACATATTGGTGATGAAGAGGCCATTTGGTTAATGTCGATAGCATACAAGTTTGTATCACGATTCCCCGTTAAGAGATTAGTGCCATCCAAGTTTCTAACGAAGCAAGCATTTTTCCTAAAAGCAACCTCTAAATCTGCATCACATAATTGCCCGACTGAAAACAAATTGTGCCCCAACCCTTCGACATAGTAAACCCGAGTGATCAAATAATTTCCAAAAGGTAGATCTCCATAGCTGTAATGCCCCGACCCGACAAGGGTAAAGGAATCACAAGTAATGGTGTCATATCAAAGCAAACATAAATATCCAAAAGAAATCTCAACATAAATATTGAAATAATCCAAGTCAAAATGACTTCAATACATAGGTCCCAGCGGAAAAATAAACTCCAAATGAAATGTCTAAAATATAAAGTCTAAATGGCATCATAAGATCAAAGCTAAAATCTCTAAGGTAAGTCCACACAGCACTCATCCCAAAGCAATACCCAGCTCAATGCTTAGATACATGCCGCGGAAGAAAAGAAATGCGGCTGAGCTTCAAAAGCCCAGTGAACAGATATACAAGCAAAACGAATACGAAACGAGAACGAATACGAAATAAAGTGAAAGAAAGATAGCAAAATCATAATCATTTCAAAAGATAAATCAGGATAATAGAATAAGTTTTATAGCTAACTACCTCGAGCCCAAATACATATGCCATATCATAAACATAATCATATTCACATAAGGCAACATTTGTAGGGAGACCTACCAGAGTTATGAAGGACGTGCATGCACGCAGCATCAATCATCGGATAACATATAGCATATAACATATAATATATAACATATAACAGATCTAGGATGCACCCATAAGCCCCACAGACATACATTGATAATATAATATAACTTGAGCTCATAACAAATAACAGATAAGGGACGTGGCAGAACTTCACTCTCCTGCCCTAGAGTCATGTCAGAAGTGCATTACTGACACGGACATGGAACCCCCATGACTAGTTAATAATTGGCTCGGGTGTCAAACTATCTTAGGTCAAATAGAATGTCATAACTGACATAGATTATATTTTATCAAATGTTTAATCATGTTTTCAAAATCAAAGTCTTCATATCATATAGTTCAAAATCAATGTTTTATGATTCAAAAATCAAAGTTCAGATAAGCAACAACTCAAATAGACACATTAGGGTTCATAGCAAAGGCTTAGGAAATCCTAATGTAAAAGCTAACGAAAACAAAACGTTATAAGAAACCTTTACTGAAAGGTCAGAATATCTGTACCTTATTCCAAAGCAAATGATCGAAAAGAAGAATCAGAGAAAGCAAAGGATTACTCCTTCTTCACAGAACCTATACACATTACGCGTACATGTTATTTATGATTCCATAATCGTCGAAATGATCTTTTAGTATTTGGCATTCATACTTAGTATATTTAATGATCTTAATACTTTAGGGTTTTATAATTAAATGAGACTTAAGTGTTTTATAATTAATATCGTAGATTAGGGTTCATTATGTCATTAATTAAAGTTTAGAGTTAAATGTGAAAATAGTTTAAACGTCATAACTCACACATAAAATAACGAATTAATATACTTAGCTTCAAACCCTAATCGACTCTCATTTATCTTCTAGGGTTTTCTCATTCTTTAATATCTCATTAATATGCATTTACTTACATGTTACGTCTTTTAATGACTCGTTACTTAACCTAACACGTCATAAAACAATCTTTCCTTTTATGTTTCACCATACACGTTTATGATTTTATGTGACATACAAGTTACTTATTACTCGGATTAATTACACGTTTACAAATTTACAAGTTCACTTGACTTATAATCACGCAGCCATATGAGACACGATTCACAAACCATTAGGGTTTGGCATACCTTATTCGATTAACATATCAAAACTAGGGTTTTATGTTTACATAACCTTTACTCATTTAATACATGTTCAAAAACTCCATATGTGGTTCGGTTCAATCTAGGGTTTCGGCTAATAGGTCTTAAGCAATACTTTAACTCATCTACGTACTTTACATATTCAAGTTATTACGTTTTACACCTTAGCCGAATAATACATATGGTTCGGTTATAATACATATGGTTCGGTCCTAATATATTCGACATAGTCATGACCCGATTCAATAATACATATTACGTACATAGCTCTTTAATACTTATCAGGTTCAAATCGTTAGGGTTTGCCTTGTTTTGTTTCACACGGCTCGGTCACAAAAAGAAAACACCAAACTCGACTAAAACAAACGTGATACAATAAATATACGTAAGGTGTAACAAAGGAAGACGAGAACATGTTATACCTTAACTTGGTTGAAGAAAAAACTCGACACCAATGGTTGCTAGTGTTCGGCCAATGGAGCAAAGAAAGAAAGAGAGGCAAACAAAACTAGGGTTTCACTTTTGTGTTTATGTATTGTATATATAGTAGTAATATTTTTAGTTAGGGCTTAGGGTAGCTTGGGTTTGGTTTGGCCCAACCGACATACCACACGCACACCATATGGGCTTCGGCCTATGGTCCATCGAACAACACGACCCAAGTTATTTCGAAGCGTCCAACCTTCGTCGTACCAAAATCGATCACGTACACATTTTAGTTAGGTTTAATTATTCACAAGTTAAGTTTTAAATTTCGTTAAATGACATAAATGTATTTTACGTATTTTATAAATTTCGATTCCAAGGGTATTTTAGTCTTTAATCAGATTTTAGATTTTCAGGTTTTACAATTCTTCCCCTCTAAAGAAAAATTTTCGTCCTCGAAAATTGAAATGAAACGAAACGAAAATGAAAACGAAATGAGAACATACCAAACTATTCAAATAAATGAGGATAACTAGCTCGCATCGACTCCTCGGTTTCCCAAGTAGCCTCACGTTCAGGATGATTTTTCCAAAGAATCTTAACGAACGGAATGACTTTATTTCTCATGACTCTTTCTTGCCTTTCTAAAATAGCTTCCGGTTCTTCAGATAAAGACATATCGGATTGAATTTGATCAAACGGATAAAAGCAGCGTGTAACGGATGATAGTTGTATCCCCTTAGGAGTGATACATGGAAAACGTCATGAACATGCGATAACGGAGGCGGAAGTGCTAATCGATATGAAACTTCTCCTATACGTTCTAGAATTTCAAACGGTCCGATAAATCGAGGACTGAGCTTGCTCTTGATTCCAAAACGTTTCACACCTCTAAACGGCGAAACTTTCAAAAATACACGATCTCCAACCCGAAATTCTAAATCACGACGATGCTTGTCGGCATAACTACGGAGACCTAGCTTCCTTCAGCTTTTCTCTAGCAACAGCTACTTTCTCATTAGTGATCTCGATCATTTCCGGACCTTCAATCAAACGCTCACCTACTTCATCCCAGCAAATAGGTGCTCTACATTTCCTTCCATAAAGAAGTTCAAACGGTGCCGCCTTAATGATAGCATGCCAACTGTTGTTGTATGCAAACTCTACTAAACATAAATATTCATCCCAACTGCCAGTCCATTCTAAAGCACAAGCCATGAGCATATCCTCTAAGGTCTATATAGTCCTCTCTGACTGACCATCTGTTTGAGGATGAAATGCCGTACTAAAATTAAGTCGAGTACCCCAAGCTTTTTGCAAACCCTTCCAGAAATGAGAAGTAAAACGCGGATCTCTGTCGGACACAATAGATGCCGGAGTACCATGAAGTCTAATGATCTCTTGCTGAAAAATCTCCGCCAATTTACCAATACCAAAATCCCTTCTGATTGGCAAGAAATGAGCAGATTTGGTTAGTCGATCAACAACTACCCAAATCGCATCATGCTTCTTCCGAGTAAGAGGTATTCTAGTCACAAAATCCATAGATATCTTATCCCACTTCCATGTTGGAATATCCAATGGCTGTAACAATCCACTAGCCCTTTGATGTTCGATCTTAACCTGCAGACAAATCATACACTTCGACACAAAGCGTCACATCTTGCTTCATGCCGTTCCACCAAAAGTACTGCTTCAAATCTCTATACATCTTGGTAGAACCAGGATGGATAGTGAAAGGAGAACTATGAGCTTCAGTCATAACTTTCTCACGAAGTACCTGATCATTGGGAACACAAAGCCTATCTCCATACCATACAATACCGTCATTATCAACCTTAAACTCCGTCTGCTTACCTTCTTCAACATTTTGCACCACGGCCCACAGCTCGCCGTCATCTTTCGGAGCTTCTTTAATTTGCAGTATAAGGTTCGACTCCACCTAGCCCAGTATCCATCAAAACCTCGTACACACAAATCAACATCCAAACTCTCAAAGTCACACAAAATCCTAGGCTCAATCTTGATACTCGCAAGAATGCCTGATTTCCGGCTAAGTCGTCGAACTCGTTAGCCTTACGGATGATACTGAATGTTAGTGTCATAATCCTTAAGAAGTTCTAACCATCTTCTTTGTCTCATGTTAAGTTCCTTCTGGGTGAAAATATACTTGAGACTCTTATGATCGATGAATATATCACCGCCTCTCCATACAAGTAATATCTCCAGATCTTCAACGCGAACACCACTGCAGCTAACTCAAGGTCATGAGTTGGGTAATTCTCCTCATAAGGTTTTAGGCGCTCGAAGCATAAGCTATCAGCTTTCCATGTTGCATCAAAACACAGCCTAATCCTTTCTTAGATGCATCACTGTAAATTTGAAATCCTCCAGAACTAGTTGGAAGAGTCAAAATAGGAGCTGACACCAATCTCTGTTTCAACTCTTCAAAACTCTTTTCTCGTTCATCCGTCCATACAAACTTTTCACCTTTCCTCATCAGTTGGGTTAGGGTAGAGCTAAGCGAGAGAAACCTTCAACAAAACGTCTGTAGTAACCAGCAAGTCCTAGAAAACTCGTAACCTCAGTCACTGTCGTAGGTCTTGGCCATTTAGTGATAGCCTCAACTTTAGACGGATCCATGGTGATACCATCAGTTGATACAATATGACCAAGGAAAGCGACTTGTCTTAACCAAAATTCGCACTTCAAAAATTTGGCGTACAACTTCTTCTTCCTCAAAATCTCTAAAACTATCCGGAGATGTTCTTCATGCTCTTCTTCAGACTTGGAGTAAACTAAAATGTCGTCGATGAAAACAATAACGAACTTGTCGAGAAACTCATGGAAAACACGATTCATCAGGTCCATAAACACAGCAGGCGCATTGGTCAAACCAAAAGGCATAACGAGGAATTCGTAATGACCATATCTGGTACGAAACGCGGTCTTAGGAACATCTTGCTCCTTCACGTAGCCGATGATAACCGGACCTCAGGTCAATCTTCAAAAAGAACTTAGCTCCTTGCAGTTGATCAAACAAATCATCAATACGCGGCAAAGGATAACGGTTACGAATGGTATCGATTAAGTTCACGGTAGTCGATACATAGACGCATGCTTCCATCCTTCTTCTTCACAAACAAAGCAGGTGCACCCCATGGAGAAACACTGGGTCGAATAAATCCATTTTCTATCATCTCTTGCAGTTGTTCCTTCAACTCCTTCAGTTCTACAGGTGCCATGCGATACGGAGCCTTGAAATCGGTTCACACGAGGAATTAACTCAATGCTAAACTCAACTTCTCTAGCGGGGAAGACCGGGAGTTCATCGAGAAAAACATCGGTAAATTCGCAAACAATCGAAAGATTTTCAATGTTAGGACTCTCCAAAGATGTGTCCTTAACAGATGCTAGAAAACCTTGGCACCCATGAGCAATCATGGTCCGTGCCTTCATATCGGAAATGAGCTTATGATTTGAGAGGTTGAGAACCATTATAAACGAATTCGGGATGTTTTACGTCTCCAAAGATCACCGTTCTAGCATGGCAATCAATTGAAGCTCTATGGTAAGCCAACCAATCCATGCCTAGAATGATATCAAAGTCGACCATATCGAGAGGATACAGATTTGCAAAGCGAATATGATCATCAAAACGAAGAGGACACTTAACGTATTTATGATCAATGATCACGTGGTTCTTCATAGGCGTAGAAATCGATAAGTGATTTGTTAACGGTTTGGGCTTCATATTAAGTTTCTTAGCAAATGTGATAGATATAATGGAGTGTGTGGCACTGGTATCAAATAAAACGAAGGCGGCATAATCATCAATGAAAAGAGTGCCCGTAATGGTACTGAAGTACGCTCCGCCTGGTTACAGTAGTAGCATAGACCGTCCATAGTAGTCGGCTTGATGTAGTTTCCGGGAATCACGGTTTCTTCTTAGGACAATCTTTAATCTTGTGAGCGGTGGAGCCACAAGCAAAACAACCACCAGTGGCCTTGAAACACTGCCCGGATGAGCCTTTCCACAAGTAGTACAAATAGGTGGGGGAGGCAAAACCTCAGGTTCTCTGTTGACTAGAAGATCACCAGGAGCACGACCCTGATTTGATCCTCGAACCGTGATCCTTGTTGTAACGGTTATTGTTACCTTGGTTCGGCGATCACTTCCATTCTTACCAGCATTTCTATTATCTTGACCCTCGTCTCAGGCGCCCAGTGTCAACATTCCTTCCTGGACTGACCCGCTGATCATAACTCATATCCACTTGACTCCTCGAATCATAACTCCTACCAGAGTTTCCCTTATAGTCATTGCCTTGAGTCCTACCTTGAATCCGATCACCATCGCGATTACGCTTGTTGGAACCTGAAACCTCATGAAAGATCTCAATGTTACGAGCTGCGTCATTGCGGTGACACATTCTCATACTTAATATTAAGCAATCGGTCCAACACCCACTTCTTCAGTCCCCACTTGAAGTGCTTAGCTTGACGCCTACCATCTCCACAATAGCTCCCACAAAACTCACCAACCTCATAAACCTACTCATGTACTCATTGGAATTCTCATAATCAAACTGGTAGATTGCCTGATAATCCCTCTCATACCTTTTGCTTCGGCATCAGGGAAGTAACGGTTATAGAAGATAGTCCGAAACTCAGTCCAGGTACAAATGCAGACAAAAGCATCTCCTCCTATTGCTTGTTTGAGTGCCTTCCACCAATTTAAAGCATCACCTTCCAATTTGAATGCAGCCAAACGAGTCTTAAACTCGTCTCCACAACCCAGTACTTCAAACAGCTTCTCAATATGAGTGATCCAGTCCTCGGCCTCGGTGGAGTAGCAGCGATGCTAAACGAAAGAGGCTTGAGCTTACCGAAACGCTCGAGCCAAGTGTGAATACCGGCGGGTTGATTTCCTCCACCACTACCCGAAGCACCATTCCGATTACGAATGTTCTGATCACTGTTCCATCATCTCATGTGTAGTAAGACCAGGGAAAAGAGAGTTGAGAGCATTAGCAATCGCAGTATCCATGTTAGTAGCATCATCGTCTCCATCCACGCTACCGGTAGTACGAGTTCGAACCATCTGAACGATATTCAAACGATTAGCAAAATGAACAAAGGTGAGATACGAAATGGAAGTACGCAGAAGGAATCCTAAAGTCTACCCAAATCCTCACAGGTCAAATCCTAAGCTCTAAGGTCTCAAAACCTAGGCTCCATATGTCATAGGTCCTGACTACAAGTCGTAAACGCTCACGATGCCATAAATTGTACCGCCCCGACCCGACAAGGGTAAAGGAATCACAAGTAATGGTGTCATATCAAAGCAAACATAAATATCCAAAAGAAATCTCAACATAAATATTGAAATAATCCAAGTCAAAATGACTTCAATACATAGGTCCCAGCGGAAAAATAAACTCCAAATGAAATGTCTAAAATATAAAGTCTAAATGGCATCATAAGATCAAAGCTAAAATCTCTAAGGTAAGTCCACACAGCACTCATCCCAAAGCAATACCCAGCTCCAATGCTTAGATACCTGCCGCGGAAGAAAGAAATGCGGCTGAGCTTCAAAAGCCCAGTGAACAGATATACAAGCAAAACGAATACGAACGAGAACGAATCGAAAAAAGTGAAAGAAAGACAACAAAATCATAATCATTTCAAAAGATAAATCAGGATAATAGAATAAGTTTTATAGCTAACTACCTCGAGCCCAAATACATATGCCATATCATAAACATAATCATATTCACATAAGGCAACATTTGTAGGGGAGACCTACCAGAATTATGAAGGACATGCATGCACGCAGCATCAATCATCAGATAACATATAGCATATATCATATAATATATAACATATATCAGATCTAGGATGCACCCATACGCCCACAAACATACATTGATAATATAATATAACTTGAGCTCATAACAAATAACAGATAAGGGACGTGGCAGAACTTCACTCTCCTGCCCTAGAGTCATGTCAGAAGTGCATTACTGACACGGACATGGAACCCCATGACTAGTTAATAATTGGCTCGGGTGTCAAACTATCTTAGGTCAAATAGAATGTCATAAGCGACATAGATTATATTTTATCAAATGTTTAATCATGTTTTCAAAATCAAAGTCTTCATATCATATAGTTCAAAATCAATGTTTTATGATTCAAAAATCAAAGTTCGGATAAGCAACAGCTCAAATAGACACATTAGGGTTCATAGCAAAGGCTTAGGAAATCCTAATGTAAAAGCTAACGAAAAGAAAACGTTATAAGAAACCTTTACTGAAAAGGTCGAATATCGTACCTTATTCCAAAGAAAATGATCGAAAAGAAGAAACAGGGAAAGCAAAGGATTACTCCTTCTTCACAGAACCTATACACATTAACGGTCGTACATGTTATTTATGATTCCATAATCGTCGAAATGATCTTTTAATATTTGGCATTCATACTTAGTATATTTAATGATCTTAATACTTTAGGGTTTTATAATTAAATGAGACTTAAGTGTTTTATAATTAATATCGTAGATTAGGGTTCATTATGTCATTAATTAAAGTTTAGAGTTAAATGTGAAAATAGTTTAAACGTCATAACTCACACATAAAATAACGAATTAATATACTTAGCTTCAAACCCTAATCGACTCTCATTTATCTTCTAGGGTTTTCTCATTCTTTAATATCTCATTAATATGCATTTACTTACATGTTACGTCTTTTAATGACTCGTTACTTAACCTAACACGTCATAAAAACAATCTTTCCTTTTATGTTTCACCATGCACGTTTATGATTTTATGTGACATACAAGTTACTTATTACTCGGATTAATTACACGTTTACACATTTACAAGTTCACTTGACTTATAATCACGCACGCATATGAGACACGATTCACAAACCATTAGGGTTTGGCATACCTTATTCGATTAACATATCAAAACTAGGGTTTTATGTTTACATAACCTTTACTCATTTAATACATGTTCAAAAACTCCATATGTGGTTCGGTTCAATCTAGGGTTTCGGCTAATAGGTCTTAAGCAATACTTTAACTCATCTACGTACTTTACATATTCAAGTTATTACGTTTTACACCTTAGCCGAATAATACATATGGTTCGGTTATAATACATATGGTTCGGTCCTAATATATTCGACATAGTCATGACCCGATTCAATAATACATATTACGTACATAGCTCTTTAATACTTATCAGGTTCAAATCGTTAGGGTTTGCCTTGTTTTGTTTCACACGGCTCGGTCACAAAAGAAAACACCAAACTCGACTAAAACAAACGTGATACAATAAATATACGTAAGGTGTAACAAAGGAAGACGAGAACATGTTATACCTTAACTTGGTTGAAGCAAAAACTCGACACCAATGGTTGCTAGTGTTCGGCCGAATGGAGCAAAGAAAAGAAAAGAGAGGCAAAACAAAACTAGGGTTTCACTTTTGTGTTTATGTATTGTATATATAGTAGTAATATTTTTAGTTAGGGCTTAGGAGTAGCTTGGGTTTCGGTTTGGCCCAACCGAACATACCACACACGCACACCATATGGGCTTCGGCCTATGGTCCATCGAACAACACGACCCAAGTTATTTACGAAACGTCCAACCTTCGTCGTACCAAAATCGATCACGTACACATTTTAGTTAGGTTTAATTATTCACAAGTTAAGTTTTAAATTTCGTTAAATGACATAAATGTATTTTACGTATTTTATAAATTTCGATTCCAAGGGTATTTTAGTCTTTAATCAGATTTTAGATTTTCAGGTTTTACAATAACCCATGATAGCTGTTGCATGATCATTTCCGAAACGTACAGTTCCCATGAATCTCCAGACGAAATTGATCAGCAGCTTCATATTCTCGGTCATGTGCTTGGAGCAACCCGAGTCGACGATCCAAAGACATATTTCGATAACCTGCCCAAGACAGAAGAAGAAGATTTTGGAAACCGTTTTGATTTTGGTTCCTTTGGGTTAGAGGTAAAGTCCTGATCACACTCATAGAAGTTATCTATTGGGAAAGCAGGTTCTTCACTCATTCTACCATTCTGGAGTGTGAAAGTTCTACCCGTTGGTTTCCAAATGTCATCCCTATAGTAAAGACTATGCTTCTTATCAGTAGTGTAAAACCTAAGTCTTGCAACTAGTCTTCTTAAGGGTTTAGCATAAGTTCTTCTAGGAACGTTCTTCTGAACAGGCTTAACAATCTCATTCTTAGAAACACAATCATCATGAACATAAGTTAAAGATTTCTTGCAAGTTAAACAAACAGATTCAACAGATTCATTAAACGTAGCAGAGTTCATAGGTTCATTACATTCAGATGAAATGTCTTTCTTATTACAAAGCGGTAAATTCCTAGGGTGTTCTTCTACTTTCTTCTCTTTATTCAAGCTACTACTCTTAGAGGCATGCGAGACTCTATGGTTCCTTGTATTGCTCTTAGGCTTTAG
Source organism: Chrysanthemum makinoi (assembly GCA_910596185.1). Taxonomy (NCBI): domain Eukaryota; kingdom Viridiplantae; phylum Streptophyta; class Magnoliopsida; order Asterales; family Asteraceae; genus Chrysanthemum; species Chrysanthemum makinoi. Next base: position 204,243,773 of record OU343224.1, on the reverse strand, counting down.
TCTGCTGCTCCTAGAGGTGCTTCCTAGTCCTGTAAAAGGTAAGGCACACTCATTAGGATTCACATTTTTATCTAGAGAAGTGGTTTCAGCTTTCCTAGTCTCTTTGGAGTGCTTTTCTAAACTTATGCCGTTTGTTCCATATGGTTTAGATGTGGAGGCAGACGCATTAGTGGTACTCATCTTAAAAAGGCCATGATAACACCTAAAATGAACATGTTTTTAGTAACGTTATTGTTGGTTTTGTGCATGATAATCGGCTATATTTACTCATAACTGTTGCAAAAGTGCAAAAGACGCGTATTGTTTATGTATATGTAGCCAGGTATCACGAATGATGAAGAAATGAAGTTTTTATGCACATTTGGAAGATTCTCGAGGAAGGAAGTCGAGCAAGGAAGCCTTTGGACTCAATGATTGGGAAGCACAATGATTTCTAAGTATCTACAGCAAGGAAAGATCAAGTTTTGCCTTGGAAATCATCAGCGAGAGCAAAGAATGAAGCGTATAAACAAGAAAGTCAACAAAAGTCAAATCAGCAACAATCCAGCCGGTCGGTCGTAACCCGTAACCGATCCGGCTGGGCAAATGGTCAAACGGCAACCGATCCGGTTGCCAGCGCAGCCGATCCGGTTCCAGGAGCTGCAGTTACACAAAGTTGCATTTATTGTTTCTTTAACTCCCCATAATCATTGGAGGCCGATCATTTCTTGCTATTAGCTTGTTGGGAACGTTTTTGGCCAGTTGAGCAAGTTTATTTGGCTATATAATGAACCTAGTCCTAGTTTACTAGGTGTGACACAACAAAAAGTGTATTAGTTTACATCAAAACTAATACCAACCATTTTTATTCAGCCCAAAAGTTTAGTTCTTACTGTAAAACGTCCAGGAGCAAGGATGGAACAATTCTCATCCATAGTTTTGGTAATTTGGAGTTATACGGTGAATCTAGGTGATTGGAGGCGCGTGGTTGCTACAATCCACGAATTCTAATTCTTGTAATCGCAAAAGTTTAGGTATTCTATGAACTTTGTTATGGATTTCTATTCTCTTGAGTTATTGGAATTACTTTGTTATTTCTTGTGTTTAGTTATTATTATCATGGAGTAGTTTTGGGATATATTTGTGTGTTGGGATGTAGTTAATCATACTAGTGTTCTCATATGTGATGAATGTATATATGATCTTGTTTAAATAAGTTTGTTGGAAAAATACTAGTCTTGGTTTGATTTGTTAGTAAAACATGTTTTAAGAAAAAAGACCGAAAGGATTTCTCTTGTGTTTTATTCCAAAAAGTTGAGTGACAAACTAGTATGGGGATATAATGATTGACAACCACAATGTTTGCTTATTAAAACAAGACTAGAACATTTTCATCACGAAAGGGTTGAAAGATTCGTAAGAACAAGTTTAATAAGAACATGTTGCAAACAAATGGATTTTCTAAAGGATAATCATTAGGATAAGGACCGAAAGGATTACCTATATGTTTTTGTTCTTAGAATGATTTTTACAAACATATACCATGGTTGGAGATCATTTGCTTATGATTTGTGCATCACATCAAGAGTTTACACCAAGCCTTCATGAACACTATTTATGATTGACTATAGACTACACACAAGTATACATATTTCTTATTATTGAATTTCACTATAAACATCACTATTTGAGGAAGCCTTGACAAGCTTTCTTGTTGGAATCTTTTCAAGAAAACAATTTCAAACACAAAATCCCTTGGGACGATCTCGACTTACCCAACCTTGCTATCACGAACGAGTATACTTGCTCGTATGTGTTAATAGAATTAGACGGTTAAATCGTGTTTATAAATTTTTAAAACTTGCACTACGCGTAACACATCAGGCCAGGTGCTAAAACTTTTGGTTTCTTGAGAACCGCTTTTCCTTTTTCAACATTTTGTTTAGGCAAGGCAGGTGGAGAGACTGGTTTTGATAAATCATTTTTCTCATTGACTTTTGGAGGAGGCAGAGAAACAGACATTTTGGGTTTGAAAACCGGTTTGGGAATATTTGCTTTCTCCTCAGTCAGTGGTTTTGTAATCTCAGTGTCCACTGCCTTTCCTTTTTGACATTCCAGCTGAGCCCTCAAAAGATCATTTTTCGCTTTCATGTCATTGTAGGCACGCTCATACAACAGTTTGTCATACTTGCATTCCTCAGTTTTTCGATCAAGTTGTTTAAAATATGAGACATTTTCTTTTTCAAGTTTTTCAAGAGCTTTTTCATATTTTGAAACAATTTCGGAGGTCTCAGACTGGAGTCTTTCATGATCTTCAACAGAATATGTTTGTAAAATAATGGACATAATATCAGTAGTCAGAACATCTTCGAAGAGAGAATCATTTAAATTTTCCAAAACTTTGATGTGTTCAACACTTTTGTTAGCTTGCTTTACCAGAGATTTATGGTCCTTGACAAAGTCATCTGTTTCTTTCAAAAATGCTTGTTCAAAATGAATTACCCTTGAGTTGATGTTATTCAGCTGAGGGGCAATTTCAGTTTCAAAAAACTTTTTATTTTCATTATCAAAACTATTAAACCAGATGTTTGTTGTAATATTGGTTTTAGTTTTAACAGTCTCTTGAAGATCCGCAATTCTAGTTTTCACATTCTCTAAAATACTTCTCGCATCACTTGTGTTAAAAGGATTGTTTGAAGACATTTGTTCAATGTTCGAAAGAGATTTTGAGACAACAACTGGTTTTGAAACTAATTTTGAAACAAGTGTTGACACTTTGTTAGAAACACTTGGTGTGATGGAAAACTTTGACTTTTATTTTTGAGTAACAAAAGTAATTCCATTAATTTTGTTCCATTTGTTATAATCGATTGGTTTGATTTCCGAATGATTTTGTTTCATTTTTGATCTACTCTCCTCAGATAGTTCTAACGTTTCAAGAGAATCATGAACAATTATGGGTTCATGCAAAGGTTTTCCATTGTTCAAAACATTATGTTCTTTCTGAGCTTTCTTGAGGAAACAAGGAGGTGTGCTACCAAGAGCCATTTTTTGTGTTGTTAGAAAATACGGATTTGTTTGATTAATCAGCATATTGGTTGATTTGGCTGAATGACCCGTTGTAACAAGCAAATTTTCCAAATTTTTGATCATTTCATTTTTATCAAGAATTTCATCAAGAAGAGAATCTTCTCGTTTTGAAAAATTAGCAATCAACTGTTTCTTCTCTTTTTCAAGATTAGAATAAGTTGCTTGTTGTTTAGAAAGTTGGTCTTTAAGATCAGAAATTTCCTTGTTTAAAGATTTTATTTTCAAGTTCAAATTCACATCAAGTGTGTTATACTTGATTTGCAATTGTTGTTCTCTTAAGACGGAATCTCGATAACCAATTTCTAATTCTGACTCTTTGTTTTTATGAAATTCAAAAGCTTTTGCATTCTCCTTGTAACTCTCAAGCTCAGCTGTCAATTTAGCATTCGCGGCCTTAACCAGCGATTGACCGTTTTAACTTTCTCGATTTCAATGCCACGATTATTGATTAATGTTTCAAAGTAAGCACGTGTTTCCTCATCGGTCTCATTATTTTGTGCCACACACGCCTCCACTAGGATCCACATCGGAGTTTGAGTTAGTATTGCTACAACTCAGTTGTCGGTATGTATCATAAGTAAGTACGGATGTCACAGAATGTTGTTCGTCAAGAGTAAACACATCAAATATGACATTGTTATAGCATGGATCAATGATTGGTACCTCGATCTGCATTGGCGTCATAGACAAGAGGTGCGTCAGAGTTAGTGTCGTACTTAGTCTCCTGAAGATTTGCCATGAAGATGCAGTTTGCATTGATGTCCTCTCGGTCTTCCAAATCATCCATAATAGCTATAAAGTCATGTTCCTCAGCACTCAACTGAAGTCCTGCTTGTTCCTTTTGTACCAACATGATAGCTTTCTGAAGATACGCAAGATCCTTCTTTTTCGGCTTAGTAGGACAATTCCTTGCCATGTGACCCACTCCTTGACAATTGTAAAACTTAACCTGATTAGCCTGATTCACATTTCCATAATTCCCAATGACTGGAGCTGCAACATTCCCATTTTGATTACCCACTGCTCTATTCCCAACATTCTGACCCATCTGATTCCCAACATTCTGACCCAACTGATTACGTCACGGAACCGCTGATTACCCATGTGAAATCCGTAGCATATCCTGTTGATTCCCAATAACTCCAACCATTTGTCCTTGATGACCCATATTCAAACCCGACGGTGCAATTTGCCTGTTGCGAGTGTTTGATGAAATCCTTTGGTTGTTGTTAGTTGGTGTGGAATAGCGACCTCTGAATGCTTTAGTCAAAAAGGCAAATGCAGTTGACAAAGCTTGTTCTTGTTCGGTTTCAAGATCAGTGATTCCTTGTTCCTGGTATTGTGGATACTGTTGTTGAATGACTTGTTGTTCTTGTGGATAGAATTGTTGTTGAGGGATAACAGCTTGTGGTTGTGGAATGTATTGTTGCAAGTTGTTGTTAGTGGAAGATGATGAAGCTTGTTGTTGTGAGTTCACTGGAGTTGGAGTCTTTACAATGAGTGCCAATGGATCATGATTCTTTGCCAATCTTTCTTTCCTGACTTCATTCACTTCAGTTTGGTTTTGTTTCAGAAAATCGTTGAGTTGATCAAAGTTTAATTGATGTAAGTCTTTTGTTTGGTTGACAATAGTGACATATCGTCCCCATTCTTCTGGTAGATTGTTCAGGAATTTGATGTTACTCACGATAGTTCTGGGTGTCAACTTGTTTCTGATCAGCTCATTCATTAAAGTGCAAAACCTTCCATAGTAGGATTCAATTGATTCTACTAGAGTAGATGTAAACTTCTCCCATGCAGTTAGCAGCTTGTTCTCCGTATCTTGTTGACCAATTTCTGTTCCATGACAAAGCCGTCTAACACGTTCCCACATATCGAAAGCAGTTTAACAACTGTCTACAGCAGCAAAGATGTCTCTTGGTAAACCCAGTTGGACAATGTGAATTTCCATGTCATCTGCTTCGTCTTGTTTCTGATCCTCTTCAGTGTATTCTGATTCTTTTTTAGCACGAGAAGATGGTGGGACGGGAGGTGTTGCATTAGGATTTCCAGGGACTTGGACTTGTCGAGGCTTGAAGGGTCCATTCGTAATGGATTGAATCATCAATTTTCCATTAGGTTTGGTCTTGATGTAGCGAAGCATACGACTTGTCCATTGAAGATAACCACCTTTTTCCAACATAGGAGGACGGTTTTCGGCACCGGCTGCATGAATGTCTTGTTGAGTTGCCATTGATAAAGGTAATTGATGATAAAGTTGATGTAGGATCGATTCAACGATAAAGGAGTTGTGTTTTATGAAGATTAAGCTCGGTTGTTGTAGTGAAAATTTGGTCTAAAACTTAAAAACCTCAATAACTTCTTTTCGGAGCGTTTTTCGGCGGTCTATTCTCCTCGTTCTCACGGTCGTTTTGATGGGTAGAACGCTGAAAACGGAGTTACGGTTCAAAAGTTATAGCCGTTTGTAGTTTTGCTTAAGATCTTACTCGTAAACATGTTCTTAGGCGTAAGATATGGTTAATTAGGCGTAAGTTTTGTTCCTTAGGCGTAAGTTTTGAACCTTAGGCGTAAAATAGTAACCTTACGCGTAATAATTAATTCTTATGCGTAAAAATATCCTTACGCGTAAGATGTTATTCTTAGGCGTAAAAAATATCTTACTCGTAAGATTTAATGCTTACTCCTAAATCACAGTCTTAGGCGTAAGATTGAAATCTTATGCGTAAAAAACTTGCTTACGTGTAAAACAAGAATCGTATCTCTCTAACTTATCCAAGCTAGTGAGATTTCACAAGTCGAAGTGTTCCACAAACTTATCCAAGTGAGGGAAGCACTGAGTCACCGTTGTTGCACAAAGATTCTTTACCAAATGCTTATGCGTAGAATGAGGGTTTTGACTTTTTTCTTATGCGTAAGTCGAGGGTTTTGACTTTCTGTTCTTACGCATAAAAAATGTCCAGTTTTCCAAATGATTTCTTATGCACAAACAGCTTCCAAAACACTCAAATACCAAGAAAGTTTTGACCTTTATCACCCAAAGTGCTTTTTTTGCTTATGCGTAGAAACGAACTACCAATACTCACGAGTTTAAAAATGAAGAAAAACACGTAAAGCTTCGATCTTTTTTCAAAAACTAGAATCTTTAACACTATAAAAACCTTAAAACATAAGAATCTTGAAGATTTTAGTGGAAAAACTAAAGTTTTATGCGTGACAACTTTGAGAACGAAAAACTACGCGTAACACTACACAAAAAACTTCAACCAAAAACACTCCTAAACCATTGTTAGGCGATTGATACCAATTGTAGGACCATGTTTTACACCAACCTTACGCGTACACACCTTCAACTCAAGATGAACACACGAACCAAACACAAACTATATGCGTAGAAAGAAAGAAACAAAGATGAGAAAGATGGTGACTTGATGTTATGAAACCGTGTATGTGTAGAGAAAAGATGAAAAAAATAAGATGTTATACTTGAAAGAAAACACACACACACACACTCAAGCACACACCTCAAATGACACATTTGAGGTGTATTTATACTACAAGTACATATGCCCTAATGGGCTTTGGGATGGGCTTGGATTGGACTTGGATTGGATGACAACTTATACAAGGCTAGCTTAACATAACTTGTAGCCATTTAGCTTAGCCCAATCCACGAGCCCGTTGACTATTCTATCACGATATTCAACACACGTTACAAAGTTCCTAACAATGAATGACCATCACTTCTAATAAAAAATTTACGGCTAACACTTATGCTTTTGACAATAGCATAAACCGAATCTTCTACTTTATCGGTTTATGTGGTTATTTCGTACTTTTCATATAACAATAATATTTGTCAACATGTGCGCCTATTGATTATAAACAGTTCGGTCCTTGGAATAGATGAAGCCTCCTACATGAGTTAGGAAAGAATTTTAAAACCCCACCGACAATTGGGATTAAGATTTATAGATAACTATGTATAGATAAAGCTGCTATTGGTAAGAATAGCAGCGGCAGTGATGATAGTTTTTTCGGTTCTGGATGTGCGGACAAGGATGTTTTCCTTAGGTACGTTGTTTCATCTTTTCCTGGAATTCGTAAACTTGGCTAGCGGTACTTGCACGGAAACCGAATATTATTGAAGGGTGCATCTACCGTTTGTGTCAGTTTTTGGATGTATTCGTTTGAAGTTATTCGTATTATATTTAAAGATGGTACGTAATGCAGGTTCCGTAAAAGGCGTATGTTGTTAAAGGACCGAAGTTTGACTGCACTGTAGGGGATGATGGGATTTGTCAGCGTTTGCTCTTTTTGTAAGTGTTGTTTACCAGAACCCATATCTTGGCGTGGCGACCTCACGGTTGCAGCCATGGGGTTTTGTGTACCACTTCAATAATTGCTGACCTGAGCCTTTTTAGTTGTATGTCTGCGATCTGATCTCAGTTTTGCAATTCCTTGGTCTCAGCTTTTCCTGATCACTTCTTATGATTTCCATAATGCATCCACCACAAGGTTTGGTCTCTCATATGATATTTCAATATTTACGCATACAGGTATTAAGATCTAATTCAGATTTTACGTAATTAACTGAATAATATTACTTGGGGCTATCTCGATTTCATTATATGTATATCTTGGCTACCACAAACTTTGCAACTGGTTGCAGTATTCGTAATTCAGAATTTCATTGATAGTTGACTTTTAAGAATACTATTATGTCTCGATTATTTATAAGAAACTGGGTAAATCCCCCGACCATGAGTTGGGAAAGAATTTTGAAGCTCCATCGACAACGAGGATTAAGATTTATAGATAGTTGTGTATAAATAAAGCTGTTATTGGTAAGAATAGAAGCGGCAGTGGTGGTAGTTTTTTCGGTTCTGGATGTGCAGACAAGGATGTTCTCTTTAGGTACATTGTTTCATTTTTTTGTGGAATTTGGAAACTTCGTTAGCAGTAGTTGAACGGAAACCGAATATTACTGAAGGCTGCAATTATCGTTTATGTCAGTTTTTCGATGTATTCATTTGAAGTCATTCTTATTATCTTTACACCTGTTACATAATGCATGTTACGTAAAAGGAGTTTGTTGTCAAAAGAGCGACGTTATACTACATTGTAGGCAATGATGGGATTTGTCAGCATTTGGTATTTTTGTAAGTGTTGTTTACCAAAACCCGTGTCTTGGCGTGGCGACCTCACGGATGCAACCATGGGGTTTTGAGTACCACTTCAATAATTGCTGACCTGTGCCTTTTTAGTTGTATGACTGCCATCTGATATCAGTCTTGCAATTCCTCGGTCTCAGCTTTTCGTGATCAGTATTCGCCTGATGGATGTTGCGACCAGTATTCGGCCGAGAAAAAATAATCCTGCTACTGATGTACTCGAATTGCTTTTTCTTGGTCGAATACTGATCACTGCTTATGGTTTCCATAAAGCATCCACCACAAGGTTTGGTCTTTCGTCCCAGATTTCAATCTTTACGGATACAGGTATTGAGATCCAATTTAGATTTTACGTATTTAACTCAATAATAATACTTTGGGTTGTCTCGATTTCCTTATATGTATATCCTGGTTAGCACAAAATTTGCAACTGGCTCTGAGCTAAAATGGTGATTGGCTAACAATTACATTAATGTTTTGCTATTTTAATGGAATAGCGTTACTTGATATTGTTAATAACTGATGTCAAAATTTTATGGTATCGTTGAATTTTGGTATTATAATGGTTTTGCAAAAAAACAAAGGTAAAATAAACGATGGTATATTATAATTTGTTTATGTGGCATCTCGCATTTATTAGTAGCGAAACTTATTACGAAATTATGTTTTTAGGTCGTGCTGATGCAAAGTTTTGAATATGTTTTGTAAGCAGATGCACAATCTATACAACAAATTAGTGATATTGTGTGCACACAAGCTATAATTGACGCGCACAAGGTTTGTCATCTTTGCGTAGTGGCTGATAATTTAAGCCTTTACAATGGTTTTATCTTGCTGGCGTGTTTATTGTAACGTAGGCACAGGCCTTGCAGGCCCTGTTTGTTGTCTGACAACGCTATCGTATGCTTGAATTTTAGCCTCCTACCAATCTATAGGCAATGATGATAATATGCTAACCAACGCGTATACATTTCCTTGGCCCGCATCGTGGCAGGGCAGTCACATTGAATGTGTGACTGCATCCATGTTGGTTGCCTGGTATCGCTATTGTATACATATATCTAAGCCGCATTCCTTTTTACTATTCATTTGGGTTGATTGGAATTGCCTATACATTTTCAGCCGGTAGCACTAGATTCTCATCCAACTGAATTGTCGTGTCACTGATTGGGATCTTTCAACCCGGTAGAATATTCCAAGTTTCATTTCCTAATATTGATATGAGATGTTTAAGATATTGGCCTGTTCTGATTCACCCCTCGAAATCCTTTCGTTTTCACAACGGTCTAGCAATACGGCTGGTGCAGCCCTTTGCACAACAATCATTGAAATAGCAAAAGGAATTCAATGGGGCAGGTAGATGGGTCTCGCTATCCTAAACATCACGTCTCAACATTAGCGATTGACGCTTGAAATGTACTCCCGAGTGGAAAGACTCCACTCAGTGACGCAACACTATTCAGGTGTAACGTTATATGCACAGAAGTTATGATTGATGCACATAAGTTATAATTCATGCAAACAAGGTTTGTCTACTTAGCGTATTGATTGCACACAACTACCATGTATGTCTTCCTCTATCAGCACGTTGTAATTCTAATACTGTGATGATAGTATTTGGAACACCACTACCCTCATATTGTATATGTGTTTGCATCACATCTCAGAATCATGGATAGCTGCATATTTGTAATTAAGAGTTGTCTAGAATTGCCCATATGTACGCAGCCGGACTGAGTTACATCTTACGGAAGTAAATGGTCGTGTCATCGATTAGAATCTTTCCACTCGGTAGAATAGTGAATTCTTCATTTGCTAATATTGATACGGGATGTTTAAGATATTGCCCAGTTCTCATCTTCCCCTCGAATTCCTTTCGTTGTGACAATGGTCTAGCAATACGTCTGGTGCAGACCTTTGCAAAAAGACTCCTGACGCAGCAAAATGAATTTGAGGGGGCGATTAGACGGGCCTCACTATCTTGAACATCGCGTACCAACATCATCGACTGACGATTGAACTATACTTCCGAGTGGAAAGATTCAGCTCGATGACACAACGATACCTAAGTACGGAATAAAAGGATCCTTCACAGAGTACGACTAATTCGGGTACAATACCAGGTAGATGGTGATAACCTCCTTGAATATGAACATAAAAAGGATTGGTAATAGCCCACGCGCATCATCGTTTAATAAAGGTATGTTAATCTATACAGTGGATTGTAATAAAAGTCTTGCATTATAAATATCCATATGTTTTATTCCATTTAGGGAAAGATACCACTTGCGACTTGCCTCATACTGCCACAATCATCTTTACTGTTATTTAAGGTACAGATGGAGTGACAGTACAACATTTTTAGCGTCAACATAAAAATGTTAGCTGTTGGTCTTCAGCGTCATCAGGTAATTCGGTTATGTATTTTTAATTGATTCTAGGGTCTACCTTTTTTAGAAACCCACACGTCTTTAATTTATTGCGGCCATGAAGAGCCTTTATGTCACACCCCCAAAATACCTGTTTTGCAGCGGAATGGAATTCCTGGGGGATGACTGCCATAGCGTCACAGTTACAGTTATATTGAATGACCTAAAGTGTCGTTTTGAAAATACATCGTTTGATTAAGTAAAATATTTAGAGTTTACAAAGTATAGGTCCCAAATGATAGTCAACATGTACGGAAATAAGTTTGATACAAGCCAAACGATGTTTTTAAAGTGCATAAATCCCATGTGAGACGCGTCGTCACCGCGACTCTATGATAAGTCAACATGCATGCCATGAAGTGTATGCCTTAGATACCTGAGATAAAACATGCTAAAAATGTCAACACAAAGGTTGAGTGAGTTCATAGTGTTTGTGTTGTCATGAAAAACCTTTAAAGAACGTTCACGCAGCAAAGGCATTGCAAATCCACTCAGTTCCAAGTTCCGCCCATACAAAACTTGCAACTTGTGTGTTTACAACCCATTACTCAAAATGTTATAGTTTATGTTCAAGCACACATCGTCAAATGAATTCACATAATAGTACATAACTTAATGTATCAATAGTCAATTGATATAGCACATAATAAAGTATAGTTTCAAATAGTTCCAAGTCCGTTAGTTCATGATTGTACCAAGTCTGTTACATCAACATTATACCAAGTCCGTTAGCTCAGCATTATCCAAGTCCGTTAGATCGTGATCATACCAAGTCAGTTAGCTCAATGATTTATGATATAGAAACTCTAAGTATGGAACTACTGTTACTTCGTATGACTAAACATTCAGTTCAGTTAAACATATAGTTTGCAAATAATAATAATTGTCATAAAAGTTGTTGAGCATGTATCTCCCCCAAAGAGTTTGTAAAACAAGTATTAAAATAGTAGGGGCTATGACTCACCTGATGCAATAATTATGATGACAAAAGTGGATACACTGAAATGAGGTGCAATCTCTATCTGCAACCTAATATGAATGATATGTTCTAATGTAAGCCATGAATTTATATCGTACATGCAAATTCACATGTAATCTATACCACTTGTACATTTTTGAAAATGAAGTTATCGTCGAAATATACGTTTATGACATCTCGTCAAGTTATAAAATACTTTACGCGTATTTATGTTGAAACAATATACTACGATAATCGTTTAGTGATAAATTAAGAAATTATAGCTTTTCGCCGTAAAATAATACACTTTGATAATTTATGAAAATGGCTAATTTTGAGTGATCGTAAATTAATCGTTATACATTCGTTTGACAAACGGTTGAAAATTTTGGAAAATAGGCTAGGTGAACTCACTTTTACTTGTAGACATCGTTTTCTCAAAAATATTCTATCGATATAAAAAATGACTCCAAACATGGTCACTTGCGACAACCATTTTGGTCTAGTAAAAATATGTAAGTATTATTACTTGTGAAAAATAGTTACGACAACCCTATTTAAAACGCGTGTAACTTAGTCGTTATAAGTCCGTTTTCTACGTTTTATATATCCTTAGTTTCGTGTTAATATATACTAATATATTTTTGATAAATCGACTCATTTAGACAATATTTAAAACTCATTTTTGCCCTTAAAATAACCCTTAACAGCTTACCATTTTTCAGAAAATTAGTTTTCGTCGCAAAACTTGAAAATAGCGTAACTTCTTCGTTATAAATCCGTTTTAACCCGTTCAAGCGACCACGGTTTCGTTTTAAAGTCTATTTTCTGAAAATATAAACCAAAATATTCCATAAACTGTCGAAATTTCCAGATTTTATAAAAATAGACAGCAACTATTTTATTATCGTCTAACTTGATTTTTCTTGCGTAATACTTGTTTCAATCACTTCAAATCAACACCAAATCTATTCTAAACCTGCCATACACCTTCTTAGGGTGTCATGAATTCCTAAACTTCACCAAAAGGATAAGGTTCATGGGAATAATTATAGGATAGTTTATACTAATAATAAGTAATAAAAATATGTAAAAGTGGTATGAATCATAGTATATTTGCATGTTTTTCTTACTAGATCATAAAAATAGATCAAATAATAGTATGAAAGATTAGGAAAAATCATTAGAACACTTACTTGAGTGATGAAGGAATTTTTGTTGCAAATATATAATCAACCTAGAGGTTTATATTTCAAAACCTTAGAATATAAGACTAATAGAGATTGTAAAACACTTGATCTTGAAATTTTTATGGATTCTTCTTGGTTTTCCTTGCTTGGCCGGTTCTCCACAAAGAAAAAGAGAGAGTTTTGAGTTTATTTCACCTTTTGGTAAGTGTAAGTATGTGTTTAGAAATGAATATATTACTTGTATCTTGCAAATATCTTAACATGATGTGTATGTGTACACTTAGGTGGAGATTTGAAATAATGAAATGGTGACTAGGGGTGTTTTGGTCGGCAAGGGCATAAAGGGTGGAAGAGTTTTGCATTTTGATGATTTAAAATGTATATAATGTTATGTATAATGTGTATTTTGTATATTTAGTTAGTTATTTAGTGTAGCGTTGGCTAGAAATCGATTGTTACGGAACAAAATAAAATATATCGAAGTCATAAAAATTATAAAAATGCATTTCTCGCAAGAATTGAGTGAATAAATAATTATCGAGTTGAATTTACGAAAACCGTCGTAAATATATATATAACAATTTAAATACCAAAATAAATTCAAAACATCGGGTAAACTAATAATATAATTTTTATCGTCTTAAAATGAGTATAAAAATATATCAGGATAATTTTTGGAAGTTTCGGATCAAATATTCAAAATAAATGATTATGCGATAGCGTTTATTTAATAGGAAAATATACGTTAATGAAATATGAAAACCCATGCATGAACTAATATGATGATGATGTTACTAATGATATGTAGACTAAATCTAATATATATGAAATGTCTTCAATGATGTTTCATGAATTCACAGCTAAACCCTTACGGTTACGCGAATTTGATACTCGTAAACCTAGTTTACGAAAAATGATGAATAGTGAAGCATGAATAGTGATTTTTCTCCTGGAATGAATAGTGTTTCGTGAATAGTAAAATTTTGAAATACACTCTCAAAATATCAAATCGACTTAAAAAATGATGAATAGTAACCGATGAATAGTAAATTCCCGAGATGAATAGTAAATTTAAGAAATGACCTGAAATTACGGGTTGTCACACTTTACTATCACCTCAAGAAATACAAACATAGGATAGCAAATGGTGTAGCTGAAGTTGATGACAAAAATAACAAGCCGGATGCAGAAACCAACAGAGCACATAATTCCACTAAGGTGGTTCAATGTAAAAACTCCATGATCTTTCAGCGCAACCGTCAGCAAGCAGGTAGTACATATCCTTCTGTGATATCCTTTCGCTGCCAACTTTTTTAGCCAGCCTACAACATTCAGATTTGGAAGTTCTTTCTTTTGCTTTGGTTAGGTCGGGCGCAGCTTTGAATAACAGATGTAGCCAACGGCGGTGACCCGACTTTCCATCTTAAACGTTTCTATCAAGTCGCCATCTCAGCGAAAGCACTGAGTAAGCAAACCATGGCTTCTTAGGTTTTTAGAGAACAATATTATTTGTTTACGATGTGTGTATGTTTAAAATACTGTTCCTGCCATTGTATATGATCGTACACTTTTCGTTTAGTTGTTTATTAAATCACATTCAAATGCTTTACGTAACCATTTGAATAGCGATGATTGTCATGTATGTGAATGTGGTTATGCGATTTTTGGTTATTCTATGAATCTCTGGTTTGCAAAAATTTATGCAACTGAATGGTTGCGTCATCGATTGGAATCTTTCCACCCGGTGGAATATCGCAGACTTCGTTTGCTTATATTGAAACGAGATGTTTAGGATCCCGCCCGTTCTGATCTTCCGTACGAATTCCTTTCGTTCTTACAGCAGTCTAGCAACACGTCTGGTGCACACGGTTGCACAAAGATTGTTGAAATAGCAAAAGGGATTCGAGCGGCCGATCAGACGGGTCTCGCTATCTTGAACATCGCGTCTCAACACTACCGACTAACGTCTGAAATGTACTCCTGAGTGGAAAGAATCCATTTGACGACCCAATAATATTCAAGTCCGAAAGCAAATAGACTTTTAAGCAGTACAGTCTATGCGGCTTCAGGTTTCAACAACTGTTTACACAACAGAATAGTCGTGTCATCGATTCGAATCTTTCATACTCGCGTAGTTCTGGCTTATTGGACTACTTTTACTTTTTTATATTTGTCCACAAGTCTTTTTCAATGTATCCAATTTGGGGTGAACGTATCAAAGGTCCAACATTTCTTGATTTCTTTAGTTCTTAAACGTATGCAGGCGCGTTCCGCATTTAAAAAAAATAAAAACAAGGGGGGGTGATTTTCACCTCGTTTAATATAAATTCAATTTTAAACATTAGTTAAGTTATATAAGCATATAAATTAAGATATATGAGAAAATTAATTTGCATTCTCTTTAAATATGAAAATTATGTGAGAATTTATTAATAAGAATCGAGCGAGTGAACCACAGATCTTTCTATTCAATCGATAACAATCATCGCAATTCATTAGATTTTATTGAGAGCGCATATATGAGACAACATCTTTTGAGTTACGCAAGTCAAATACGAATGTATCGTTGTCGTTAAGCAAGTCTTCCCAGTAACGAGTATATTCAAGTGATCGAGTTGTATGAACCAAGTGTCTGCTTATTCAATTGAGAGGAATCATCGCATTTCATAAATTTAGATTCATTGTGCACATTTGCGACAACACCTTTTAAGTTGCATAAGTTAAATACAAAAGTATCATTATTCCTAAGCAATTAGTTTTATATATTCAAGTGATCGAGTGAGTGGTATCAACTAAGTGTCTTCCTATTCAATAGATAAGAATTATCACATTTCAGTAAATTGTAATGATAGCACATATACGCGACAACATCTTTTGAGTGACACAAGTAAAATACGAATATATCGTTGTCCCCAAGCAAGTATTTTCACTTACGAGTATATTCAAGTGTTTGAGTTGTATGAACCGAGTGTCTTCTTATTCAATCGATAGGAATCGTCACATTTCATTAAGTTATATTGATCGCGCATACACAACAACATCTTTTGAGTTACATGACAAATACGAAAGTATCGTTGTTCCTAAGAAATTAGTCTTATATATAAGTATCCAAGTGATGATCAAGCGAGTGATACTAACAAAGTGTCTTCCTATTCAATATATAAGAATTATCACATTTCATTAAATTGCAATGATAGCGGATATACACAAAAATATCTTTTGAATCACGCAAATCAATACGAATGTATTGTTGTCCATAAGCAAGTCTTGTCACTTTCGAGTATATTCAAGTGTTCGGGTTGTATGAACCAAGTGTCTTCTTATTCAATCAAAAGGAATTGTAGCATCTCACTAAATTATATTGATAGCGCATATACGCGACGACATCTTTAAGTTATTTAAGTTAAATACGAAAGTATCGTTATTCCTAAACAAATTTTACATATCACTTACGAAAGTATTGTTATTCCTAAACAAATTTTACATATCACTTCCGATAATATTCGAGTGATATGATACAAAGTGTCATCCTATTCATTCGATAAGAATATCGGATTTCATTTATTTGTATTGATACCCCTAATATGCGACATCATTTTTTGAGTGACGCAAGTCAAATACGAATATTGCTAAAACGGTTTGGTATAAGTCAAGTACAAAATACTAAAGTCTAATACGACGGCATCTTTATAATTTGCTGATTAATTTATATCCAAAGTTAATATTCTAAATTATGTTTTTGAATTAAATATTTAATTTAATTAGTTTTAACTAAATAAGAATTAATTAAAAATAGATTTATTTTTAGCGATGACATCTCCATACCAAAACCTACACGTCGTTGCAGGTTTTTTTTTTTTTTGGCGAAAATTTGATACACTCCCTCCCAATATTTACTTTATCCCGCCAAACACACTAAAAGACAAAATAGGGTACTGGCGAGGACATATCCTCGCAAGTCTGTGGGCCCATTTTGAGAACTTTCACTGAGAATTTGTGTGGGTCCTACGCAGTCGTCACTAAAATGCAAATTCGTCGTTGTCAATACTTTTAACGACGAGCTTGTGGCGAAGATGATTTAGTCTTGGACATGTCCTCGCCAAACACCTTTAGCGAGGACATGTCCTCGTTAATAACCCAAAATCGTCATGGGGCCGACTGGTGTAGTGTCTAGGTTGTGAGTTTGCATGTTTTAAGCAGTAACTCAGCTCATGAGTTATCAAGAGCCGATTCATCATATGTTATGCGGAAGAGATCGTTGTAACATTTTATGCATTTTCCTTTGTTTATACTACGGTGCACGTTAGATGTACACCTAATGCAATTTAACTCATCCTACAGTCCTACACTTGTTTTATATGTTTCAAAAAGCCCCAAAATTTTTGATAGTTGAACCATAAGTGGTGTTATTCATTTGTTGAAGGAAGTACAATGATGAATTAAGTGGAACTTAAGGTTGAGGATGGCAGTGAAAAGATGCTAGTCAGTCAAATTGCCCATCATTATTGCTCAGCTCCTATTTCATATGATGATTTTTATGAGTTCCATGTGGTTCAGATGTACATTAGAAAAAGGTCAAAAACTACTACTCGGTAAAAGTTATCTTTTTTCTGGTATATTATTTCCTCCGTCTCATTATAATTGTCATGTTTTGATTTTTTAAGTCTTTTTTTCTCAACTTTGACCTTAAATATATTTTTTTATGTTATATAATATTTAATAAAAATTATACCAATGAAACTGCATTTAAAATCAATCTATTCATATAGTTTGCATCGAGTATTATATAAAACAAACAAAAATATTTAAGGTCAAAGATAGAAATGAAAGACCTAAAAAAGTCAAAGTGGACGGTCAATATAGAACGGATGGAGTACTTTTTATAACTTTTATAAATCGATATTTCAGACTGAATGCCAAACTAAAAATATTCAAAATACTAAATTTAACATTCTTTCGTTTATGTAGAGTTAGCCAAGAAGAAGCAAAACAAAATAGCTAAATACTTTCTCATTCCGTTTTTTATTATCATTCTCATTCTTATTCCGATACCAAACTAAAAAACACAGCTACTTGTCACAAAAATAAACCGCTAACTTATCCCACAACAATACAACGATTCCATTCGATTAATGTTCAACTTGCATATGAAAAGGTTTCAAACTAAACTCGTTGCCATCATCCGTATCACTTCTTATAAGAATAAAATTACATAGATTCTGCAAATCTTCTATATTGCAACCAAACCATTATGTTTCAAAAAGTTATAAGAGAATACATTGTATTTGAGTACAAAAAATGTCATGCCAAAATATACAGTAGACAAGTACAACAATTTTTTATCATTCAGCAACACTCTCATAATCTACTTGAAAATGTTCAAATTTCATTCATAACAACCATTATTCACAAGGAGAAAATATCAAACAAATGTTTGATAAGCTGATTATGATTAATAATGTAAAGGGATTTTGCAGTTTCTTTATCAAAAAACTTTGAGTCTAATTCGCACCATTTGAATTTAAATATGTGGTTGAAAAATATGAATATAATTCCATCTTAATCTGAATAAGTAGTTGAGAAATCTGAATTTGACTCAAATAAAACTGTTTATTTTTGTCAAAATGTCTGTATGTGTTAAACTATTAGTTTTTGCAATTTAAATATAAACGATTGAATTCACACGAGACATAAACTGTATTAAAATATAAAAAATTATAATATAATCAATTAGAAATTAGAAGTATTTTAAACAAAAAATTTTTTAAAAACACAAAAAGAAAAATGTGACAAAGTTTAGATTGAACTTTTCAAAACGATTAACAAAATGAGTTGGGTTAAAGTTGAGATATATGAGTCCGCTAAACCGAACTCTCCAATTTAAACTAAATAGAAACTGTCACATAATTATTATCATGTTTACATTCTTAATCTAACTAGAAAATATTTAATGCTATTTAATCGCACTTTTAATACGAAAGTGAAAGTTGAAACAAGACAAAAAAACAATAAAGAAAAAGTAAAAAGATCATAACAAAAAAAATAATAATAATAAAAAAAAAAATAACATTGAATGACTCGTAAGTGTTACCACCTCTTAATGACAAGAAACAAACAAACACACTTTTTGAGTCAAACATCTGACCGCGTCTGAACGAATTAAATTAAAGGTTGTTAAGAAATATTTTTGAAAAAACAAACACATATGTATCTGAATTTTTATAATTGTTATTGCATACCTAAATAAATGCACACCAAAAAATATATATAATGGGCGTGATAAAAAAAAACAACAGTGCGTGTTCGTTTTATTGTCTCCGTCTATCGTCTAACGTTTTTTACACAAACTTGATCAATTAAAATCATTGTATGAATGAATGAACATGACCAAGGAGTATACTAGTTAAGTTTTCATGTTCGCTCATTTACCAGATTAAACTTAAAAGAACGGAAAAAACCACCACTTGTTTTAGCCCGATTCTTTTAGAGCTCACACACATGACACAAGTTCATTTTGAAAAAGAACATACATGAACTAGAAAGACCTTCTTTTTAAGTGTGGGTCTTTGTGTTCATTCACTTATTCACTTAAACTTAAGCGAACAAACATAATATGTTTTAAGAGTTGAATGACTTAAATATTATGTTTAAAAAGTCTAGTGACCTTAAAAAATAATAATAATAATAATAATAATAATAATAATAATAATAATAATAATAATAAAATCCTAAATGTCTACTAGTATATTATTGTATAGTATTGCGTGTTTGTTGAAACTAGCAGTAGCAGATTAATTTATAAAGTGTAAGGCAAAGTAGTTGTAATTTTAATTTTAATGTGTAGAATGACATAATAATAAATGTTAAATGCTAAGGCTATGTTTGGCAAAAGTAATGTGATGTTATTGTGAAGCGATGAGCTGTAGCCACACTCACTGCTCACGCCACAGCTTCTTAAAAAAACATTGGAAAAATGAGCTTTCCTAAAAAATAGCAAAGCTCACCGCTCCTTTGTCAAATGAACACTAAAAATAAAAAAGCTCACTCATCACCGCTCATCGCCCCAAAAAGCTCCAAAAAGCTCGGCGCCAAACATAGCCTAAATGTTTATTCAAAGAGCATTGAGAAACTAGTGTTTTTATAATTTTATAAATGCTATATGATTTTTTTCAAACGAACTTTGTAATAATAATGCTAATTGCTCTGAAAAATTGTTTGCCAAACATACCCCAAAAAAATTGAAACAATAACCTGAATGGACAAAAGATAATACGACACAAAATAACATTTACAAAAAGTGTAATGACCCGCCAGTGGAAAACCCGTAAAAATGAAATAATCGTATTCTTATATATAACTAATAAATTGCTGTAATTAATCAAAAGACTATACAAAAACATTAGCATATTACATTAAGTTCAAATAACTTCTTACATATTACGCGAATCTAAAAATATTTTAAATCATACAAACAACTTATAAAACACGATATTAAGGTCTAAATTTTTTTCTGCACGAGTGACAAGTGATCTCCATACACGATTCAACGCGGCACATAGCTCTTTCCTTCATTTTTTCCGCTCTCTCCACTTCCTCGCGTGCCATTTCCCACATGTGCCTTGCGCGTGCAAATTCCATTTGTGCCATATCAATTTCCCTCCTAGTCATCTCCATTATGCGCTCAATGTACGCGCTCTCAATCGTGGCCTGCCATGTCATTGTATCCGCGCATAACGGGGGTTTAATTGGCTGGAGACTGATGGAGAGCTGAAGGTCTAGTGTAGGACAAGGTGCAGTAGTACTAGTATTGTTGGATGGCCATTGTGTGTAGGAAGGTGTGGTGTATGGTATAGGAAGGAGTTGTAGTTCCTTGTGATTGTTTTCCATTATTGATCTTTTTAGAGAGAATTGAATGGAAAGAATTGAAGGTGGCAAAGAGAGAGTTGTAGTATAAGTCTATATATAGCCTTACTATTTTGGATTTATTACCATTTCAAATATCAAAATTCAAAATTACATAACTTGTTTTATTTCAGAGAACATATTTATATGTTTGTTTCAAGTTAACTTGACCATCATTACTAAATATGTTAGATTTCAAGTTTACTTTCTGCTAGGAGCAAACAAATTTAAAGTTATAACGTGGTAACCTCTTGAAGAAAAAGGTGGGTTTTACTTGATTTATTTCCTTGTTGCGATAGATTCAAATCTCGTAAATTTATGCGATAAAAGATAAATCATAGTTATCCAAAAAAAAAATTAATGTTTAGTTCGTTTACATCCGTCGTTGAAATAAAATAGCTTGTTTCTTCTAACACAATCCGAAATAGACATTTGTTTTATGGGGACTTGGAGCCATAATTTTGTAAGAAACGAGTAGCCAGTGGACTTTTGATCAAGTCGGATAACTTTATGAGTAGTAAGTACTGTAGTTTGATAGAGGTTACTTTTTTTATTAGCGTTTTTTTTAAGTTGATATGAATATGACCGGTAATGTTTTCTCGTAATTAAAAAAAATGGTCCTTCAGTAAGCTTCATTGTTTTGTTTGTGAAAAATCATTACCGCTCATGTTCATGTCAACTTGAAACTATCACAATCTTTGTTTAGCTTAAATAAGAAACAAATTTGCACATCCAAATATTTAAGTATACAGTTTATATAACTTGCAACCAAACTAGAATACATGTAAAAACAATTAAAGCCTAGTACGTACTTTCTCTTTTTTAAACTTAAATCAAAACAGGTATAATAATTTTTTTCTGCATAGGTTAAGGTTGTCAAGATCGGGATCCTACCCAGGATCGTTTTCGTCTTTGCAAGATCGTGATCGTAAGATCGGATCGGGATCTTAAGATCCTACTCTAATGTTATTTCTTAATAGTCTATGTAATTTTATACAAATCTACAAATTCTAATACATTATAACCACAAAATACTATGAATGTTTCATATAAATGTTGTCATAAATTATGATTATAAAATGTTTAAAAAGATTAACATGTTGTTTTTTGAATTCTACAAACAAACAACCCATAAATTTGTAGTTTTTTAGTTTGTAATCCGAGAAAAGTAAGATCGGATCGGATTAGATCGTAAGATCGTATGGTCAAGATCGGGATCCTATAAGATCTTAAGCTTGCAAAGATCCTATGTAGGATTCAGATCGTTTTTGCTTTGCAGTATCGTAAAATCATAAGATCTTAATATCAGGATCGGGATCCTGACAACTATGAGTTTGGCAAACAATCAAACATGTAAACACGTAGACATTACGGTTACAACATAAAGAAACATATGTTATCTTTTACTGTACTCCATTAGTTCATTAGTTGGTAATATATACTTATATCATTTTTTAATGGGAGGTGATACTCAGACCACACTTTTTGATTCATGCACCACTAGTTGTGCATTACAGTATTATACTGTACAATACTGTAATGCACAACTAGTGGTGCATGAATCAAAAAGTGTGGTGTGAGTATCAATTCCCTTTTTTAATCGTTTATATTCTTGTATGAAAACCCATTCCTCGAGGGCTGTGGCCTTTTTAATTTACTTTTTTTAAACGTCAATTTTAACTATCTCATAATATTTACACCATAAATTTATCTCACATATCCTAAGCAGGACTTGAACCCGCAACTATTTTGTTGAGAAACTTCTCACACAACATGAGATATCATTAGAACACAGCCGTTTTGGTTTGAGGACTGAGACCTTAATTGGGCAAATCTGAAGAAAATATAAACACGTTGTTTTCCAAAAGGTCATTTCAAAAATATCCTTTCTTCTCATGCAAAATGACTGGACACAAACTTGGTAGTATTATGATAAGAGCAAACGGTAAATAGCCGGTGGGGTTCGCATTTTCACACCAGCAAACACAATGGCAACAAACACCATATCGAGGGTCGCGTTTTCATGTGGTGCACCGTCACCACCAACTCATGTTGTGAGCTATTTTTTATTTTTATTTTTATTATTTATGTTTTATTGAGTTATTTGTGGACCCATGACACCACTTTTATACTAAGGAGAGGTGTTTTGTATGGTGTGATAGATTCTGATGTTATAAAGTTCTGACGTGACAGCACTTATCCGCGGCACCAAGCCCATGGCACTAGGGGTGTTATCGGGTCGGGTTATCGGGTTTGTCGGGTCGGGTTGAGTCGGGTTATGATTTTTTAAAAAGTCACCCGCAACCTGACCCGATAAGTAATCGGGTTATCGGTTCGGGTGTTATCGGGTCGGGTTAAATCGGGTTCGGGTTGTCGGGTTAAAACATCAATCACAGCAGCAGTAACATCAATCACAGATTCACAGCAGCAGACCTGTAATATTATATCAATTATGATAGAAATTAAAGCAATTCACTGAAAATCAATCACAGTAAATTTCCATAATTTCCTAACTTACAAGTGGTTAGATAAGCAAAACACAACCTTACTACTGATTTCTTAGTAATATCAATGATTTAAAAAAACTTCAAGTGGCCATTTATAACATCAACGTTACTACCGATTACAAGTGGCCATTTATAACATCAGTAGGCCAAAAAACTTCAGCCTAAATTGAATGATTTAAAAAAAAGGTAGTTTACAACTGTTTTATGTAAGTTACCAAACGTTTTATTGTAAGTTACAATCGGTTCCAAATTGAGCCTATAAAAACTAATAAATAAAAAATGGAAAATTGATTTTCTGGTCTAGTCGGGTTGACCCGATAACCCGATAGCATTATTTTTTTAACCCTAACCCGACCCGATAACAATATCGGGTTATCGAGTCGGGTCAAAACAATCCGACAAGTTTTTTGACCCGATTTGACCCGACCCGATAAAGCCTTATCTGGTTCGGGTTCAGGTTCAGGTCGAGTCAACCCGACCCTACTGACGGCCCCTACATGGCACCACACTGTAGCCAATGCTCTAACTCTAAGACAGTCATATGCCGCTTCAGTTAAAGTATTAACTTCGCTGTGAGTTTTTGGTATCCCCGGCTCATAACAATGTCCACAGATCAATAAAATGACACATTTACTTTTTAAAATGTTTTGTTTGAGAAATAAAATTAAAAATTGCTTCTAATTTTAGAACAAATAAAACAGTAGGATCAAAGCTTTATTGGACAGATTGAGTAGATGACAAAAGTTCAATATAGATCTCAAATTTATCATATATCCAATGAACCAATCATAGTCATTCATTTTTCTAATAAAAAAAATAAACTAAACTTTCACCCTTTTTTTTAAAATTAAATATCTCGCAAACCGTTAATCGTTACGCGAAAAAAATCATACCATCACGACGAGAATTAAATTATCTTTCTATAGATATGCACTTCTATATATTTTTAACAATTTTTTTTTTCAAAATTTCGGTTCAGAAAAATCATATATGATTTGTGATAATCATATGTGATTCGATTTTTACAAATCATATATGATTTTTTGATTTGCAAAAATCATATATGATTTGAAAAAATCACATGTGATTTGATTTTTACAAATTACATGTGATTTTTGAAAATCATATATAATTTTACAAATCATATGTGATTTTTCTAAGCGAAATTTTTGAAAAAAAAAATTATCGAAAATATAGAGAAGTGCATATCTATAGAAAGATAATTTAATTCTCATCGCGATTGTGTATTTTTTGTAGTTCGAAGATTTATCGTTTGCAATATATGTTGTTTTTTAAAAAATGGTGAAAATGGTATTTTTATTAAAAATAGATGGCTAAGATTGATTTATTAAATCTATGACAAATATTAGATCTATTAAACACATAACAAACGTTGACCATACCAACACTAACCAAGTTTACGAAGTTTTACTTATTTAAACCCATTTGACAAGGTCCCGTATAGTTTATCATTCTGACTTGGGAATGTCTAACCAATGCCCTAAGGGCATTGGTTAAGCTTTGTCTTCTTGTGGGTTTTAATTACATAAATGATCCTTGTAGTTGACACAAAATTGCATATTTGGACGGGGACCCACCTAAATAATAATTAAAACCCACAAAAAGACAAAGCTTAACCAATGCCCTAAGGGCATTGGTTAGACATTCCCTTCTGACTTTCTGAATAACTTTACTTGTTTGAATTGGTAGACATTATCTAACTCAAAACGGATAATTTTACCAAAAACTGAGTGTCAATTCCAGTGTCTGCTACAACTTCATAATGGGTTTAACTGTTTAAGGGTCCATGCTATCAATACCATGACCCACATTTTAACATCCTTACCACCTGGCCCACATTCCGTTAATAGTGTAACACAATTTCTTGTCAGTTTATGTTCTGTATTTTTATCAGTTTAATACTTTTGACTTGTTAAAGTTTATAACTTCTATTTTGTATTTTCAGTTTTTGTAATATTATAATAAAAACATTATTAGAAAAAAAAATGAAAAAAAAAAAAAAAAAAAAAAAAAAACATGGGAGTTGTAATTAACGGTGTTTTTGGGGGGAACAAATAACTTGTCCCTGGTTTTAATGTAAGGCTAATGATACGCACACCACAACTTTTTATTCTTTCACCATAATCTGTGCATTATAATATTGTACGGTGTGCTATACAACTTGTACAAAATAGTGTTTTTATCAAATAAAATGGTGGGCAAATCAATCCCCTTAATCTAAGTTCCATAGAAAAGAAAAAAAAAAGTTGTAAACCCAAGAAAGTCTGCTCGAATGTGACTTGGAGCAAAATGTGAAGGTATGTATATATTAAGAAAAAAAAAAAAAAAAAAAGGTTGTCAAATATAGAACAAGTCAAAGGTGACACTCAACGAAAACTGGGAATTGCCCAAAACTATTCTTGGTTTATAACTTGATTTGTTAGTTGGAATCACAAACTATTAGGCATTAAGGGCCTCAAGTTGCCTTCTGAGATCTTCAAGATCATCTACAGTGTCCACGGTTTCCTTTGAGACCGCTGGCTGCTGATATACATCTGCACTTGGAAGCTCATGAATAAGACCTTCTGGAAGTGCATCTGCGACAGACAGAAGTTAAATTGATGTTCATGATTTAGGCATATATGAAAATTGAAATACATTTTATCTTTGGGTAAAGGTAGACAAAATGGTTCGGTCCATGGGTTTGGTATCAGGTCATAATGGGTTTGTGTCATAGAAATTGAATAAGCTGATGGCAGAATGAGCTAACCTGAACTCTGGCCATTTATGACATCAACCTTGTCATCATCAACAACACTGAAAAGCAACAACAAAAAAACATGATTGTCAAGGATATACGGAGAGTATGACTTCTAGAAATGATCAGTAGTAAATTTAATGAACCAAACCTCTTAAATAATTTTATTCAAATAAAAAAGAATATTACTGATACAATCTTTACAAAACTAATTTTTGATCAAAAAAGTAAAAATAAAAAATAAATAAAAAATCAAAAGGTTTCAAAACTTAATTTGGGGTCAGCCGAATCCTAACTTTTTCAACACCCCATACATACATCTTACTTGTTGCCTAACCGACCCATTTGCCACCTCTAATTAGTAGTTCAATCAAAATAAAATATATTGATTATGAAGTCATTTAAAGACTTAGGTGGAAGTTACCTAATATTCCATTCATTATCCGCATGAATTGGGATTTCAATTGCTGATAGTTCCTCCTCCATCTTTGCTTTAGCAGCTGCATCCCTTGCGGGTTTTATGAGCATGTATTCTTTCTGCATAACAAAGGAATCATGGCATCAAAGAAACCTACAGATTTAGAAGGTTTTGATGCATCAAAGAGGAAGTCCATGATGTCAAGTTACCTGGCGCTCTAGACAAGGTCCATTTGAACATTGAGGGTTTGGCTTCATTGCCATTGTTGGGAAGAAATCTTTAAGAGCATTGTATCCCTGTATGTAATGAGATGTATGTGAAATCCAAATTATTATCCACATATGAAGTTATAAATGACTAAGCAGTTTTAAAGGTGTCTGGGATTGCTTATCTAAATGTATATCTGATTATTTGTGAGTTAAATAAGTTGTTTCAAATAAACAGCTTGTATTTCTTAATCCAAACTGCGTATTGTTAAAGCAGAAGGCAATAAGTAGATAGTGGTTGATAAGCAATCGAAACCCCCAAAAATCCATTATCAAAAGACTTAGATTATGCGTGTACTAATACAATTATCGTAACCTAATAATAAACACGTTAACTATTTGTAAGAAGTCCTTGTGGGGTCAACCCAACCCAAGCCAGTCCATTTAGAGCCGTAGTAAAACTCTGCCCATTACCCAACCACCCAACCCACTCACTTTGACAATTGCCACCTCTAGCAACAATCATAAGTGCTGACTGCTGAGTATTGTATACGCATTATTTGTTCGCCTTAAACAAGCTTTTAGATAGTTAATGCAGAAAACCAGCACAACTAGGTGAACATAACGCTTAGCTGTAGAATTAGTATAAAAAAACCATATGTTCCATAGAATTAGTATTAAAAAAATAAGTTCCGTATAACCTTATACATCATCAAACACACACTTGCAAACATGTATAGACGAAAGGATTGAGATGGTTGTAAAATATTTTACCAGGTATGGCGAGACTTGGCCAAATTGCAGCAAGAACTTCAGTGTGTTTTGGACTAAAAGCCCAGCAACAACCCCCTACCAAATAATTTATAATGTAAGCTATATATAAGAGAGTGTACTACATAACATAACTTTTTCATCTACAATCATGATTGAGGTTTAAATAAGAACAATATCATTATTTAATATTTACCATGATATCTATTTGCAAGACGGTCATTTCAACCCATTCATTTATAGATGGGTGATTTTTGGTTATTTTATCTCTAACGGCTCAAATGTGTAAAACAAATTGATTTATAGGAAACGGCTTGAAAGTCACCTACAGTGTTTTTTGTAATGCTAAAAATAACATAGATCATTAAATCATCTAATTTTAAAAAATAGAGTACTATGGAAATAATATTAACTTCCACAGTTCACGAAACAGATACAATATAACTTCATTAATCATATTTGACACTATAATTATTTACAAAATAATAGAAAATTTTTGGGGGTGGGGGAGTTGGGTTCAGTCGACCAAAAATTTAAGCTGTCCCAAAAAAAAAAAAAAAAAAAAAATGTTTTGATCCATTACCCAACCCGGTAGATCTGCCCATTTGCCACCACTAATAATATGAAGTCCAGGAACTATTGAAAATACACTTAAGAAACAAAGCATTTGATGGTGCAAAAGGTGTTGCTCACCATAGTAGTAGGCAAAGATGCAGCACAAACTCCTTCACGCTTAAGTGTACGTTCATCCACCCCAGACGCAACAACCTAAATATGAGGCCAATAACATTTAGAAAGCCATGATATTAGGGAGTAAAGAACATAGATAACTCGTGTAAAATTAAAACAAATGACTGAAATCTAACATTGGGAGTTTCAAACAGAAAAAGAAATGACTTCCAATAGAAAATAGATGATGTTTAATAACGCTAATCTCTTAAATGATACCAACATCAACAAAGTCATGTCAAACATAAACCAGCTGGTGTCATAAATGAATGTGCATATGCTTATTTAAGTGTTCCAATACTATATATTTTACGTATGTAACAGAAAGGACAAAATGATAAAAGATAATGTCAAGTTGGGTCATAAAACCCAAGTTTGGGTTGTTACCAAATATCTGGAATCTTTCAAACTAACAAAACTAACAATAGTTTTTTCATATTAAATATCGTTTAAAAATAAATGAACATAAACCAGCTTTGTAACATATTAATTAGTTCTGTTTGAGTTAATCAACTTTATTTTTTAATTTAGAGGAACCTACTTTCTTATAATAATCAACACAGAACCAGATCGAACTGAATATCACTAGGTACACAATAGCATAAGAAATCACTAGGTACACATTCCTTTTATAAACCCGTTAATACGTGCCCACTGGGCATAGGTTAGCGAAACCCTTTAAACAATGCTAAACTTAACGAGTTTTTAACATGAAACCTAGTGATATTAAATTAAGGTTATAGTGAAAGTAATATTTGAAAAGAAACCATAATCGGAATATAGTTTTAAAGTTTTCATAATGTTCATGAAATGTTTGTAACCAATTTTTTGTTTGTAGAAGGTTAATGAACAGAAGTTAATTGAAATTGTTATGTACTATATAATATAATTAAGTATAAAAGTGATCATTTTAGAGAAGTGGATTTATTTGAGAAATATGATGTCATTATTTGTAGATATTGTAAGAAACGAAATGTTGTCTCGAGATAAATTTTACAACAGTCGAATGTACAGTGTGAGATCCGAAAGGCAAAGGGATGGGTGAACATTTAAAGTTCGTTTTTTGTAGTTAGACTTACTAAAGGAGGTGCACAGGCAAAACAAGCAGTTTCTCCAGGAATCAATAACTGAATATGACCTGAAACAGCATCCTCAGACACACCTGCCCAAAAACATACCAAACCGTCAAATAGCAGAAATTGGACTATAATATGCAACACATATACAAATTACAAACCACTCTTAAGAATAAGTAAACAATTTCAGGCATATGAGTATGGAATATGAAATTATGAACCCGTGTACAATATGCAAGGTAATGTTCTACGGGAAACACTTTCAGTAGGGATATCTCTACTCAGCATACAACAACAACAACAACAACATACCCAATCCCGCCTAAGCGAGGTATGGGGGAGGTAAAATGTAGACAGATCCTACCCCCGCCACAGGGAAAAACCCTGAAGTAGGGAGACTGCTTCCAACGAGACCTCCAGCATAAATCCCTTATTTTATTAACAGAATATTTATTTTCTGTAATATAGGTGATGTTTTCAGGTAGATTACGCAGCTTTATTTACATAACTGAATAGATAACCAACAATCAAGATAAACAATCCTAGAAAGTGCTCCTGGTTAAAGACAAATATCATAAATCAAGAGCAAGGTGGGGTTTCACAATATTTGGTATTTTTTCCCACATAATGACCCAAAACTAAGAAAATATCGTTTACTTACCAGATTCCATCCAAGTTTGATTCAATTCGTTGCATGCCTGTCAAAACAGTATTCAGTTAGCTACACCATAACTCAAGAAAGCTCATCACTCGCTTGATATGAATGAGCCTCCGTATAAAATAAAACATTAATCAGCTATGGATACAAAAGCACAAACTAAGTTCAGCTAAACATGATAAAAATAGCCCCACTCTGACCTGATTTACAACCATCCTTGCTTCATAATTATCGACACAGCTCAAAACAAGATCCACTCCGGTTCCTTCTTTCTCTTTACAAAAAGATTTGTTTGTGAGACTTGCAATGAAAGTTTCGAAGCCTTGCACTGTTGTTATGTTCAGGGTAAAGCTCTGACAATAGTAAATATAGTTAGCAGATGTCATAAGAAATATAAAATATATAGGCATGGATCTTAAATCAATAATTGAATAAATGGAATTATGAATCCCCACTGCTTTGGTTAGGACTACTTAATCAGTTACATGGGTTTGAAGTAGCCCAGTTGCTATTGTTAGCGACTAATTCTTGAACTGAGTGTTGTCAATTATTCTCATCTCTATCAATCAAATTACTTGGATTGGAGGTAACCTTGTGCCAAATGCAATGATGGAATTTGCCAAATAAGTAGTTGAATCATATAATACAATACTGAACTTCAATCACCATATGTACATATGATCTATATACAGTTTGTATTTCATATATCATACATGATATTGGACCCATTTAGAAATCCACTTAGGCTTCACTTGAGTCATTAAGCTACAGCAATAACTTGAGTCTTCTAGCTCAAAATAACGCTTATTGAAGCATTAACACATCAAGTGATATAGGAGTATATCATAATATATTAGATGCATAGCACCCCTCCAACCCACTCTCTGAAACTGTAGAGTTTATTCCAGCTGATAGCTTTACAGTGTCAGTACAAGGTTATGAGTACAAGTGTTGCGGCCGTTGCAAGTGTTGCTGTGGACAAGAACAAGGGCCGGACAACGATCGTCGTGAGTATGACTAACCATACACAACCACGCCCTGATCCCGGCCGTACATATCAATGGTCATTCCCTCTGTCTCTACCTTAAGAATGACTTGCCGATGGTTGTCAATTTGTGACTTGTCCACTGCCACCCCCACAACCACCATAACCGCTGTGTCCATGGCCACATCTATACATGATGAAACCATGGATGGGTGATAACACAGTGTTTTCGGGAGAGAGGGGTCAATGGGCATAGTGGTATGGTTATTGTTGCATGGTGACTCAGTCTTAGTATTTTTGTGGCAAGGTGAGGTAGGGGAAGAAAACAAAACCCATTTGTCTAGTAACGAACCGTCGAACCCTTTAGAATTCTATGATACATGCCTTGACCCATAACGCTCACGAATAGAAGAGATGTTGGGTATTTAAGTTACAAGAACCAAACCTTTTTTTTAGTACAATGCACGGGCACTGTACCAAAACACGTCTACCAATTCAAGGTTTGATTCTTGTACCTTGAATACCATAATCTCCTTATTCGTGAGCAATGTGGGACAAGGCATGTATCATTCCAATACCATTTGTGATAATGAAAGTCAACCAAAACAGCAATCATATATAGATATGTCATTGGTAGTTAATGTCGATTAGCTAACTTAGGTTATTAATCCTTGATACATGCAAGTAAATAAGAGACGAGTATCCCATGATTGTACACATCGTCGCATCCACAACAAAGAGAAGTTGAACATTTTCGATTTTTTAAACATAAGATCTATAGCCTATAAGAAAGCTCATGTGCAATTTAAAGTAGGTTTGGATACAACAATGAAAAAAAAAAAAAAATATTGTTAATCAAAATCTTTTTTTGATTTCATTAAAAAAATTCATGCTACATCAAGAACTAATTCCAAAAACCTTATACAGGGATCCCGAATTCATGTTGGGTTGAGGTATGAGGATTAAGATAACAAAAAGGGTTCCTTTAGTCACACTATTATCATATAAAGGCCGATTTCATTGCATTTTTTTAGAACCGAATCAACAATCAATTTAAATATGGCCTCTAGCACTTCAAATTTTCAACAATCAATACGGTTACTTAAATGAACTATGATGACAGATACCGTGGTAGAAGCGGATATACAATAACTGCGATATACTTACAATAGAATTCGACAATACACAGCATTATTTTTAGTAGTTGTTTTGAAAATATTACCTCTAGCACAACATCTGGATTTATCTCTGACAAGGTTTGGACAGCAGCATCAGTCTTGGTCATACCAACCTGAAAAAGGTAAAGTCAATGTTAGCATGCTAATATGCCTAGTAACATTTACAACTCAGCATCCAAAAAATTGATAAGATATAGTAAAATTAGTATTTTGGTTTGCATCAAGGGGATAAATATGTAAAACTAAACAATCGTAAGAGTATGATATGAAATCAAGCTAGACTAATTATAACGGAAATGTAAAAATTATTTTATGCACACAAACCTGTTCAGGACGGAAAAAAAGCCTATTCATGTTGGCCAATTCCACTGTATCATAATCATACAACAAAAGACGGCCTATACCACATCTTGTCAGCATTTCAGCAGCTACACTCCCCACCCCACCAATACCCTGTATAATGAGCAACATGTTTCCATCAATATATAAGCAATCTATGGTTTCAATACACTATTTGTAAAAGAAGAAATGCATTGCCTTTGAAAGGCATCATACAAACAGAGTGCACTTAAATCAGTTTAAACTTAAAAAGGTATATCAATTTTTGAGAGTTTATGTAATATAGTTGCGGTATATTGTTGCAAAATAGAGGGCTGATATAAGGAGAAATGAATAAACTCGGCGTGAGACGTTCATAGGTTTTCACTTCCATATGTCAACAAAAAGTGTATTGAATATGTAATACGTTTGCCCCATGTTAAAACAACAAGGGTTAAGTAGTCATTGATCATTCTACCTATTTTCTTTAACATACCTATATAAGTATAATGTCTTATATATAACAAAATGATGTAGCAAAACATAAGTCTCGCAAAATAAATCTGTTCAATGAAGCATGCATACTGTCATTGTAATAGAAGTGATAAATTAGTTCAACTGCAAATAACGATTAGGTAGGGAAAAAATAAATAAATAAATAAATGATGGGTTCAGTACAGACAACTATGGCAACTGAAAATCCTCGTATTCTTTCATAATTGTCCACAATTCCCATCCTCTGCAACGCCATGAGCCTACTATACGGGTTGCTATCTACAACCTCTGCACTCATATCCTGCATCAAATCAACAATATCGTTTATTTCATCTGTTTCAAACAATCACTTTATTTATATTAACTGGAGCTGGTATAGCTTCAGACAAACCTTGACTTTTGAGCGGCGAGATTGTGCAGATGTTACAAGACTGGTGAGATTTTCTACACGCGACCTAATCTGCCACCAGATAAGTCATAAACTCGTAATTAACAAAAGAAAACGAAATAAAAAATCTTTTGACCATAATTCAGTTATAAAACTCATGCAGTAAGTCTTAATATATCTATATCTATATCTATATCTATATCTATATCTATATCTATATCTATATCTATACTACTTTATAATGCATTTAGGCCTTCTAAAATTAGAAGGCTTAAAAATTCAGACTTTTTTACTTGCTTATTATGGAAAGAGTTTTTCTAACCAAAAATTAAGATAAGGAGCTCCAATCATGAGATGACATGTGTCACTTCTTAACAAACTCCAAGCCTAACTTCTAACAAACTCCAAACATAACTCCTAACCACTAAAAATTAAGATAAAAAGCTCCAATTATAAAATGACATGTGTCATTTCTCAACTAAAAATTCATCTTTATTTTTAAATTAAAATATCTTTTATCTACTTATTTTTTTTATAATCTAATTTCACCATATTTTCTAAAATTTTATGCTCTTTAATTCAACATCCATTTTGATATATTTTTATGAGTTTTAGTTTTTATATTTTTAATGGGTTTATTTTATTTTAATTCAAATTTTACAACTTTAACCTTTATTTCATTTATTTCAATCAATATAATCTTGATTCGTCAAAATCATATACTTTTGGGGTAGTGTTTGACGCGTAAGAGATTGCGAGGGTATTTCTATATGCGGGAATAATGATGTCGCGGGAAAGCTACGGGAAAGTTACGGGTAACCAAAACAAACACTTACAACTAACACATATACATTCGAAGTGTTGTGAAACAAATTCACTAAACGGGTAAGCAAACACATATAACTATACTTATCGCCGCCGCTGTGCGCGGGTACCCGGCTAGTACATATATAAATCTTGTATCCTCACCAACTCAAGTTCAGTCGCGTTGTGAATAGTATCCGTTCAAGCTATTACATCTTATCAACCAATTATGCTGATCGAACTATAAGCTTGTTTCTAAAAGACCATTTAATTTATTCAAATTCCGTTTATACATTTTATGAAAGAGAATACAAATTTGGCCCTCAAAAACTAAATGGCATACCAATCGGCCCTCCCAATAAATTTATTCAAATTCCGTCTATGATCTAGTCGATCCGGTTTCATTGTAATTGCTAGTTCTTGCTATTTCGTCAATTTATCAACTAAAATAATTGTTTAAACAAGATAGTATAAAACACATGAATCTCAGTTAAGTTATAGGATTTACTAATTTATAATAGGGAAACAACAATTAAATAAGTGATGAACAAATAATTTCACTATGCATGTCACGTAATCACCATCCAAAATGAATTTATGGAAAACTAGAACCCTAAAACGAAAATTAGGGTTTAGCGATATTAAACACAATAATGAGTTGAATTTTGTAATAAAAAAAGAAAGGATACTTGATCGATTGAAGCGAGATGAGATGGATCGGACAATGAGGATTTGAGATTATGGAGATCGGTTAACATCTCTTTCAATTCGGTATCCATTTTCGCTGGAATTGGTTTGAGTGTGGGAGGATCTGTTGTGATGTGAAGGAGTTTTGTTTCGTTTGTTTCTTACACTGCCGTTTTTGGTCTCAAGAAGTCTGGTTACGGTTCTGGTCTTTTAACTGTGGGTCGTGAATTACTACTGATTGTTTTGACTTTTCACTCTTTTACTTTTACTTTTACTTTTACCCGACACCAATTTATCTTTCCGACAAAATCACAAACGTGTTAAACTATTACTGTAATAATTTAATATCACATATATTACTGTAATACTTTAATGGGATTTTCTACGATGTGCCATGGTAGTACATGTTTAATTAAATGTATGTTAATATTATTACTTTTCAAAAATTCTTTTACTTGCCAAGTTTAACATCATTTTAAATGAAAATAGATTTAATTTAAAAAATAATTATGTTTAGTTAATGCTTCTAAACCATGCTCTCATGCAGTGGCAAATGTCATTAAAGGGGGTTGAATTCAAGGAAATTAAAGTTCTCTACTTGACTAAGAATTATTACGAGAATAAATAAAATGTCGTGAAAATTATATTGTCGTGCTTGCCATTTACATTAATATTAAAATAACATGATTATTTTTTGAAGCCACAACATTAAACAAATTAAAGTAACCTATAACACCAAAAATTTGCAACTAGATAACCTACGCTGCAAAATTTTGACATGTAAACAAAGTATACACCAAGAACATCTTGAATTTCTATGATGAGTATCATAGTTTAATACGTAGTACTCCGTAATTTTATCTTACATTGTGCAATTATTGGGTAAAATAAAAATACAAAAATATAATACTTATTAAGTTTATAATATTATATTGTTTTTACTACAGTAGTATAAAAAAATTGCTACTACTTTTTAGGTATTAGCTAGTGATGCTAGCCCAATCACACAAAGTCATACATGATACACGTATCCTTCCCACTTCCCTAGGTAGCCAACTGTTCTTCTTCTCCACTCTTTTCTCCATTTTCTCCGATCAAAAAAACCACCAGAAAAAAATATTAGAAGACTTTCATTGTTGGTTACGAAAGAGACCCGAGGGCACACGGATTATTTGTTTGAGGGCACTGCACCTTTTTCTATCAATTTGACTTTTTTTCCTATATAATTAGTGTGTCCGCCGGAGCTTCGTCGGGGGCAACGCCCCCCACTGCCATACACATGGCTCCGCCACTGCCCCCATGGCACAAGTTAGAAAATCCATACTTTGATATCACATATATCACATTTAACTATCCTCACCTTTTTTTACGTGATTTGCACATTTTCATATTTGATTGGGCCATTTTATAAGGCTAAGCACACTGGTGACCTCTGCCACATCAGCTTTCTCTCTCCGATGACCTAGTTGTCACAGCGTTAAAGTTTAAATAATTATTATTTTATTTTATTTTATTTTTTTTTAAGTTGAAACTTTTTTTTTATGTGTGTGTGTTGAACTCGGTTGCCAAGCACTTTGTTGATGCTCGACCGAACCCAACCTTTTGTCCACAGTGGTGTCGACCTAGGTTGACCGGCCACAATTGAACCACCCAACCGATCCACTGCTCATAGCCTAACGTGCAATAAACAGTTGTATTGTAAATATAAACTGCTTTAATTGCGTATACATTGAGTGTCTCAATCAAATTTATGAGTGTGCCAATCACTTCTCTATTTTTTTTATCTTCCCTCTAACACTAACATAATTTTTTATCAAATTATGATCCATGTTTTATGTTTTTTAATACTTTTAATTTGTTAAACTTTATATTTTATATTTTGTGCTTTTTGTTTCGTACGAGGTTTCGAGCCTGCGCGTTGCTGCGGGTGTTTTCTTTAAAGATGGATGTTGACCCGCACGCTACATTAAAAGACGCCAAACATTCTTGATGCCTTGATTCAGGCAAAAACTCATTAGGTGACAAAAATGTTAATGATCAAATAGGTTAGTTGGAACTCGTTTATACATGTAATTAAGACCTTAAAACTCCTTCAAGAATCAATACTGTTGTGCTTTCTTATGTTTTGCTACTCTAACTGGACGTCAATGTTAATTAATAAGTCTCTAAGGAGTGGAAGGAAGAAGAATCTGATACAATTGCTCCTAGGCTTCAAGGATTTTTAGCACCTTCTCTTTTGCTAAAACCCCTAATTATACTGACATTAGAAAACCCCTAAAAACATAAACATGTTGAAAGATGTAATTAGGGTTGATAAACTTATAAATTTGGGTTTTCTTCTTCTTCAATCCGGTCGTTGCTGCGTTTTGTGTTTGCGTTTGTGGTATGTGGTATGTGTGTTTTTGTGTGTGTTTTCTGGATGTGTGGTAGGGGTGTGTTTCCCATTCGTTGAAGATAATGGTCGTGATAATGGGGCTCCACCAAAAGGACGGGCAAAAAAAGGCCACGTATTTTTGTACTGTAGTAAAAAGGCCACGTATTTTTCACTCGAATTTTGCACTGTAGCAAGGGTCCTGTAGCTAAGGATCCCAACAAATGTAAAATAGCATAATTTTATAATAAAATATTATTAAAAAAAATTAAAAAAAAATGCTAAGAGATATTACTTGTGTTTTAAAGGTATCAACACATTCACAAAAACAAATTCATAAAATAAAATGTCACTACCTAATTGGCTTAATCAGATAAAAGAAAGAAAGAAAGAAAAAAACATATAAAAATACATCAATAAGAAGGTGACCTTTTATGAATGAGTTTATGTATTTGTTTTTCTAAATGTGTCACAAAATATAGTTAAAAACATATTATATCTTTTTTGTATATTAGGAATGTTTGATACCAAGAGGGACGGAAATTTATTGTTCTTTTTGTGTTATTCAACGGAATAACTTAGGGACCGTTTGGTTTGTAGATGGGTTTAGGATTTGGATTTAAATTTGGATTTGGATTTGGATTTGGATTTAGTATAGGTTTTGAATTAAATGAAGAGAGAAAATAAATGATTGATAAGTTATTTTATATAATTGTTTAAAATATAAGGGAGGAGGGAGTG
The DNA here is from genome assembly GCA_910596185.1 of Chrysanthemum makinoi. NCBI lineage: Eukaryota > Viridiplantae > Streptophyta > Magnoliopsida > Asterales > Asteraceae > Chrysanthemum > Chrysanthemum makinoi. Next base: position 204,205,964 of record OU343224.1, on the reverse strand, counting down.
GTACCCTAATACCTTGGGTGCCACCTCACCTCTATCAAATAAAAACCCTCCAACTCAAAACTACCCCAATTCTACCCTAACACTACCCTAAGTGGTGGGAGTGGTACCCTAGTACCCTAATTCCATTTTTTTTTAATACATAAAATCACATACAATATTTAAAATAAAAACATACCATTTCATTAAAAATAAAAACATTACATAATACTTTAAAAAAAACATAACATAATTCTTAAAAATAACTAGATTAAAATAAAAAAACCCACTAATCATCGAGATGCGGCAAGTATTCACGTGCTACGTGCTCCGTGAGATCATATCGAAGACGGTCATGGAGAAATTTGTCTAGTAACTCCGCTACCACACTGTCGTCGAACACTGGCTGGACCGGCGCATCCATTATATGAACTGGTGAGATTGCCCTCCCCTCGCGTTTTATAACCATATTGTGCAAAATAACACACGCATGAACCTGATTGGCAATCTTCGCTTTGGTCATAGCTCGGAGAGGTCGATCGAGAATTTTCCATTTTCCTTTGAGAGCACCAAAAGCTCGCTCGACATCCTTTCGCCCCTCTTGTAACTTCAGAAATCTCTTTTCCTTTGGGTCGGTTAGATACGGGTATGCTTTAACAAGTGTGGACCACTTAGGATAGATTCCATCTGCCAAATAGTAGCCGCGTTTGTAAAAGCGTCAATTCACGTGGAATGAACTATTCATCGCCGTTCCATTTCGATCTGTAAGATACAAGTCATACCGATTCAATACGTTGATATCGTTGTTTGACCCCGGTGGACCAAAAAAAGCATGCCAAATCCACATATCCTGTGACGCGGTGACTTCAAGCATAATAATGGGAACACCATAGTCACCTCTCGTATATTTCCCTCTCAAATGTCTAGGACAATTTTTCCATCTGACGTGTGTACAGTCGAGGCTACCAAGCATCCCAGGGAGGTGATGCTTCGCTTCATGGGCCTGGAAAATGCGAGCAAGGTCGTGTGCTGTCGGCCTACGTAGGTACTCTCGACCGTACAACTCAATGATGGCCTCACAAAAATAATCAAGACTTTCACGTGACGTTCTTGCAGACATGCATAAATATTCATCATACTCATCGGGCGGATTGCCGGTTGCGAGTTGCCTAACGGCCGATGTGATTTTTTGTTTCGCCGTGAAACTTTTTTTCAATCGCGCGTCATAGCCTTCTTGAAAATATGGGTATCTCGCTTCAATGTCACCCACTATTTGCAAAAACATGCTTTTCTCCATTCGAATTTTTTTTAAAGTAATTGTCGTTGTACTTTGGTGTTTCAACGAACCAATCATTCTCTAAAGTTTCAAGACCTATTTCCCGATGACGATTTACGCTAGTTCGGCTAGAGCTTGCCGTGTCTTCATAATACTGAGCCGCTAGTTGAAGCATATTTTGCAACGAGCTACCCGTGGATAGCTCGTCGGACGAAGACGGAATAACGTAATCGGAAGAATCGGAAGACTTTTTTTTTGGAGAGATTAGTGTGTGTTTTTTTTTAAAGGTGGGGGTAATTATTTTTTTTTGAGAGATTAGTGTATGTTTTTTGAAAGAAATGAGTGTATGTTATTTGGTTTTAAAGGGATTTTTTTTTAGTTAATGCATGTTACCGTTTCACTATGTAACGGTCGAATATTCAAAGTGAATCACGGGTACTCGCTCGAGCTCGGAGCTCGATTTCCCTAGCCGAACCATCTACCCGATTGAGGCGGGGCGGTGTACCCGCTCGGGTACTTGGTACCCGCACCACTACCCGCATCCCACTCCCTCATGCCTAAAAAATAAAAAATATAAATGTAAATGAAATAACATGTGGCTAAAAATAGCTATCAATTAAAAAAAATACATTTAATTCATTACCTTTTTAAAAACCCACCTAAGGGGGTTGGATTGAAATATAATACTCACATCCTCTTGTTAGAGGAGTGTCAGGGATTTAGGATCAAACCAAACATAGTTTTAAAAGTTGCTTTCAATCCAAACCGGTAAACACCCGGTACCAAACGGGCCCTTATCATTTAATTAATGTTATTATGTTTATAAAGTATCATTTTCATATCATGGCTATAGTGTATGAAAAGAGTTATTTTACATATCAAACATTTCTCATATATTAAGTGACTCATCTTCATCATACATCTAAAAAGAATTCAACATCTGAGATTAAAAGTATTTTATTATTTCACCTATTTTCTATAATTTAAATATCTCTTAAACCGTTAATCTTTAAGCGGAAATATTTACACCGTCGCGACGAGCATTTAATTATCTTTCTATAGACGGACACTTTTATATACTTTCGAAAAAAGAACAAAAATTTGTTTTTTCACGTTTTTTTGTTTTTTTTACGTTACTGAAATTTGCACGAGAAAATCATATATAATTGAATATTAATTTGAACATCACATGTGATATTAGTGTTAAATCATATATGATATGTAATATCACATGTGATATGATATTTATATCATATGTGATTTTACACTAATATCACATATGATATTACATATCATATGTGATATTACATATCATATATGATTTAACACTAATATCACATGTGATATTCAAATTAGTGTTCGATCATATATGATTTCTTAATGCAAATTTTAGCAACCTAAAAAAAAAAAAACCTGAAAAATACGAAAAGAAAAAAAATTATCGAAAGTTTTACAAAGTGCCTGTTTATAGGAAGATAACTAAATGCTCTTTGCAATGATATATTTTTTTTCGCTTAACGATTAACGATTTGAAATATATTAATATTTGGAAAAAAAAATGATGAAAGTGAGTTTTTTAAATTGTTGAGATTAATCTCATCCATTAGATCAAATAAAAATTGAGAGGGGAGATTGATCCCTTGATATGTAAAAAATCTTTCGTCCTCAAATAATCTTATATCATAGTTTATTTTTATTTCATTATATTTTGACATGAAATAATATTGTCATATTTCGTTCATTACATTCATTTTCGGTGTCTATTACAACATATCAAATAACATGTAAAGATAAATAATTTTATTACGGCATAACAACCAAAAAAACGTAGTAATTACTCAATTTTATTCCATTACATTATTTCCTTCATTCCTTCGGTATTCTATTGCATATAACCAGACAGTTACCTCGAACGCCAATATCAACAGAATTATCATCATCATGCCAATAATCTTTTCGTATTTGATTGTTAATTTGGGTCACTCTATCGCCAAAATATATATCACACATTCAATTGAAAACAACAATTTCATCAAGGTGACTAGTCGCTCGCTTTCTATAATCTCACGCTAAATGACTCGAGGCAAGAAGTGTGGTAAACCGATTGACACCTTTTACCACCTCACATGCACCGATTCATCACCAAAAATTATTAATTTATCACAAGTTTTACTAGACACACAATTTTAGTAGTTATTTAATATAACAAGCGTTTATTACAATTAAGTCACTATTAACTTTCTTTCTTTTTTCTAGGAAAAAAAAGTTATTTCGATTATTAAATGATCTTTCAAATTGGTCAAGACTCTATTTTATGGTTATTTCTCTCGATGGTGTCAGATGTTACTTCATTGAATTTGCTTCAATGATGACTCACGATTCGACTTTGAGCGTTTTGCACTAGTACCAAGATCGAGTCCTAGACAAGCGGACCTGATTTTACAAACAAATAGTAACAATGAAAATGGCCCCCTATTTAATGAGATTATATGACCAAATTCCCGAACCAATATATGTTATTGTTAGAGCCCCGCACAATTATGGGGTAAGAAACCACCTCGATGGTCTTACAAATTAATCAACAAGTTGGAATAAATGTTAAGAAAACGACATGACACAAGGGCTGGATCACCAGCTTCGAACAAGAAAATTTAAACATACTTTTACCATAAAAATATATTAATCCATTGTCAACCTCATTTTGGAAATGCAATGATCATCCGATTTAACTTATTTATTTACTTGTTTTAGACCATCGTGCATACACGGTGTATTGACATAAGTTGTAACATGAGTATAGTATTTAAGTGAATGGTTTCTAACACTTCATTTCCCTCACAAAAAGTTCGCTAAGAACATGTTAACACAAAGTTTCAAATATCATTACTTAAAGCTTAAAAATAATTACATGAGTCATTAATATAAGTACAATCTCATGTATTCTTTTGCATATCACACTAAACCAATCTTACGGTTTGGTTTTTATAATTATATGCATATATACTAATTAAATCTGATAATGACAATACTATTTATAAATGTCAACATCAATAATAATAAATGTTATTTTTTAAGATAAATATATAATCTATGGGGGCAATTTGCTATATTATAAAATTATTAAAAATTATGAAAACTTATAATTATACACTTAAGTCCATAAAAGTAATTTTAACATTAGATCTTTTTATAAAGGTTTTTGACTTAAATGTTAATTCTATTAGCAATCAGAATATAATATTAATTTTAGCTTCAACCCTTTAAGTTTAATTATGTTTTTTTTTTTTAAATTATTGTTAATTTACACCTAATTTTTTACACTTTTTTTTCTTCGCCAAATTACAAAATCGAATTTATTAATAGTTTGATCAAGTTAATTCAACTTTTACTTTTTAACCAACAAAAAGATTTAATTTTAAAATGAAGCTCTTCTATTAGTCTAATTTGTTTTTGTCAAATAACTTACTTTCATTTTTTCTTCTCTTATGATATACAAGAGATTTGATTATTTTCAATATCATAAATAGTACGATCCATGAACAACACGCCATTAGGTGTTTTTGGCACTAACGACGACGCCATCTTGGCGCCATTCGTCCCATCGTCAGTTAAATGGCTAGCGTCGTTTTTTTTTTTCTTTGAGATTTTTTTTTAAAGTGTGTTATAGAACCATTTGTGCTTAAACAATTATAATTAAAAAATTCTGTTTTACTTATTGGTAAATGCTGGATAACACGCCAATTATAAGTTAGAGCACAAGGTATGGGCAATACCAATAACACGTTATTGGTATACCACCTCAGCGCCACATCATATGTAACACCCTAGGCAAATCCTACATCGGCTGTGGCCTGGAGAGATGCTGGGCTCATAAGATAACATTCGCCTTACAATGACAACAACGCTTTTGTGGTCTCTGCGGGTGGAGTTCTTAGGAACTGGCAGTTAAGCGTGCTCATGTGAGAGTAGTACTGGCTTGGGTGACCTGCCGGGAAGTCTTCAAATGAGGCCACAAAGACAAAGCCGTGAGCCTACGGGCAAAGCGGACAATATTGTGGTCTGAGTAGGCGGGATGTTACAAGTGGTATCGAGCACCCTGAGCCGTCGGGATGGTGGGGCAAATCTCATCGAGGACGATGAGTCCCTAAGGGGGGTGATTGTAACACCCTAGGCAAATCCTACATCGGCCGTGGCCTGGAGAGATGCTGGGCTCATAAGATAATATTCGCCTTACAATGACAACAACGCGTTTTGTGGTCTACTGCGGGTGGAGTTCTTAGGAACTGGCAGTTAAGCGTGCTCATGTGAGAGTAGTACTGGCTTGGGTGACCTGCCGGGAAGTCTTCAAATGAGGCCACAAAAACAAAGCCGTGAGCCTACAGGCAAAGCGGACAATATTGTGGTCTGAGTAGGCGGGATGTTACATAAGTCGCGCCCAAATCATATGCAGTAGATGAACCTTCTCAGCCACCGGTTGAATCTTGTCTCCGTTTTTTACGCCTTTGGTAGATCCGTCCAGCTTCCTCCAGCAGCATCTTGATGTCTCCAGCAGCATGGCGGTCGGGTGTGGTTTCGCTTCACGAACCTCTCCACCAGGGACCGGCAAGAACACGTGTCGACATCATCAACTTCGGCTTCACGGGTAGTCTCCATTTAACGGTCGACAAACGGATGTGCGAATATCAAATAACAAAATTCGATGCGAAAGAAGAAGGCCAAATCTGAAGACAAACGAATATCAAGGTCAAATCAACGAAAATCAAAAGGAATCAAGAGATCGAATGACGGAAGCCTAATGTATACCCAGTCCTCACAGGTCAATCCTAAGGTCAACAAGACGAAACCTGGCTCTGAAACCATAATTGTAACATCCCAACCCGACAAGGGTAGAAGTGTCACATTCTCGTGTCATATCAGAACATACAAATAAAATTCTTCAAGCGGAAGTCTTAAAGAATAACGTACCAAGTCATTTAAACAAAAGATTTACAAGGAAATTTACAAAATCCAATGTCTGAAATAAACCCAAAATTTCAAAAACAATAGCCCGCCAAAATAAGTCCAACTAGAAAGGTGACTAGGCTTTGAGTGGCTGAGAGTTTTAGATTTGAAGATGGGCTTTGATGGGCTGAGAGTTGGATTATCTGAGTGGACCAACCCTAGTCACCTTTGAAGATGGGCTTTGATGGGCTGAGAGTTGAATTATCTGAGTGGACCAACCCTAGTCACCTTTCTAGTTGGACTTATTTTGGCGGGCTATTGTTTTTGAAATTTTGGGTTTATTTCAGACATTGGATTTTGTAAATTTCCTTGTAAATCTTTTGTTTAAATGACTTGGTACGTTATTCTTTAAGACTTCCGCTTGAAGAATTTTATTTGTATGTTCTGATATGACACCAGAATGTGACACTTCTACCCTTGTCGGGTTGGGGTGTTACATCATACACCTCCCAATAACACACCACTAACTAAAACACGCTCTCTTATAACACACCACTAACATGTTATTAGGTCCCACAAAATACCCCACTAAAAATATTCACTTACTCACAATACAAAAAAAAAAAAAAAAAAAAAAAAACACACAAGAATGCAAATGGCTTGAGCCATTGCATTGGCTCAAAATATTTGGCTCACGAATGACACGATGCTCCGATATGGTTGGCACATGAATGACATGCATTTGACACACAATAACACACAATACCTTGTGCTCTTATTGATGCAAATAATGCACCTTGCACTCAAATAGTATTTAATAGTAATCCGCAACAAATCATTTCTCATAATAAACTAATGATACATTACTCATCATGACCTTTATAAACGACCAAATAGCCATCGGAATGACTAGAAGACTGTGTGCTGATACATATCCTACTACTCTTTCCACGTCACCATCACATCCAGCACCCCGGCGCATGTTAGCACACACCAGTCGTACTAAACAACATGATTTCTTTTTGGATATTTGTCATCTCAAAACATATATTTTAATAAAAAAAATCGGATCATGGTCCAAATGGATAAGCAACAACGACAATAGCAAAAACAACTCTTTGACTCCCATCCTCACCCTCCACGTGTCCAATCCACTAATCAAACGCCTCACATAACACCCGTAACCAAGTATCTTATAAATTATTTGCGCCAATAATAATACAAACACAAAAACTAGTAGGAGAAGAAAGTTTAGTGTAGAAATAAATTAAAAGAGATGGTGAGTGATGATGGAAGTCCAAGGAGTCCGGAAGCGAAGATAGGGAGGGAGGTCGAGGTGCTGTGGGATGTGCAAGAAGCTCAGTTGACTCCTACTGAGAAGCTTAATGCTTGTTTTGAGAGTATTCCTGTTTCTGAGTTCCCTCATGCCAGTCCTTCACAAGGTACATATTTGATTGGTAGATATTATAGTTAGTGAGATTTTCTAATTGTAACATTTGAAAGTAAACTTTATTTTGAGACGAAGATATGATTCAAAAGGTTTCTGCAGAGAAAGACGACTGAAAATATAAGTGATAAAACTGACTTGATACAAAATTTAAACAAACAACTTACTTAAAGATCACAAGTATATGTAATTATGTTGTAGAAAACAGATATTATTTAATTCACAGTTACTGTCAGTGATTCCTATCTAATTTTTTTACCTGATCGGTCTCGAAATTAGGAAATTTTATTAAGTGAGTGTAGTTGAGTGTGTTTCTGATAAAAAGAAAGTGGCTTAGTGATTATATTTGAGGCAAGTTGATTGGTGTGCTTCTAGTAGTTCTGATATATGATAGTTGGCTTTAAATTGACTACATATCTTATCAGAATTTTAACTGATCGACACTTATTGTTGTAGTACCTATCACATGTATATATATTTGGATTTACATAGAGGTAGAAGGCAAACGAGCAACAACCTGCGTCACTAGCCCTTTTTGGATTGCAAAACTGATTCTTTTAAAAACAACGTTTGTGGATCTAGGCGTCATAACATTACTATAAATATCCTCTTTTATATGATCTGTCGAGTAATTAATTAGTTGTGTAGCTGTGCGTGGTAAATTAAAACTGGTAATAAATTATTGAATACAGAAAATAACTAGATGAAGGTCGCGACTTCATGGCTGATACTTGATAGATTATTAGACTTTAGGTATGCAGTGTTAAGATACAATTGTGCTTAAGACAGAGTTGCATATTCATACTTGACTATACAACTACACCAAAACGATGACAATAAGAATGTTAAAGTAGATATTATGCAGAAAATGAATAACACAAGAAAAATAAGTGGCTCAGCTGATCAGTTTGATTGATCTAGAGCACGGTAGTGTCCGTGCTAGAGAGTTTTTATTTTTATTTCCATATACATCAGTACATGGGCCCACCTCTTTAGGTGGGGTCATAGTAGTTAACCTTAAGTGATATTTTTATTTGTTATATACATAGTAGTAGTCAGCTTTATTATGAAGATAATATTGCTAAATGTGAGATGATGTTGACACCCATGACATGTATTTGGAATCATAGGAAGCACCAAAGTTGACATCAACCTAGTTTGAGTCTGATCGTGTATATAAATAATTAACATGCTCAACAAATGATGTTCAGAAAATCTAATTAGCTGGTAAATTAAGCGTGATTTGATGTTTAATTATTTCCTCTGTTATTTATCTGACCAAGCATATACAAATTTTTGTCCAGTAATTGAGATTAACTCGGATGCAAGTCTTGGTGAAGCTGTCCGCTTGATGTCCCAAAATAAAGTTCTTAGTGCACCTGTTGTGGACGTTGACGCACCAGAGGACGCTAGTTGGATTGACAGATATCTTGGAATGGTGGAGTTTGCAGGCATTGTTGTGTGGATCCTGCATCAGGTTAGCATATTTGTTTTCTTGAATCATACATATTTAATTGTCAAATTATTAGTATGGGATATCAAGGGAAAAGGCAGAGTAGTGTAATCTCACGTTACATGTACAGGCAGAAAAGAATGGGGGCTTGGATGCATTAGAGGGCTCTATGAGACCAGCTGTTGCTGCAGCAGCCAGTGGGGTGTCTTCTCTGAGATATAGAAGCTCACTACCTGAGTCGCCTAAGACTGCTGGAAACTTTTTTGAGATATTAACTTCCTCTGATTTCTATAAAAATACAAAGGTTTTGCTTCTAACTACTTGATATTCATTTCTTCTCTTCCAGAATTTATCAAAATTCATATTCCATTATTTGTTTCATTCAAATACTTTATAATAACTCAGGTTAAAGACATCTTGGGATCATTTCGTTGGGCCCCATTTCTAGCGTTGCAGACATCAAACTCCTTTCTGACCATGCTTTTACTACTCTCAAAGTATAGAATGAAGAGCGTCCCTGTAGTAGATCCAGGTGAGCAGAAGATAGACAACATCATTACACAGTCTGCTGTAATTCATATGTTGGAAGAATGTGCCGATCTCCAGTGGTTCAAAAGCTTAGGTTCTAAGAAATTGTGCGACCTTGGTCTTCCTCTTATGAATGCCGATAAAGTTATCAAGGTACATGGCTCTATACATTAATCTGCCTTTCATTTTTGTATGTGTCGCCAATGTAGTTTCCTTGTTGCCTATTTTTCATTGCGCATCTGACTTGTAACTTTTTGTTTTGCAGGTAGATGAGGATGAACCGGTGTTGCAGGCATTTAGACTAATGAGGGAGAAGAGAGTTGGTGGACTACCGGTGGTTAGTGGTGGAAACAAGCCGGTAGCTAATATAAGCATCCGAGACAGTCAGTTCCTATTAATTGCTCCCGAAATCTACAAAGTTCACAGGTTCGTTACATATCTTTTTCACCATTTCTGCTGCATAAATTCCACGATTTAGTCCCATCAAAGTAGAGATGGTAAAATAGGCTTTATACCATATTTAATCCATTTATATTGGTGCAGTAACACTATAGATTTTTATATACGAGCAATTTAGGAGGCTGTGAGCATTAAAAGACTTTGTTTTCATTTTGTTCACCTTTCTCTTAGACTTTTTTATTTGATCCGTTTGAGATTAGACATTACCCAAAACGATTCATTCACGTGGTCGAAATTGCCGCTCTACATCAAAGAAAACATGAGACTTGATGATTTCTGACACGATATTTCATTTTTTATTTTTTACAAATATGTTCTTTCAACTGCAGGTCTATCACAGCCATGAACTTTGTGACATCGGTTAAGAGATATCTAGAGGAAAACCAGAAGGCATCACCTTTGGTAACTGGCATGGTTACTTGTAGAAAGGATGACACACTTATAGATGTGATATCAAAGCTAGATTCCAAGGAAATTCATCGGATATATGTAGTTGATGAAGAAGGGAATCTTGAAGGAGTGATAACGCTTAGAGATATAATCTCGAGAATCGTACACGAGCCTCGTGGATACTTTGGTGACTTCTTTGACGGGGTGTTGCCCTTACCTGCCAACAGTCGGGTTTAACCCAAGTACTTTATGCTTTGACTTGTATTGTTTTGAGATTTTGCTTTTCCTAACAAGACTGTTTGAGTTTGTCTTGTATATAAGAATAAATCAGTTCTGCCGATGAGCTGATTTTATTGGACCAACTCTGTATCATGCATCACAATAATTCTCTTCAGCATACGTGTGAAGTTTCCAGTTCAGATGAACATGTTACATATATCAATGTAGAACTATGTGTGCATGTAATCTACTCTTGTTACATCCACTTAATGGCTTATCACTTTCATTTGGTCATACAAAACCAGGCCAGATGTAAATGGAGTGTCAATATATGGTTGTGGAATCAGTTTGTTATTGATTCGGGACTCTGAATTCAACTCGAACTGTGGGTTTGTTTTGCGGTAGTTATTCAAGCCTAACTCTTGCATAAAGTTACATTATTTATTAAACATAGCGACAAACATTGCATACCCTCCTGGTCATGTAAAAATAAGCTAACCTCCATTGTCATCTGCATAAATGAGTCGGGTTTTATATACCAAACCAACTTAGTCCGTGAAATATGAAAGAAGTAAACACAAATGTCACATGCACGATTAAAAGGACAGGAATTATGAATCAAAGTAATAAAATCAACAAAAGCGCAGAGGCGCGTCCTTCTGAATACAACACGCGCGCGCGCAAACACACACAAAACAGATACGTAAACACACGATAGGAACAAGAGAAAATGCTTGGTTCATTCAAGAAGAGTGCACCACCACTTCACAAGTAGGTCAATACTTTTTGGGGTCAAGCTCATTGACCTCTTACCAAGAGGTCTAAAAATTATCTAATGCAGATGGAGGGCACACATTGCTAGGTCCACTGAAATGGTTAGGCAAAGATAACCATATAAAAAGTACTTGACCATAATTCATAACTGAAACAATTAAAAGGTCACTGCCCACCAAGCATTTTGTGGATCTGAATCTTATAAGTTTACACATGTAACAATTCTACTTAGTAGAGATGCATGTTCATTACGCTGGCACTTTGATATAGCAGACAGTTAAGTTTCATACCTTGATCACTACAACTCACAAGTAGAGGTGGCAAACATAGGCAAGTCAGGTGGGTTGGGTAACAGGTCAAAATGAGCAATTTTTTATTTGAGTCTGGTTGTTTTTAAATATAAGTTAGAAAGTTGTATGTAGTTGTTGTAGCTGGTTGGTTTCAAATATAAGTTAGAAAGTTGTATGCAACAGTGCATTAAAAGATACTCTATAAACAACTTTCGACCTCTTTGATCCCTTTTTTTGTTTTACATGTTAGACCTGTTAAAAAAGAAAAACATATCCCATATTGACCCATTATTATGCAGAGATCCAGATTGCCACCTTTACCGCTATGCACAAGACCCATGAGTAAAAGTTTATTTCCTGGTAACAATGGTGCAGGAAGTGCCTAAATATAATGGTAAGTCAAAGTAGAGAGAATAAACCTGGGTAACAGATGTAGCTCAAATAAAGCTGAAGTATTCAACGCTAGTTTGCATCTGACCGTGCAGATATCAAAATTATTACCTTTACAAACATATACAATGTTTAAAGAGCAAGCAGAGTAAAAGAAGCCAAACCTTCAGTGGCAAACACATTTTATGACTAAATTACAGGTGAACTGAAGCAGCGGACGATATATAGCACATTGTAGTTCAAAAAGTTGTTCCATTTATATATCCATCTAGTTGAACTTGTAATACTATGGTTATTCTAGTTTCAAGTTTTAACAACATGAGAGAACAAAAAAGCCCATAACACACTGGTGTCATTCAGGTGGACCCAAAATATTGATGTTCCTTTCGGTTCATCAAATTAAGCGTCACCATAGTCACAAACAAATTGATGCAATCTATGGATATAATTTCCATTTACTTTAGTAGTCTTACCTAAGGGTCATAGAGAACATTAACAAGAGTGCTGAAATATAATTCCGGAAAAATATTATCATACTACGTTTCACAGACAAAGGCTCAGAGCAGAAAGGCCGATGAGTCTCAAACCAACCTGTACATACACAAAGCAAGGGATGTTGAACAGCTCTACATCAGAGTAAGCTTAAGTAACTCAGCCAAAAAAGATAGTATAAACAATGTCGGAAACATAACATTACCAAACCCACAAACTAGTTTACAAGCTGCAACAATTATGGTTAATGAACACAGGCCACTCTATAACCAACATATATAGGAGGACTGGCAATACACGAACCAATTATTACAGAATTTTGTGGGCAGGTCACAACCTTCAACCAAAACCCTGTGATGAAACATAACTCATCATGCTGGATTTTAGGATGTGCGCATAGTTATAAGCAGAGACGACTAAAGCAGGAGACATAACATACCTATGTATTCTTTCTTTTCATGTGGTTCATAACAATAGGTTTCCCTTCAAATAAGTCCGATAGATAATTTTCCAAATCATCAGGGTAGTACTTTATGTACTTCCCGCCATGCCTTCCACCTTCTAGTTGACTCCCAAACCTCCCTAAAAACGCACGGTATGCAGGAAGAACTTTTTCAGATATAGATATTCTAAGTTCTTCTCGAAGTTGCTCATCGGGTACCTTCCAAACAGTTTGTATCCTGTAAATATCTTCAAAACATGCATTAAAGTTCTTAAATCTTTCTTTAAGAATCACCTTCGATGCACTGCTTGAGCGATCACCAATCCCTTCGTCTTTCAAGCACGACAACGCCTTACCCCATGCTGCTCTGAGATAACTTGTGTGCCACTGCCGAATTTTACCACGATGCTTGCGGATCCATTGGTCACCCAAAAGGCTACGAAGATCGGATTCTTTCACTTTTTGAACTATGTAAAGGATGTTATTCATCAAGAATACATACCGCATCGCGCTATCTTCATACAATTTGGACTTTTCGTCAATGTTTGATTCCAAAGATGCGATCAGTAATTGCACACGACAAGCTATAGGGGATAAAGTATCAACACTGTCACCATTTTCTAGATGTGAAGAACCCAAGTCAAGATGGTCATTGTTAGGCAACAAAGTGTTCAATGTATCGCTATAATCCACTAGCAGTTTCAGATAATTCATAACGTAACGCGTTATAGGGTGAATATCACCACCTTGTATAGCTCTCGAGCTTTCACCCTTCACAGCATTCTCAAACTCAACAAACGTCCCGACACCAGCCATCCCCATCCCACTCAAAACCCCCTTTGCCTCACTACAAATTAACTCACCGGATTCATCCGTATACAACGCTTCCAAATCTCGTGAAACATCAACAAGCACCTCATACATATCAAGTATCCTAAACAACTTCTCCGGAGACCTTTGACTAATCGCAACCGCCTCACCAAAATTCAACAACTGCATCACACAGCCTTTCGTCGTCTCAACAAAACACACCTCCTGAATAAGCTCCGACTCACTAAACACCAGCTCACACAATCGTTTCTCCCCAAACAATAAAACCCTAACCACAACCTTAATCGCCAAAATCCATTTCTTCAACTTCTCATCCAAAACCTTCCAATCAATACGCTGCACCTCCTCAATACTAAGCCTCTCAACTCCCAAAACCGCTAAACACTCATCCAAAACCTCTCTCCGCACATTACAATACACTTGACAACACTCCTTCTCATAACCAGACTTAATCATCCTCTCCGCTATATCCTTCAACTCATCAACCGCGTCAACACTCATCAAGTCAAAACAAACATCGCCACCTAAACTCGCTCCTCGCTCGTGCCTATAACAACTACTCCCCTCCCCTTCCCCCTCCCCCTCCCCTTCCCCCTCCTCATCAAATTCTCGCGAAACAGACCTAACCGAACCATACAGCTTCTCGGCATCCAACAAAACAGTACTCCTAACCAAAACACACCGAAAATCGTCTTCCAAACGCGCCATAGCAACCTGCAAAACATTCTCAGCGCGATCCTGTAAATCAATATTTTCAGTCATGTTTATAATCAAATCAACGGCATTCAAATACTCCGTACTATCCACGTCATCAGTACGGAGAATAATCTCTTCAGCTTTATCAAACTGCTGATTGCTGTTAGTGTCAATTAAGTCAGTTATATTGGATAAGCGGTTATCAAAACGTGACAGGATTAAGATCATGTCTTCGGTTGCTTGTGTGTTCATGTTGAGTGATTTCACGATTTGTTGAGCTGTTGCCAGGACTCTGTCTTGGCCTTCGATTGTGGTGGTGGCTGCCATTGATGTGTGTGTGTGTTTTTTGTGTGACCTAATTTTGTAAAATGTGTGTGTGGAAATGAAGGGGTGATTAGTGTGTGTTTGTTACGCAATTGGTGATGAATCGGTTCCTTTTTTTCTCACCCATTGTTCCGGGATTCATTGCCTTTTTGGCCGGCAATTGCTCCTTTTTGTTTTGGAAATTGTGCTCTTTTTTTTTTTTTTTTTTTTTTTAATTTGAAATAAACTCTTATTTTTGTAAAAAACAAAAAAGAGCGAAAATCGTGAAATAGTAATCAACTTTCAGTTTTGTTTTAATTTAATCGTTCTAACTTTTTTTTATTATAAAATAATAATCAAGTTTGAAAAGTGTTATATTTTAGACACTCAAACTTTCAATATTGTTCTATTATTATTATTTAATTTTTATGTTTAAGTTACTAAAAAATCACCTTTCAAACTTGTTACTCCCTTCGTCTCATATTTATAGTCCACATTTCTTTTTTGGGTTGTCCCAAATTAATTTTCCACTTAGTTTTTAAATAAAAACTAAAGAATATAGCGGGGAATATTCTATTTAAGTTGTTGAAAATTAATATGATCCCACTTTTATTAAACTTTGTGTTTTCTTTCTTATGACAATAATTTCGGGATTGAGAGGGTATTATTTTAAAGCATATATTTCTTTTCACATGTGCATAAGTTGATTGGGGTTAGTGAAATTCAGGGGTGGATATTTATTGTGAAGGTACAACTAAATAATGCACATATAAATATCTTAAAAATGGTTTTTTGAACAATTACACAATAATGGAACAGTATTGAAACTTAGATGATTTTTGTGGTTAATTTAAAGTTTGAGTAACTTAATTGGAACTGTTATTAAACTTTGTTACTATTAGGCAACATTTTACAACAAAAAATATTGAAATTGCATTAAAATCAAATATTTTCATCAAATTTTCTACAAAACACAAAACTTGTATTTTTCAACTTAACAAGGAAATTACAAAACACGTTTTATTTTTTCCTTATTTCCCTTGTAACCCCTTAGTTTTCTTGAGAATAAAAAACAATATCATATGAATGCGTTTTTTATGTTTTGTGAAAAATTGATTGTTTACATAAGGTACGTATTGGGGTTTGGGGGTGGTTGATCGTTTGGTTTCTCACGAGTTGGGGTAAAGCTCACGAGTTGACTAGGTAGTTTGTGTCAATTACCCAAGAGAGTAATCGACTAGTGGGAGAGTTTACCAAGGATGGCATGGCAAATCTTGCTAAGAGTTAGCTTGGGACATTTCGGGGAAATGGTCTAGTATTATAGGGAGTCATTTAGGGTTGTGAGAACCCGTCAAGGCAATCTGATGGTCCACGTGGTGGCATCGAGAGAGGGAGTGGGGGGAGTACATGGTGCTTGTCTTAATGGTCCTGGCGAGTTTGGCAGGCGTATCGTTTGCCTAGACAGATTCGTCAAGCGAGTTATGCCTTAGTGTTACTGAAGTAGGACAACGGAAGGCTTAGTTTAGAAACACATTGTAAACAGGAAACTAGGAACACAAAACAGAAACGTGGAACACATATCCATAAAATAAAGTTGAATAATAATGATAGAATGAATTACAATATGCTTGAATTTAGTTTATATAGACCTAAGAATCCTAAACCGACTCAAACAAAGTTTCCTATTAGAATAATAATCCTAATCAAACAAGTAAAGATAAACCTAAAATATAACTAGACTCAAGATAAATCCTAATTTGCTTCCAACTAATCTGCCAGAATTAATTCTTTACTCTTTTTCTGTTTTGGTCCTCCATCAAATTTGGCTCACTAGGAACACAAAATAGAAACGTGGAACACGTATCCAGAAAATAAAGTTGAATAATAAGGATAAAATGAATTACAATGTGCTGTAATTTAGTTTATATACACCTAAGAATCCTAAACCGACTCAAACAAAGTTTCCTAGTAGAATAATAATTCTAATCAAACAAGTAAAGATAAACCTAAAATGTAACTAGACTCAAGATAAATCATAATTTACTTCCAACTAATGTGCCAGAATTATTTCTTTACTCTTTTTATGTTTTGGTCCTCCATCAGTTACCTAGGGAAGTATTCCCTAGGTCTTGTATTGGACTGGGGCCTTGTCATGCTTATGTTTGAACCGAGTTTAGAGTGTATGGGCCTTAGTCGAGTGGGCTGAAGGCCCTATACGCTATAAAGTCATTGTTGGGTTCAGTAAATACCCAAACCCCTTAATCTAGGATTTGAATAGAAAATAACCTAAGTGCTTAGTCCGTTAAACACTAACAGGTCACTGATTGCATAGTCTCTCAGTGAGCCATCTTCAGGATACTCAGTAAGAGGCGAAGAAGAAGTCTCTCCACTCAATAAGGCGGAACTTAAAGAGTGAAGACTGAGTCAAGAAGAAGATGGTGGATTCAGTGAGTGATGACGATAACTCACTGAATCCCTAAAACTCCTCTCCAGCTACTTACACTGAAGACAAACTGTTATAGAAGACTGAAGGATGTGAAGACTGAAGAATGAGCGGGATAAGGCGGGATAAGTTTGAATCAGATAAGACGAAGTCCTTATCAACCAAAGTCAACTTTCCCTGAATGGCAAACGATCAGGCTCAGTGTCATCACTTACCTTTGGAAAGCAATCTTGTCTCTTACCTAAAATAGTCTTTATAAACAGAGACAAAATACATCAGTATTTTGTCTTCTGTAAATTTGTCAGTTTGTCACTTAGGAAAGAGTTAAAACTCATACTTGTATAAATAGCATAAGAGACGGAGTGAAAGGTTAAGCTTGTGAATTGTAAAAACACACACACACGTAAGCCATCTTTCACTCCTTCAAATACAACTTAATCCCTGAGATAGCTCAGTGGGTACTTGTAGTTGTGCTCAGACTTAGCCTGAGCTTCGAGAGGAGTTACCAACCTTTGTCATTTCAATCCCAAGTACTATTCCGCAAGTACTTGGGTAATGTATTCTTGTTTGATTCATTTCTAATAAAGATAATTATGTTGAAAATTATTCAGTGTGTTTTACTTACATCTTATCAGTCATAGATTCACTATTAACTTATTTTAAATACTTAACTGTTTTACGATAGTGAATAGGGAACAACAAGTGGTATCAGAGCCAGGCTGATTATAAAACTTTTTTTTAAGCCGCTTTAAAACGTTTTTAAATCAGGATCCTTATGGCTGAAATTGATGTACCCCAACTAGTCGACAAAAATGGTGGAGCTTATTCAGCTGTTGCCCCTAGACTTGAAGTTGGTAAATTCAACAAATGGAAAAAGCGTATGCTTTGCTATTTGATTGGGATGGAACCTTATTATATCAAGTGTATAAATGAAGGTCCATTTATCTCAAAGACTGCTGAAGGTTTGCCTAAACCTGAAGCTCAGTGGACTCAGGATGAGAGGAGAGTGGTCAACACACACCCAAAGACTCAAAAGTATCATCATATCATGTCTTCTGGATGATATTATGGAGTCAGTTATAAGCTGTAGTACAGCTAAACAAACCTGGGATGACCTAGTTTATAGCCATGAAGGCCCATCTGATACCAAGGAAAACAAGATAATGGACCTGAAACTTGAGTATAACACCTTCAGGGCTAAGGACTCAGAAACTCTGTCTCAAACTTACACCTGGTACAAAACTCTTTTAAATGAACTGTCAAATGATGGTGTTAAGTTGTCCAAACATGAAATCAATGTTGGTTTTGTCAATAGTCTCCCTGAGAAGTGGTTGAATTTCTCTCAGGGACTTAGGAATGCTAATCATATCCAGACCCTTGAACTTCCTGAAATTTATAGGAAATTTGTCTATGAGGAAAACCTCATCAACAAACGATACCCTGACTTAAAGAAGTCTCAGGAAGTCCCTGACCACCACTTCAACACCAATATCAACTGCTTTTTATTCTAACAGTGTTGTTCAAGATTTTTAGGAAAATTCAGATGATGAGCCTGATGAGAGATCAAGTGAGGAGTACCTAAATGACCTGAACATTGAATTTCATGAAAGGGCACTCCTTGCTAACTCTCGAAGGTTTATAAAAAGAAACAAAGGTTTTTCAAATGCTAAAGCAAATGAGGACACTGAATGCTTTAAGTGTCACAAAAAAGGTCATTTTGCAAAAGACTGTTTTTCAAAAACAATTTTTGAACCCTCTTACAAACCATCAGGGTCAAATCAATCCTCAGGCTTTAGCAAATTTCAACCAAAAATCTATCAGTCTCATCAAAATTTTCAAAACAAATCTGATAAAAAAAAAACTGTTGATTTTGAAGCTAAGTATAGGAAAGTCAAAGCTAAGCTTCCATTGCTTGAGGCCAGTCCCTCATAAACAACAAAAAGTGTTCAATCTGTGCAGGGTAAAAATAAAGGCCTTGTTGCTGAAACCTTCGACTAGGATGAAGAACCAGTCTCATCTGATGATGAAATGGTACATGTCAGTGCACTGATGGCCCTCTCAGAAGAGGACAAGCTAGCTGTTGGGAAAAATCATGCCAGGAATGGAGAGTGGGTCAACATCACAATGAAGAAGGTAAAAATTTTACTTTCTATGGATGATGACTCTGATTGGCAGTCCTATATGAACTATATCAATGTTGACCTTAAGTTTGTTGAAGAGCAACGATTAAATCTTTTTCCAAAATATAACAAGCTAAGTTTTGAACTAAACAAGTGTAGGGATGAACTGCTTCTTTTAAAACAAAATAAGCTTGAGGCTATCACTTTGCAAATTCAAAACACTGAATTAGTTAAAAGAAATCAGGCTCTTCAAGATGAACTTAAGAAAGAAAAGGAAGTCATTGCTAGTTGGACTGCTAAGAATCCAAGAGTCTTTGATGCTGTGGGAGCCCCCAGTAGCAAAAAGAGAGTCATAGGTGAAGATCATCTCCCTGACTCTCACAACAAAGACCTGTCTCCCAAACCATTTGTGTCTGGTGGCATGATTACCAATGTGTTGACAAGTCCCAAGCCCAGTGATTGGATTGAACGGGTTAATCCTGATAGTAAGCTTCCTAATTTCGATTCTGGAAGAATTCTAGAGCCTGAAAGTCAAGCCCTAAAGAGCATGCTTGGACTCCCTGATGTGCCCAGTAGTACTGAACACATCTCCGAGTCTGAAGCAGAATCTCAAGCACCACTTCCACCCCTGGAACACCTTCAGGATGCTACTCCTAGCTCTGAGCTTACTCCATTACAATTCAATCCACACTCACCAAAAGAAAAGTCTGGACTTGGTAGAACCATCCTAAAAAGACCATCAAAACCAATTCAACAAGAATCTACACCCACTGAGACTTCCACATCCTCTGTCCCCACTGAAGCTGACCAAATTCAGCAGCTGACTGAACTTGTGAGGAAGCTAACTGATAAGATGGAATCCATCGAAAGAGTTCCTGAATCAATCAAGGAAACAAAGTCAGCTTCCTCTAGTTCCTCAAAGTCAAAAGCCACCACCAAAACCAAGCAGAAGTGTGATCTATGCCACTATACCAGTCATACCACTAACAACTGTTATAGAATCCTTTTTTGTATGATCTGCAAAAAGGATGATCACAGAACTTCTGATCACTTACAATATGTAAGTTCTCTCAGTAAAGCAAACTATACCAAAGTTGGTCATCAGTATGCTTCAACCTCCAAATCTGCTCAAAAGCAGAGAGCAAAACCCTTTCCTCCTTGCCCACACTGTGGCTTTAATGATCATCATCCTGATGACTGTCTCATGAACACATGCTGTGAGATTTGCGGAAATCCAGCTCATGAGACATCTCAGCATGACAGTGTCATCCAAGCAAGGAGAAGTTCCAAGCAACCCAGAATCACTGAGTCATCCTCAGTCTCCAAATGCAAAACCTGTGGTAGCACAATGCACTCAACCACTGACCATGAGTCAATTGCCAAATTCAAACAGACCTTTAGGCCCAAACCCACTAGTATGTGGGTCAGTAAGAGAAACTAATCCAGTTTACTATTTGTGCAGAGACACGCTAGGGAGCCTATTTGGCATCTAGATAGTGGATGCTCAAGAAGCATGGCTGGTGTTAAGGACTATATGCACAAATATGTAAAGGAACCAGGACCCAAGGTAGTATTTGGTGATAACTCATCATGTCCCACTGAAGGTTATGGTTCAGTATACTGCAATGGAATAGTTTTCTCTATAATAGCTTATGTCAATGGTCTCAAATACAATCTCATCAGTGTCAGTCAGCTCTGTGAAGCAAAGTACATTGAACAATTCAATGACAAACAAGGCACCATTTTCAATGCCAACAAAGAAGTTGTTTTGATAGCCTTTAGAAGAGATGATGTTTATGTCTTAGACATGTCAACACTCTCTCAAGATGGAACTTGTCTCTTTGCCAAAGCCACTGAAACTGTCAACTGGTTGTGGCACAAGAGACTCTCTCACTTAAACTTCAAAAACATCAACAACTTGGCAAAACAAAACAAAGTCCTTGGCTTACCATCACTGGTTTTTGCAAAAGATAAACCATGCTCTGCCTGTGAAAAAGGCAAACACCAAAGAGCATCTTTCAAAACAAAACAAAATTTCTCAATCAAAAGCTGCCTTCACCTCCTTCATATGGATCTCTTTGGACCAGTCAGTCCCAGATCAATCCAGCATGAGAAGTATACACTTGTCATTGCTGATGAGTTTTCAAGATACACTTTGGTATACTTTCTTTCCAAAAAGAGTCAGGCAGCTGACACTATAATGTCATTCATCAGGAACATTGAAAGCCAGAATGACATTACTATTAAACAAATCAGAACTGACAATGGTACTGAGTTCAGAAATGAAGAGCTTGAGAATTTCTGTGATGAAAAAGGAATCTCCCAAAATTTTTCATCTCCTTACACCCCTGAACAAAATGGGGTAGCTGAAAGGAAAAACAAAACTCTCATTGAAGCTGCTAGAACTATGCTAAATGGCTCAGCTCTATCAAAACATTTCTAGACTGAAGCAGTCAAAACAGCCTGTTACACTCAAAACAGGCCAATCATTGTCAAAAGACATAACAAAACCCCATATGAGATATTCAAAGGTAGACTTCCTGATATCAGCTACTTTCATGTGTTTGGATGTCATGTGTTTATTCATAACTACAAGGATCGTCTAGGCAAGTTTGATGCTAAAGCTGATGATGGATACTTTCTAGGTTACTCACTGATCTCCAAAGCCTTTAGGGTATTTAACACAAGGAGACAACAAGTTGAGGAAACCTTTCATGTCACCTTTGATGAGAGTTCAGAAAGCATCAGGTTCACCAACACCTCAGTGGAGGAAATAAGAATTGATAACTCATCAAGATATCCTCCTGATGAGTATAACACTTAAATCAATTCCTCATACCAAGCTGATGCTGACATCTCATATTATGTCTTACCTCACAACCTGTCACAACCAACTATCAGTGAATTAATTGATAATCAATCAGTCCCTGCTGGGATAGGTAACACTGAACCAAATGTTCAGGAACCTGTGATTTATGAACCCCCAACCTGAACAAGACATCTTAACAGATGCTCTTAACGATTTTGTGGCTCCAGCACCTGAACTCACTCCTGAGTCTCCAGTGACCTCTTCAAGCTCAGATCCCAGACCACAAAGTAAGTGGACAAAATCCCAGGATATTGAGCTTGTAAGCATCATTGGTGAACCCCGGAGGCATGCTTACAAGAAGCATGGTGCTAAACTAACTGCAGCTTCAGAAAATGAATGTCTATATGCTGATTACCTATCAGAAATAGAACCCAAGAGTGTCATTGAGGCTTTAAAACACCCAAGCTGGGTTCAGGCCATGCAAGAAGAACTTCAACAGCTGGTGAAAAAACAAGGTCATGACATTGATCAAATGTCCTCAGGATGTCATTGTCATAGGAATGAAGTGGGTTTTCAGAAACAAAACTGATGAAAACGGCACTGTCATTAAAAACAAAGCCAGACTTGTAGCCAAAGGTTACAGTCAACAAGAAGGCATTGACTATGATGAGACATTTGCTCATGTTGCAAGAATGGAAGCCATCATGATCTTCCTTGCATATGCTACCTACATGAACTTCAAAGTTTACCAAATGGATGTAAAAAGTGCATTCCTGAATGGTGAACTCAAGGAAGATGTGTATGTTCAGCAACCTCCTGGCTTTGAGAGTAGTGAATTCCCTGACTATGTCTGCAAGCTTGATAAAGCCCTTTATGGACTAAAGCAAGCTCCCAGGGCATGGTACGAAACTCTCTCAGCCTTCCTGATTCAAAACAATTTTGTTAGTGGAAAGATAGACAACACATTGTTTATCTACAGGACAAAACAAGATGTGATACTGGTCCAAGTATATGTCGATGACATCATCTTTGGCTCAACAAACTATACTCTTTGCAAACAGTTTGAAAAACTTGTGACAAAGAAGTTTGAAATGAGCATGATGGGTGAACTCACATACTTCCTTGGACTACAAATAAGGCAAACTGATAAAGGAATCTCCATCAGTCAAGAGAAATACACCAGAAATCTCTTGATGAAATATGAGATATCTGACTGTGCCTCAGTGAAGACACCAATGGTCCCACCTAACAACCTTGGACCTGATCTTACTGGCAAATCAGTCAATCAAACCCATTTCAGAGGGATTTTTGGCTCACTGATGTATCTCACTACTTCCAGACCAGACATACAATTCTCATTCTATCTAATAGCAAGATATCAGTCCAATCCCAAAGAATCTCATCTCACTGCAGCCAAAAGAATACTAAGATACCTGAATGGAACTCCAAGCCTTGGACTCTACTATCCAAAGTGCTCAAGGTTTGACCTCAAAGGATATTCTGATTCTGATTATGCTGGCTGCAACATGAATAGAAAAAGTACCTCAGGATCTTATCAATTCCTTGGAGGAAAACTGGTCTGTTGGAGTGCTAAAAAGCAACAATCAGTGGCTATGTCTTCAGCCGAAGCTGAGTATGTTGCTGCTGCAGGATGCTGTGCCAATATATTATGGATGAAAATTCAACTCAGTGACTATGACATCCACTACAAAATGGTACCCATCTTCTGTGACAACACTAGTGCCATTGCTATCTCCAACAACCCTGTCCTTCACCAAAGAACCAAACACATTGATATCAGATATCATTTCATCAGGGACCACATAATGAAAGGAGACATAGAGCTTCATTTCATCCCTACTGAATATCAACTTGCTGATATCTTCACCAAACCCTTGGATGAACCTACCTTCAGGAGACTGAAAGCTGAATTGGGAATGCTAGACATTGAAAGTCAGCAACCGGAAAACCAATCCCAATCTCAGTAAGTTTTTCCTGAAACGGTTCATCCTCCCTGAACAAAACTTCAAAAATAACCCTCTCACTGAATAAGTAAGACTCATTCAGGGACCCTGACTCGTGATATTGAGCATTGAATGAGTAACTAAATGCACCAAGTATTAGTTACTTAAATGTCCTAGGTTGGTAAACATACCAATTAAATATAGGAATATATGTCTCTCTATCTTACTGTCAAGGGTCCCTCAAACTTACCTAATCCCACTTGGCATTAAATGCCCCCTCTCACATGAAAAATCTTATTGATATTTTATTGTTGCAAAATGCACTTTTACTGTGCACTGCAACTGTTCCTTGAAAACCGAGATTTTACAGCGGGTAGTGGAGTGGTGGCATTAAATGTGGAAATTCGAAACGTTTTCAAAAACTGACTTTACAAATCCACATTTGTGCTTAAACAACCCCTCTCACCACTCTATAAATACCCCCCTTCTAAACCACATAAACACACACAAATTATTTTCTAAAACAAAACTCTGTTAAAATCCTTTCTCAAACCCATAAAATTTGTGTGTTCTTCAAAAATCATCAAACCTTTTTTCAGAAAAATCTTCTCTGTAACATTTACAAAAGTTTTTTCATCACAAACTTAAGAGATTTAAAACTCTTTGATTGTTCTAGTTCATATATTCTTTCAAAACCCTAAAATCTTTTAATGAAAATGGCTAGAACTCAATCTCTTCAGTTTGCACCACAGTGGGTAGGGGATCTCAGTAACGTTGAATTTAAAACCAATAATGTCATAGGCAATTTTGAATACCCACAAAATGTCCCAGCCTATAAGGACATAATGAAATATTTGTTCAACTGCCCACTGAAAACGGCATTTGTTCAGTGTCCCTCTATACTGTAGCAAAACCTCCTCAGGGAGTTTTGGGCAACAGCCATGGCCTATGACCCGACACCCTAAACTAATGAGACATACCTAAGACCTCTCAGGGAGTATCTCATTAAGTTCAGTCTTTTTAACGGGCAAAGATCAGTCACCCTGGACTATAAAACGTTTTGTACTGCAACAGGGTTAGACTACAATAAAGGAGTTTATGTTGCCCATCCTGAACCCTCCACAGTGAAGGATGGGTTAAAACAAATCGTTTTAGATCCAAAATTTTTGGACAAGACCCCAGTTACCAAGAGTTCATTTCCTGTAGCTTGGAGGATCCTGTTCACTTTTGTGATTCAGGTCCTCGGCGGGAACCACTCATCCACTGAACAAGTTAATTCTATTCAGTTGATGATGGCATACTGTTTGATGAATGGGGTCAATGTCGACATGGGAGAGATCATTTACAGTGATCTCGTAACCAAGCTGCTGAGTAAAACTAGGACGAAATACGTTTCATATCCTAGGTTTATCTCTTGTGCTTTGCAAGTGTTACTGGGTTGTAATTACCCTCAGGAGTACAAATATACTGCTTTACCTAGTACCATGAGTCAATCAAATTTTCAAAAAGACCCATCCCAAAGTCATTGATATTGTATTGACGGCCCATATGGTTGCTGTAAACAACCAGAGGGATTCAGTGTCTCCTAACCCTGCTCCTAAAAAGAGAAAGCGGAAGTCTCAGAGTGGGACTAAGACCAAATCCAAGTCTTAGGGCCCTGAGGCTTCAGGAACACTGCCTAAAAGGCAAAGAAAACCCAAGACTGATCTGCCACCCACTGGAGACCAAACAACATCCACCCTGGTGACAACGAAGGACACTGATAAATCACAATCAGTGCCCTTGGTCCCAACTACTACTCCCCAAGATCCAGAGGGAAACATACAACCCGTGGAGGGCGCCTTCCACATTGCCTAAGGATGACATTCGCAAATCACAGCTTTTGTCTGAGGGCCAACTGAATGATCCCAAAAACTCAAGGGGAAACAAACAACCCACTGATAGAGATATCACTGCCACTGACTCCGCCAAAGGCACTGGGAAACACCCACCAGTGTCACAGGGGTCACAGGGGGACAAAGACTCGGAGGGAAAGGAACAACCCGCCGATAAGGAACCCACCACCAATCCTGACTCCAGAGAAGGCACTGGAAAACGCCCATCAGTGTTTGAGGGGTCAACGGGGGACAAAGACTCTGAGGGAAATATACCACCCGCTGATACGGAACCCATCACCCCCACATTGTTAACTTTTGTTGAGGTCGCTGATATGATATTCTCTGAAGAAGAACAAGCTGACAGTGAAGTTGCAATTTTATCAGTAGGAGAAGAAGTGGACGCTGATGCTCAATCTGAACAAGAGCCTTGATGAGTGTCTAAATACTCATCATTTTTGTACCATTTAAACTGCAAAAACATCTGAAAACACTCAGAAATGCATCAAAATGATGAAAATATCACAAATAAGTGTTTTATGTGTTTTAGATGCAAAAATATCAAAATCAGATGAAAAACGTACCAAGTTTGCATAATTGGCAGTTTTAGTCCCCCAAGTTTCAAAAGTTGTCAAAAACAGTCCCTGGATATTCAAAACTTGTAAAATATCATTTTAAGTCCTTAGGGATTCATGAAGTTGTCAAAACAAGTCCTTGAAATTTAAAATTGCAAAATTACAACTTTAGTCCCTCAAGTTTTGAAAATGTCAAATATAGTCCTTGGATATTTAAAAAATGGAAAATAATCAAAATTAGTCCTTGTACTATTAGAGAATGGCAGGAATGGTCCTTATTATAACTTTGGAAAATGGACAGGTTTGGTCCCTTAACTTTGGCCGAATTACATGATTGGTCCTTGTGATTTACTAGCTAAAACCAAACGGACACCCTTGTTATTTATCCAATCCAAGACAAGTCCAAATCCAATCCCTTAGCCCAGCCAATCCCAAACCCACGTTATTAATAAAACCGGGTCAAAGAAAATCAAAACCATGGGTACTGTTTGTCTCTCTCACACAAGCGCGCCAAAAACCAGTTACTCATCAAACCACCATGGTTTTAAATTCTACCCTTTCCACCTCACTTCTACAGCTGGTTACCAACCCCCTAACACATCCACAAAGTCCAAATTGCATTAATTAGAAAAAACCTGCTCAAAAGAAAATTGGCGCCAAAATTGCCATTTGTCGAATATGATGATTTGGAATGATCCAACGGTTCAAGAGTGGTGGGATATTCTCAGAGGTCGACAAAGGCTCCAAAAAGATCTTTATATAGAAGCGAGAAGCAATGTGGAAGAAGTAGTAGTGTAGTCTTAGTTTAGAAAATATCGACTAGTTAATTTCTTTAAATTTCAGTGTTTATTTAAGCTTCCAAGTACTTTGTTATGTAATCTCAGTGTATTATAAACCTTTGTCAGTATTCAATTTCAAATACGAATTTATCTTATGCAATTTTCAAGTTCAAAGTATCAAGTTCATGTGAATGTTATTTGTAGTTGATGTTATGCAATTATAAGCCCATATAAGTTTCTATAAAAGCTTTTATAAGCTCAATCTAGCTTATTAGTCACTTATTGCACTCACTACTCAGATTCTAATCTCAAAATTTACTTTGGTCAACGAAAGTCAACTGGAGGTAAAACTGGTACAAGATTGGAAATGGGTTAATGCAGAACTGGTATAGAGTTGTATTGGGGTTGGATATTGTTTTGATTTGGGAATGAGATCAGTTGTGGAATAGTGGTTCATTGTTCAAAATTTCAAGCCATTGTGGCTAGGATTTTTGTAAGTACTTATTGCTATTTCATTCCTTTCAATCTGTTCTATATGCATCATTTAGTTGGAATTTGATTATCTGTATTGGAATTAAGGTTTGCAGTAGGATTTAGTGTTAACTGTCTTTGTAAATTTGCAAATCAGTAGTGGAACTAGTGTTTGGATCAGTTAGTATATGTGAAATTGAGCTTTTGTTTGTGCTTGAAATCTATATACTCAGTCTCAATTAAGTTCTCTTGAGTTAATTTGGTCATTAGTTAGTAGCTTAATAGTCAAATTTAGTTTAATGGCTGATTAGGATTTATATTAGTAGAATTAAAGTTGCACAAGCTTGTACTTAGGAGTAGGATTAATACAGATAGCTTTATTAGGTCATTTATATGCTTAAAACATCAATCTCAGTTCATTACATTGAATCAAATCTCATTATAGTCAACTTAATAGTTTATTTTAAAAAGTCAAAATATCACTTGGTCAGTTTTTTGATTAAAACTTAGAATTTTATTGTGTGTTTAATACTAAGATTTAGCTCATAAGCTTTTGGAATATTCATATATAGCTGCTCATCTTAATTAGAAAAATATAATTTTACTTTTAATTAGCTTATTAAGTGCTTATTTTTTAGTTTGTTTTGAGTCCTTATTTGAAAGAGTGCCCTGTGCACTGGACACTGAGTGTGCACAGGAAACTTGCAGCCTTTGCACAAGCTTCATTCAAGCTTGTGAGGAGCTGAGATTTGGCCCATGTGTAGTCTGCTAGGTGAACTTTAGGTCCCAACTTCTGTTTTCCACCTTAGCTTATTAGGATTACTTATGCATTAGCTTAAAGGTGCCCCCTTAATAACTGTTTTGCTTAATTAATCTCATAAGCTCAAATCTTAGCAAGGCATCATTAGTGGTCTAGAGTAGTATTAATTAGTTACATTAGGCTTATTATAGTGTACTTTAGCTCTGCTAATCATTTGGCTTATTCCTGTAGCTTATAGCTTAATCTAGTAGCTTATTTATAACTGCTTATCACTACAGCTTTATATTCTTCAACATAAGCATATGTTTTTATATTTTTTATAGACTTAGAATAATATTTTAGTATTTTCCTGAATTTTTCATATTTTTCCAGCACTGTTTGATATTTTTCTTATTTTAAACTAGCTTTTAATCCTTTTTAATTAGCTTTTATTACAAATAAATCAGAAAAAGCTTAAAAAAATATGTTTTCAATTTTCCTAGATTAAGATAAATATAAAAAGCCAAAAAAATATTTTTCCATAATTTTCTTAGTTTAAATAGTATTTTCTAGCATTTTAATTAGTTTTAAATAGTTTTAAATTAATAATAAATACATAAAAAGTCTAAAAATATATTTTCAGTTTTAAAATAAGTTTTATCATATTTTAGATTTTTCTAAGTTATAATTTCATTTTTCTAGTTTAATTTTGTATTTTCTTGTATTTTAGTGCATTTTAAATAATTAATAAATAGTTTTTAATTAATAATAATTAGATAAATAGTTTTAAAAATAATTTTCTTTTTCCAATAATTTTCTAGTATAATTAGGATTGTAAAAATGTATTTTTCATATCTGTAGGTATTTTCCTTCTTTATTTTCGCATTTTATTTCGTACGTTACATAGTTTTTAATTTAAACGTAATTTTTAGATTATAAACGTTAATCAATTTTAAAAATAGTGATAGCGTTTATTTAATATATTTTAGATTTTTAATTTTCTTTAATTTGCATTTAAGCCCCTGTAATTTACAAACTTTTCTTTAGGTATAATTATTCCAAATCACAACCCTTTTCCCATTTAATATCACCCGATCACAGATTCGTTGTACTACAGTGTTCACACCTCGTTGGGACTTAACGACCCGGGATACACTAAACTCCTCTTATCTTAATTGCATTTGCTTTCTGAGTTGTTTTAAGTTTATTACGGTTGACCATTCACAAGTGGTCAGCTTGTGTGATTAAACTTGACGGTTCAGACTCGAATCAAATTTGGCCCGCGCCGGTGGCGGGGTAAGGTGCTGCTTCTAATTTGAAGAATCAGTGACTGTTGAATATACACCCATTGTATATTTACCATCTTTGTCCATATTTCCTTGTTTTCATATAAAACCAAAATTATCGTGAAGTTAATTCGTTTGACTAATCGATTACCAAAAATATTTTATTCTTTGTTTTACAAAATGTTTTTCAAAAATACCAAAAATATTCCTCTTTGCCCTCTTACCTTTTTGATTCTTTATCCCTTTACCCTCTATCCATTTGATTCTAACTTCTTCTATTCTCATGGAATCTCTCGACTACGACGAATTCTGAAACGAAGTTGAAAAACTTCATACTTTATCACAAATGTTAAGAATTCGTGTTGTTCGTGATGATCCATTAATTATGCGTAGGGAAATGGAATGAGAAACCGGGGACAAAAGACCAGTACTTCCCTCGATAATGGAGGTGCTAAATACGTCCAACCTACGGATATCCAAAGATCTAACCCCTCAATTGCTCCTAAGCCGTCTAAAATTGATCCTAAACTTTCACGATTTACGGTTAAAAGCAAGCATGCAGAATTTAGACCGTGACTACAAGAATGACTTGCCAAATCTTCACGTTTCTCAAGAACCAGAACCAGAGATCATAACGAAAGTGGTGGAAATTGCTAGCTCTCAGAGCACACCACTTGTCCCACCTCCGGATTTTTCAAATGTTCTTTGAGACTTGATAGTCATTCGGATCACCATGTTGGTTTTGTTGATTCTTTGAATGAACCGACTCCTTCTCATAACTCTCAAATGGAATCGTTTATTCCTTGTGTCGGTTGTGGTGAGCCTCTTTTTGGTTCACCATGTCGCTGGTGTACGTGTGTACAGTGTGGTAATGATATTCGGAACGGGAGTTGTTTGTTTTGTGGTTCGAGGAATTCATTTGATTACGATCCTAATCCGAACTCATTTAATGACCCCTCAAACTTTTCCAATTACCCACCACAGCCCGACTTATCTTCATATAATCAACATAACTGTTGTGAATTTTGTGGAGATCCTCACCAAGGATTTGAGTGTCAATCCGGAAACACGTTTGTCTATGAACAGTTTTCCGGTGATGCTCAGGACTTTGGTCATGACCTATATCCATATAATTCGCCAGTCCACTCAACATTTTTTACTGTTGTGAGACCTGTGGAGGTCCCCATTTCAGCTCTGATTGTCAAACAGGGAATCCATTTCCTTGTAACAATGACGACTATCCATATCACGACCAACCTCCACTGTGCCAAATGAATCAAACTCCTCAGCAAACCCAACAAGACACTTATCTAGAGCTTCTGGAGTCAGTGAAAAGAACTGAGGAGTTGAGTAAAACAACATTTCAAAATGCTCCCAGTTTTTCTTGTGTATATTGTGGGGGTCCTCATGATGATTATCAATGTCAACCTTCCGATTTTGACAAATCTCCACCCCCACATGTCCCGTCATTCAGAATTCACATGAGAAATCTATGGAAGAATTGCTAGCTGAAGAGCAGGCTGCTAAAATAAATTCCCAAATTGCCTTTGAAAATCTATTAGGGAATCAATTACAAAAGAAAAAGCAGCCAGATCTAGCTCTCAATTTCGTTTTATTCCTGATGACAGTGATGATGAGGATGCACTTGGTATCCTACAATTTTATAAAGATTCATCAAGTTCATCAGTTGATATCCCAGCAGTTGAGGTTCATTCTCAAACAACTGCTATCACACCCGATATTCCCACTCACTCTCTGAACATGGGGGACGAGCATCTTGACATTGTTCCTGAAAAGGAATCGGACGAATTCATAAAGTCTAGTGTTGAGAACCTTGTCCCAATCCCGAGAGAGTCACAGGGAACTTCTGATCATATGTGTGATTCTCTTTCCCCTCTTGAGTGTTCAAAAGATCATTTTGAGACTTTCTCCGATTTTAGCGATGATTGTAAATCTTATGGAGATATTGAGAATGTTGAGGCATCACTTTCACATTTTGATGTTGATCCTCTTCTTGAGGAGTTCACCGATGAACTCACTCACATCATTCCACTTTCATCGGAAATTGATGACGATCTCTTTGATTTCAAAGCCAACCTAGGAGAAATTGAAAGTCTCCTTTGTAATGATCGTTCACTCACTTCTCACCCTAACAGTCCAATAGAGAATGTTAATCACTTTGTTCCCTGAAGCGTTCAAAACAACTCTCACTAATCCTATTTGAATTCGACTCTGATTCACTTTAATTTAGAAATCCACTCTTTGATACTCAGATTGAGGATAGTGATGAGTCTACAATGGAACAAGAGTTCACAGACTTACATTACGTGAATAATTCTCTTTACGAGGAGTTCTCCTTTGAACTCACTCATATCATATCTCCACCTGAGTATGATAACTTCCACTTTGATCTAGACAAAAATGATCTTTGTGTTCCGGAGGAAAATGTTCTCAACCATGAGAACTTGATTGATATCAAAATCCCATCCCTCCCACCCACAATATGTCTTGATCAAATGAGCTTTAATGATGAGATTCATGATCCAGAAATCATGAATTCCCCTTCTGATAATGATGAGTTAGTCATGATTTTTATCATGATTTTCTTTCTCTTCTTCACTTATCCCGTGGCTTCTCCTGTTCTTCACTCCTTCGGGAATGAAGACATTATTTTTTATCCCATTTTTTCATTTATCATTTTGAGCCGGTTCTATGTATATCTCATCGGTGTGGAACTTTCACGTACTTCAATGTTTATACAAACATCTTGAATGAAAGTCCGATGGAGATTGTCTCTTCCACTTACTTCCCCATGAACAAATTAATTCGGGGTCGAGTCAAGCTAGCGACTCGGTAATCAAAAACAATGGTTAAACATGGGTTTTCACCCGTGTGTACCACCTTAGTGTGGGGGAGATGCCCCACATGTTGTGTATAGATAAAAAAAATGAATGAAAATTGTAAATATTAAAAAAGAGAATAATTGTTGTGTTTCCACACTTTGAATATTGAGGACAATATTCATTTCTAAGTGTGGGGGGGAAATTCTGGCGAATTTGATCTTAAATGTACCCTTTTAGTCCCTTTTTCCCCCAAATGGCCAAATTTTAAATTTTTTTTTTAGTGGAAGTACTATGTACTAAACACAACAAATGGTAATCAGTCCACCATGTCTAACCCACATAAGGACTGGCTAATCCAGGAGCAAACGGCTCTTGGTAAAGATATCTCAAATCCGTTGATGGCTTGCAATTTGCCCAAAATTGTATGGTGTTCAGCTCACCATATCTTTAACTAGTGAAGAGTTGGCTAGCCCGCAAGTTTATGGCTTGTGGTAAAGGCAGTGGAAAAACCATAATTGGTAATCGACTCACCAAAGATATTTTATCTAAGAGTTGGCTAGTCCAGAAGCAACCGGCTTCTGGTAAAGACAAATCAAAACCGTTGAAAGCTGGTGATTTGCTCAAAATCATTTGGTTATCATTGTACCAAGGTTCTTACTTGAACTTAAACAATTGGCTACTCCAGAAGTAATGGCTTTTGGTAAAGAGATAAAATCCATTAATTTTTCTCAAATCATTGCTAGGGACTAGCAATATCTTAGTGTGGGGGATTGATGAGTGTCTAAATACTCATCATTTTTGTACCATTTAAACTGCAAAAACATCTGAAAACACTCAGAAATGCATCAAAATGATGAAAATATCACAAATAAGTGTTTTATGTGTTTTAGATGCAAAAATATCAAAATCAGATGAAAAACGTATCAAGTTTGCATAATTGGCAGTTTTAGTCCCCCAAGTTTCAAAAGTTGTCAAAAACAGTCTCTGGATATTCAAAACTTGTAAAATATCATTTTAAGTCCTTAGGGATTCATGAAGTTGTCAAAACAAGTCCTTGAAATTTAAAATTGCAAAATTACAACTTTAGTCCCTCAAGTTTTGAAAATGTCAAATATAGTCCTTGGATATTTAAAAATGTAAAATAATCAACTATGGTCCTTGTACTATTAAAGAATGGCAGGAATGGTCCTTATTATAACTTTGGAAAATGGACAGGTTTGGTCCCTTAACTTTGGCCGAATTACATGATTGGTCCTTGTGATTTACTAGCTAAAACCAAACGGACACCCTTGTTATTTATCCAATCCAAGACAAGTCCAAATCCAATCCCTTAGCCCAATCCAAGCCCAAACCCACGTTATTAATAAAACCAGGTCAAAGAAAATCAAAACCATGGGTACTGTTTGTCTC
This sequence comes from Chrysanthemum makinoi, assembly GCA_910596185.1. Classification (NCBI taxonomy): domain Eukaryota; kingdom Viridiplantae; phylum Streptophyta; class Magnoliopsida; order Asterales; family Asteraceae; genus Chrysanthemum; species Chrysanthemum makinoi. The sequence continues at coordinate 204,171,744 of OU343224.1, read as the reverse complement.
TCTCACACAAGCGCGCCAAAAACCAGTTACTCATCAAACCACCATGGTTTTAAATTCTACCCTTTCAACCTCACTTCTACAGCTGTTTAACCCTCTAACACATCCACAAAGTCCAAATTGCATTAATTAAGAAAACCTGCTCAAGACATTTTGGCGCCAAAATTGCCATTTGTCGAAATTGATGATTTGGAATGATCCAACGGTTCAAGAGTGGTGGGATATTCTCAGAGGTCGACAAAGGCTCCAAAAAGATCTTTATATATAAGCGAGAAGCAATGTGGAAGAAGTAGTAGTGTAGTCTTAGTTTAGAAAATATCGACTAGTTAATTTCTTTAAATTCGTGTTTATTTAAGCTTCCAAGTACTTTGTTATGTAATCTCAGTGTATTATAAACCTTTGTCAGTATTCAATTTCAAATACGAATTTATCTTATGCAATTTTCAAGTTCAAAGTATCAAGTTCATGTGAATGTTATTTGTAGTTGATGTTATGCAATTATAAGCCCATATAAGTTTCTATAAAAGCTTTTATAAGCTCAATCTAGCTTATTAGTCACTTATTGCACTCACTACTCAGATTCTAATCTCAAAATTTACTTTGGTCAACGAAAGTCAACTGGAGGTAAAACTGGTACAAGATTGGAAATGGGTTAATGCAGAACTGGTATAGAGTTGTATTGGGGTTGGATATTGTTTTGATTTGGGAATGAGATCAGTTGTGGAATAGTGGTTCATTGTTCAAAATTTCAAGCCATTGTGGCTAGGATTTTTGTAAGTACTTATTGCTATTTCATTCCTTTCAATCTGTTCTATATGCATCATTTAGTTGGAATTTGATTATCTGTATTGGAATTAAGGTTTGCAGTAGGATTTAGTGTTAACTGTCTTTGTAAATTTGCAAATCAGTAGTGGAACTAGTGTTTGGATCAGTTAGTATATGTGAAATTGAGCTTTTGTTTGTGCTTGAAATCTATATACTCAGTCTCAATTAAGTTCTCTTGAGTTAATTTGGTCATTAGTTAGTAGCTTAATAGTCAAATTTAGTTTAATAGCTGATTAGGATTTATATTAGTAGAATTAAAGTTGCACAAGCTTGTACTTAGGAGTAGGATTAATACAGATAGCTTTATTAGGTCATTTATATGCTTAAAACATCAATCTCAGTTCATTACATTGAATCAAATCTCATTATAGTCAACTTAATAGTTTATTTTAAAAAGTCAAAATATCACTTGGTCAGTTTTTGAATAAACTAAAGAATTTTATTGTGTGTTTAATACTAATATTTAGCTCATAAGCTTTTGGAATATTCATATATAGCTGCTCATCTTAGATAGAAAAATATAATTTTACTTTTAATTAGCTTATTAAGTGCTTATTTTTTAGTTTGTTTTGAGTCCTTATTTGAAAGAGTGCCCTGTGCACTGGACACTGAGTGTGCACAGGAAACTTGCAGCCTTTGCACAAGCTTCATTCAAGCTTGTGAGGAGCTAAGATTTGGCCCATGTGTAGTCTGCTAGGTGAACTTTAGGTCCCAACTTCTGTTTTCCACCTTAGCTTATTAGGATTACTTATGCATTAGCTTAAAGGTGCCCCCTTAATAACTGTTTTGCTTAATTAATCTCATAAGCTCAAATCTTAGCAAGGCATCATTAGTGGTCTAGAGTAGTATTAATTAGTTACATTAGGCTTATTATAGTGTACTTTAGCTCTGCTAATCATTTGGCTTATTCCTGTAGCTTATAGCTTAATCTAGTAGCTTATTTATAACTGCTTATCACTACAGCTTTATATTCTTCAACATAAGCATATGTTTTTATATTTTTTATAGACTTAGAATAATATTTTAGTATTTTCCTGAATTTTTCATATTTTTCCAGCACTGTTTGATATTTTTCTTATTTTAAACTAGCTTTTAATCCTTTTTAATTAGCTTTTATTACAAATAAATCAGAAAAGCTTAAAAAAATATGTTTTCAATTTTCCTAGATTAAGATAAATATAAAAAGCCAAAAAAGTATTTTTCCATAATTTTCTTAGTTTAAATAGTATTTTCTAGCATTTTAATTAGTTTTAAATAGTTTTTAATTAATAATAAATACATAAAAAGTCTAAAAAATATATTTTCAGTTTTAAAATAAGTTTTATCATATTTTAGATTTTTCTAAGTTATAATTTCATTTTTCTCGGTTAATTTTGTATTTTCTTGTATTTTAGTGCATTTTAAATACTTAATAAATAGTTTTTTAATTAATAACAATTAGATAAATAGTTTTAAAAATAATTTTCTTTTTCCAATAATTTTCTAGTATAATTAGGATTGTAAAATTGTATTTTTCATATCCGTAGGTATTTTCCTTCTTTATTTTCGCATTTTATTTCGTACGTTACATAGTTTTTAATTTAAACGTAAGTTTTAGATTATAACGCTAATCAATTTAAAAATAGTGATAGCGTTTATTTAATATATTTTAGATTTTTAATTTTCTTTAATTTGCATTTAAGCCCCTGTAATTTACAAACTTTTTCTTTAGGTATAATTATTCCAACTCACAACCCTTTTCCCATTTAATATCACCCGATCACAGATTCGTTGTACTACAGTGTTCACACCTCGTTGGGACTTAACGACCCGGGGATACACTAAACTCCTCTTATCTTAATTGCATTTGCTTTCTGAGTTGTTTTAAGTTTATTACGGTTGACCATTCACAAGTGGTCAGCTTGTGTGATTAAACTTGACGGTTCAGACTCGAATCAAATTTTTAACCGGTGCGAGGGGGTGTGCTGCGTTCTAATCTAACGAATTTGAAGAATCAAGTGATTGTTGAATATACACCCATTGTATATTTACCATCTTTGTCCATATTTCCTTGTTTTCATATAAAACCAAAATTATCGTGAAGTTAATTCTTTTGACTAATCGATTACCAAAATATTTTCATTCTTTTGTTTTACAAAATGTTTTTCAAAAATACCAAAAATATTCCTCTTTACCCTCTTACCCTTTTTGATTCTTTATCCTTTTACCCTCTATCCATTTGATTCTAACTTCTTCTATTCTCATGGAATCTCTCGACTACGACTAATTCTGAACGAGTTGAAAAACTTCATACTTTATCACAAATGTTAAGAATCGTGTTGTTCGTGAGATCCATTAATTATGCTAGGGAAATGGAATGAGAAACCGGGGTGACAAAGACCAGTACTTCCCCTCGATAATGGAGGTGCTATATACGTCCAACCTACGGTTATCCAAAGATCTAACCCCTCAATTGCTCCTAAGCCGTCTAAAATTGATCCTAAACTTTCACGATTTTACGTTAAAAGCAAGCATGCCTAATTTAGACCAGGGGTGACTAGCAAGAATGACTTGCCAAATCTTCACGTTTCTCAAGAACCGTAACCAGAGATCATAACGAAGGGGTGGAAATTGCTAGCTCTCAGAGCACACCACTTGTCCCACATCCGGATTTTTCAAAATGTTCTTTGAGACTTAATAGTCATTCGGATCACCATGTTGGTTTTGTTGATTCTTTGAATGAACCGACTCCTTCTCATAACTCTCAAATGGAATCGTTTATTCCTTGTGCCGGTTGTGGTGAGCCTCTTTTTGGTTCACCATGTCGCTGGTGTCGGTGTACAGTGTGGTAATGATATTCGGAACGGGAGTTGTTTGTTTTGTGGTTCGAAGAATTCATTTGATTATGATCCTAATCCGAACTCATTTAATGACCCTCAAACTTTCCAATTACCCACCAGCCCGACTTATCTTCATATAATCAACATAATGTTTGTGAATTTTGTGGAGGTTCTCACCAAGGATTTGAGTGTCAATCCAGAAACACGTTTGTCTATGAACAGTTTTCCGGTGATGCTCAGGACTTTGGTCATGACCTATATCCATATAATTCGCCAGTCCAGACTCAACAGTTTTACTGTTGTGAATATTGTGAGGTCCCCATTTCACTCATTGTCAAACAGGAATCCATTTCCTTGTAACAATGACGACTATCCATATCACGCCAACCTCCCTGTGCCAAATGAATCAAACTCCTCAGAAACCCAACAAGACACTTATCTAGAGCTTCGAGTCGTGAAAGACGGAGGAGTTGAGTAAAACAGCATTTCAAAATGCTCCCAGTTTTTCTTGTGTATATTGTGGGGTCCTCATGATGATTATCAATGTCAACCTTCCGATTTTGACAAATCTCCACTCCCACAATGTCCCGTCATTCAAAATTCACATGAGAAATCTATGGAAGAATTGCTAGCTGAAGAGCAGGGTGCTAAAATAAATTCCCAAATTGCCTTTGAAAATCTATTAGGAATCAATTGCAAAAGAAAAAAGCACCCCATCTAGCTCTCAATTTCGCTTTATTCCTGATGACAGTGATGATGAGGATGCACTTGGTATCCTACAATTTTATAAAGATTCATCAAGTTCATCAGTTGATATCCCAGCAGTTGAGGTTCATTCTCAAACAACTGCTATCACACCCGATATTCCCACTCACTCTCGAACACGGGGACGAGCATCTTGACAAGGTTCCTGAAAAGGAATCGGACGAATTCATAAAGTCTAGTGTTGAGAACCTTGTCCCAATCCGAGAGAGTCACAGGAACTTCGATCATATGTGTGATTCTCTTTCCCCTCTTGAGTGTTTGAAAGATCATTTTGAGACTTTCTCCGATTTTAGCGATGATTGTAAATCTTATGGAGATATTGAGAATGTTGAGGCATCACTTTCACATTTTGATGTTGATCCTCTTCTTGAGGAGTTCACCGATGAACTCACTCACATCATTCCACTTTCATCGGAAAGTGATGATGATCTCTTTGATTTCAAAGCCAACCTAGGAGAAATTGAAAGTCTCCTTTGTAATGATCGTTCACTCACTTCTCACCCTAACATTCCAATAGAGAATGTTAATCACTTTGTTCCCTGAAGCGTTCAAAAAAATTCTCACTAATCCTCTATTTGAATTCGACTCTGAATTCACTTTAATTTATGAGAATCCACTCTTTGATACTCAGATTGAGGATAGTGATGAGTCTACAATGGAACAAGAGTTCACAGACTTACATTACGTAATAATTCTCTTACGAGGAGTTCTCCTTTGAACTCACTCATATCATCCTCCACCGAGTATGATAACTTCCACTTTGATCTAGACAAAATGATCTTTGTGTCCGGAGGGAATGTTCTCAACCATGAGAACTTGATTGATATCAAAATCCCCTCCCTCCCACCCACAATATGTCTTGATCAAATGAGCTTTAATGATGAGATTCATGATCCAGAAATCATGAATTCCCCTTCTGATAATGATGAGTTAATCATGATTTTATCATGATTTTCTTCTCTTCTTCACTTATCCCGTGGCTTTCTCCTCGTCTTCACTCCTTCGGAATGAAGACATTATTTTTATCCCGGCATTTTCATTTATCATTTTGAGCCGGTTCTATGTATATCTCATCGGTGTGGAACTTTCACGTACTTCAATGTTTATACAAACATCTTGAATGAAAGTCCGATGGAGATTGTCTCTTCCACTTACTTCCCCATGTACGTGTGTACAGTGTGGTAATGATATTCGGAACGGGAGTTGTTTGTTTTGTGGTTCGAGGAATTCATTTGATTACGATCCTAATCCGAACTCATTTAATGACCCCTCAAACTTTTCCAATTACCCACCACAGCCCGACTTATCTTCATATAATCAACATAACTGTTGTGAATTTTGTGGAGATCCTCACCAAGGATTTGAGTGTCAATCCGGAAACACGTTTGTCTATGAACAGTTTTTTATTTCAACACCAACACCGATGAGCACAGGGATCTGATGTATGACAATCTTCACAGACTGGATGAAAACTTGGCTAAATTTCTCAAGCACCTTCAGGGTGTTGGCACAAAAATAGATGAAATCAGGGAATCTGTCAAAGAAGACCCAGCGCTCAACTCCAAAGTGTTGGAGGCTACTGAGGCTTACTTGAAACACTCCTTCAGCCTCACTGAACTAACCGAAATGCTCAAATATGCGAATGTTCAGGGTCTTCAATCTTCAGTCCAGTCTCTTCAGGCTACATTGGGCTCGTTGGACACTCAGGTGGCTACTTTGGCTCAGGCATCGTCTTCTATGGCCTGGAATCTTGGACCTAGAATGACTGCTTTGGAAGTATCTCAGGCTAATTTGGAAGCAAAGGTCACTGGTATTCAAACAGATACTTATGATATCAAGGCAATGGTCACTGAGATTTATCAAGCATTTAAGGGTCAATTCAGGACTCCTCATGCCACCTACAACTCTTGCCCTCACCGACGCGACGCAATAGTTGAGGGGGAATATTCTGAAGAAAACCTTCTCATACTGAGGGAGCCACACCACCTTTCAAACAACCCCTCTCATCAGTCCCACCACCACCACCAACAACAACACTGACGATTACACCTATCATGACAACAACACCACCCCTGGTAACATCATCTTCCTCAGGCCAGGATAAAGGAAAAGGCATAATGAAAACTCATGAGCCTGAGAAGATTCCCTACATGATTTGCAAACCGAGTACCACCTTCTTTCACCACAACAACTAAGTGCCTATCTTGCTAAGGAAGAGAGGAGAAAGAAACTTGCTGAAGAAGAAAGAAAGAGCAGAGAAGCACTGGTACAAGTCGTTGTTGAGGAAGCTGAGAACATAGGAATTGATCCAAAGAAGCTTCAAAAGGGTCAGGCAGGACAGAAGTTCAAGGATGCTCAATGCTAAAATGGTCAAATGAAAAGAATTGGAAGAAAAGAACAAGAGAGTGCAGCCTCAGGCAAGAAGAATTGACCACTACAATGTCAATGACAAGCGAAGCTGCCTGAGAAAATCAGCGATGTCGAATCATCCCCAAGTCCAAACCAGCAATGAATGTCCAGGGGGATGATAAAAGACACTTCGAGGTTCATGATCCCTTGAAATTCACTGACTTTGGGATCATGAAACTCAATGAACTTGGTCCGATCATTGAAAAGAAGAAGAATGCGGTGGTTAAGGAGCTGATAAAAATGCTCAGCAAAAGATATGAAAGACTGAGGGATGCACCATGATCGGTCCCAAACGGTCAGGTTTATTCACACAAGCTAACCACTTGTGAATGGTCAACCGTAATAAACTTCAAAAAGCTCAGAAACAATGCAATGAAGATCTAGAGGAGTATAGTGTTCCCCAGTCGTGACGTCCCAACAGCTTTCGACTGAATAATCAAACATATAGTGATCGGGTGATAATGAACGGGAAAAGGTTATGATTTTGAATAATTATACCTAAAGAAAATGTTTGTAAATTACAGGGGCTTAAATGCAAATTAAAGAAAATTAAAAAGATAAATTATATTAAATAAACGCTATCACTATTTTTAAAATTTGGTGTTTTTGATTTTTCTTTTATAAATTTAAATTAAAAACTACGTAACGTACAAAAGAAAATGTGAAATTGAGACAGAATTAATCCTAAAAATATAAAAATGAAATTTTTACAAACCTAATGATAAAAGAAAATTTTGAGAAAAGGAAAATTATTTTTATGACTATTTATTTAATTATTATTAATTAAAAACTATTTTTACCTATTTAATAATACCCTAAAATATAAGAAAATATGAAATAAAGCTAGAAAAGTGAAATTATGACTTAGAAAAATCTAAAATAACTAAAGAGAATTTTCAAAACTAAGTTTGTATTTTTCTGATTATTTTTCTATTTTCTATGAATTAAAAACTATTTAAAACTAATTAAATTGCTAAAAATTACAAATTTAACTAAGAAAAATCTGGAAAAATATTTTTTTTGGCTTTTTATATTTATCTTAACCTAGGAAAATTGAAAATTTAATTTTTTGAAGTTTTTCTGATTTATTTGCAATAAAAGCTAATTAAAAAGTCCTAAAAACTTATTAAAATCAAGAAAAATAGTAACCAGTGATGGAAAATTATGAAAAATTCAGGAAAAGTCTAAATTAATATTCTGAATCTATGAAAAATATAAAAACAGTAGCTTATGTGTGAGAATATGGAACTGCAATGACAAGTGCTTATAAATAAGCACTCCAAATAAGCTAGAGGTACCAAATGAGCACCAAATTGTCACAGAAGGCTATAATAAGCTAAAACTACTAGAAATGAGCTAATTCCATAAGCTATACTCCTGAAATGCAAGCTACAAAGATTTGGTGAGCAATGAGCTCAAGTGCTAAAATAGATTTTACCTACTAAGTTGCAGCCTAAAAATAGGCTACCCATAAGTGGAAATTGAAGCCAGATATTGGACTCTCAAGAAGACCGGCTAGCTACTAAAAACCAAGAATGAGCTGAGAGAAGCTCAAATGAGCTTTTGACAAGCCTTGCAAGAACTTGTGAAAACTGCTCAGGTGACTTATGCCCTGTCACGAGCATATGAGGGCTTATTAAACAGCTTATTTAGAGCTTAAGAAAAATTCCAAAAATTCCCCAAAAATCATTTTAAGCAACTTGACCAACTGAACTTGAGTAATCCAAAATATCACTTGAATTGATCCAATAGTGAATCAATTAAAATCACCCAGTTGGGTGAAAACGACTTTTTCAATTTTGACCTTTGACACAGACTTGGAAATTTGACTTTTGTGAGATTTGAGCTTAAATCATGAACTGATTATGATGTTTTAAGGTGAAATAAACCTGAATAAGCTACTTTCTTTAGCATCTATACCTAAATCAAGCTTTTGATTTTTAAAATTCTAACAGTAAGAAAATGAAAACAGATTTGAAAGGATTTTGACTTCTGAGTACACAAATGAGATTTGATGCCGCAATGAATTTATCTCTCCTATATAAACCTCAAACCACGATTTTGGCCAATGAACAACCTCATACACAGGCTTGAACCCGATCCAACACACACTTTAGTTAACTGATTTGCAAATATAACTCACCTAATTGCTTACTAGCTTATGTACTAGCAATTAAATGACAAATCATACAGCGACATTAACAGATTTAGACTTATCAAATACCACAGATTCAACTCCAAAGATAATGCAAACTAATTCAATTATTGAAATAGAAAAGATAAAAAAAAAAAAAACAAACTCACAAGAGATCCCGCTATTTAGCAGCTCATACAATACCCAATCTACACTAAGCTACTCAAATCCAACCTAATCCAAGCTCTGCATCAACCCAATATCATATCCATTTCCAAATGAGCTCGTTGACTTTTGTTGACCAACATGATATATTGCTTAAACTGATTTATAAGCTTACCAAAGCTATGGGACAGCTTAATTAAGCTTATTTGGATTTAAAAATAAGCTACTAGAACCTGAATTTAAGAACATAAACCGATTTTTAACAGTGATCATAAAAACATGGAATGTTGTTTTAACCTTAAATTGATACTTGAAAATGGATTACAATGATAAAACAACTTAAATTGAGTACATAGGAACAGAAGATTACAGCTTTAAACTTAAACTAAAACATTGATATTAAAACGATATATATGAATTTAAAACTAGACTACTACACTCTCTTGCTTCTCTTCTCTTATTTATACATCAAAAGGCTTTCCCTCTCTCCTCTGAGCTTTTCCCACTTGCTTTTGGGGCCATTGGATCACTTGAGTGGATAATGGCCGTTTGATGCATTTTGGCGCCAAAATGGTTTTAGCCAAATGGGAGGATTGAGTGTAAGGAAGGAGATGCATTAAATGCATTTTGGATTGTTGGGTGAGGTGGAGGGATAAGGTTGTGGGTTTTCGAGCTGGAGGTGAGGAAGGTCTGGGATTTGCATAGCAGGTAAGGAGAAGGTGGGGGAAAAGGTTGGGTTGGGTTTGATCTGTTTGACCGGGTAATTATATAGGTATGGGGTTCAAAACAGGTTTCATGGTAAATGGCGGGGTCACAGGATACAAAGGGTTCAAGGATCAAGTTATTAAATAACAAGGACCATTTTTGCAATTCCTCAAAAACAAAGGACCAAATCTGCCAATTCTGCAAAGTTATGCCAAGGGACCAATTATGACAAGTTTCAATAGTACAAGGACCATAAAAGACATTTCAAACTTCCAAGGACTATTTTTGCCAATTTTGAAACTTGAAGGACCAAACTTGTAAATTCTCAAAACTTTTGAAATTTTTCACCAAAGGACTAATTATGACAACTTATGATTTCAAGAGGACCTTTGGTGACTTTTCTTTTAAAATAAGTGCTCAAGGACTATTTTTGACAAGATTTGAAACTTGGGGACTAAAACTGCCAATTATGCAAACTTAGCTCATTTTTCATCTGATTTTAAACATTTTGCATCTCAAACATATAAAATGCAATTTTGAGATATTTTCAAGTATTCGATGCATTTCGAAAGCATTTTAAGTGTTTTTGCAGTTCAATTGACCAAAAATGATGATATTTACACACTCATCAATCCCCACACTAAACTAGTGCTAGTTCCCTAGCAATATTTTTGAGAAAAACTTAATGGATTTGAATCTCTTTACCAAAAGCCATTACTGCTGGAGTAGCCAAATGTTCAGTCAAGTAAGAACTATGGTACCTGATAACCATATGATTTTGGCACAATCACCATTTTCAACGTATTTGATTTGTCTTTACTAGAAGCCGTTTTCTTCTGGACTAGCCAACTCTTAGATAAAATATCTTTGGTGAGTCGATTACCAATTATGGTTTTCCAACTGCCTTTACAACAAGCCATAAACTTGCGGGCTAGCCAACTCTTCACTAATTAAAGATATGTGGCGAACACCATAAAAAGGACAATTTTGGCAAATTGCAAGCCGTCAGCGGATTGAGATATCTTTACCAAGAGCCGTTGCTCCGGATTAGCCAATCCTTTTGTTTATTAGACATGGCGGTTGATACCATAAGTTGAGTAAGTGCAAAACACTTACTCCATAAAAAATTTTGGCCAAAAATGGGGGAATTGGTTGTATAAATTACATGATAAATTCGTGAGAATCCCCCCCACACTAAGAAATGAATATTGCCCTCAATATTCAAAGTTACGCGGCGTTATGCCAACTGAGAACTAAAGGGAAATACTACGGCCATTATTTGTGAATTTTTTTTTTTTTAAAGATATATATATATATATACAACATGTGGGGGATCTCCCCACACTAATGTGGTACACACGGGTGAAAACCCATGTTTAACTACTGTTTTTGATTACCGAGTCACTAGCTTGACTCGACCCCGAATTCATTTGTTCTTGGGGAAGCAAAGTGGAAAACAATCTCCATCGGACTTTCGTTCAAGATGTTTGGATAAACATTGAAGTACGTGAAAGTTCCACACGATGAGATATACACATATCCGCTCCACAGATGATAAATGAAAATGCCGGGGTCAAAGATAGTGTCCTCACTTCCGAACGAGTGAAGAAGAGAGGAAGTCACCAGGTAGGTGAAGAAAAGAAGGAAAATCATGATGACGATCATGATAAGATCTTCTTCCTCGGATCCAGTGCAGTTGCACTGTGTTGGATTTTATCATTGAGCTCTTTGGTTTGGAAGCATCTCGGGAGGGAGGGTTGGAAAATTTTGTCATAGAAATACAAACTCATGATTGAAAACTTTTCCCCGTCATGATTTTTGGCCATCCAGCAATCATACTCCGGAGGAGTCATGATATGAGTGAGTTCACCGGCGAACTCCTCATGAAGAGAATCATCCACATGATGTGAATTTGTGAACTCTTGTTCCATTGTGGACTCATCACTATCCTTGTCAAAGATTGGATTGTCAGAAATCAAGTGAATCAGATTCGAATTCAAATACAGGATTGGTGAGAGTTGTTTTGAATGCTTCAGGAACAAAGTGATTAACATTCTCTATTGGACTGTTGGAATAAGAAGTGAGTGAACGATCATTATAAAGGAGACTTTCAATCTCTCCCATCGGCTCGAATCAAAAGACCATCATCACTTTCCGATGAAAGTGGATTGATGTGAGTGAGTTCATCGGTGAACTCCTCAAAAGATGATCAGCACAGACTGTGGAAGTTATGCCTCAACATACTTAATGTTTCCATAAGAAGCACAGTCTTCGCTACCATCGGAGAAAGTCTCAAATTGATCGTTGGAACACTCAAGAGGGGAAGAAGAATCACACATATGATCAGAAATTCCCTGTGACTCTCTCGGAATTGGGACAAGGTTCTCATCACTAGACTTTATGAATTCGTCCGATTCCTTTTTAGGAACAGTGTCAAGATGCTCGTCCCCCATGTTCAGAGAGGGTAGGAGCTTGGGTGTGATAGCCGTTGTTTGAGATGGAATCTCAACTGCTGGGATATCAACTGACTGAGGGATTTGAGAAATAATATTCTTAAAAGGATAAAAACTCTCCTCGTCATCATCATATAGAGTGGCTTAAGAAATTGGGACCGCCTTAGAGCTGCATGCTCTAGGACTAATAATTCTTCCCTAGATTTGCGAGCCTCTCGTTCTTCGGCTAGCAATTCTCCTATGGTTTTCTCACCACTCACTTGATTCTTAAAGTTTTGAATCATATCATCAAGTGTTTTCATTGCGGTTTCAAAATCTTGGGAAATTTCTTTAGGCAATGGCTCAGGTGGAGTTTGAACCGTATGGTGCTTTGGAGGTTGGAAATTGTCAAAACCGGAAGTATAGTAATTTTGATTCCACGGTTGACATTGAAAATTATCGTGAGGACCTCCACAATTCTCCACAACAGTAAACTGTTGAGCCTGGATTGGCGAATTATATAGATATTGGTCATAACCAAAGTTCTGAGCATCATTGGAAAACCTGTTCATAGACAACTGGTTTTCCACTGATGACACTCAAATCCTTGTGAGGACCCCACAAAATTCACAGCATTATGTTGATTATATGAAGATAAGTCGGGCGCGGGCGGGTAGTTGGAAAATTTTGTGGGGTCGTTAAATGAGTTCGGATTAGGATCATAATCAAATGAATTCCTCGAACCACAAAACAAACAACTCCCTTTCCGAATATCATTACCACCATGTACCACGTACACCGCGACATGGTGAACCATAAAGAGGCTCACCACAACCGACACAAGGAATAAACGATTCCATTTGAAAGTTATGAGAAGGAATCATTCATTCAAAGAATCAACAACACCAACATGGTGATCCGAATTCCGAAGTCTCGAAGAACATTTTGAAAAATTCGGAGGTGGGACAAGTGGTGTGCTCTGAGAGCTAGCAATTTCCACCACTTCCGTTATGGTTTCTGGTTCAGGTTCTTGAGAACCGTGAAGATTAGGCCACGTCATTCTTGTCTAGTCACCGGTCTAAATTCGAATGATTGCTTTAACCGTAAATTGTGAAATGTTAGGATCAATTTAGACGGCTTAGTAGCATTGAGGGTTAGATCTGATACCATATGTTGGACGTATTTAGCACTTCCATTATCATAGGGAAGTACCTGGTTCCTTTTGTCACCGCCGGTTTCTTTCTTTC